>JAOANR010000001.1:79918183-80518183 GCA_030278955.1 Hygrophila difformis
AACTTACAAAAGATAATAAATGAATCAAGAAGAAATAAATTCGTTAATATATGAATATGGACTATATTTACAAACTATGGAAGAAAGAATCGAAAATTGGAATGACATTGTTTATACTATGCTTATATTTTTAACTGAATATAATCAAAAGATATATCCCTATTCGGAAGAAAAAAGTTTTTGGGACAGAATAATTTTACTAAGAATAGGATCAGATAGTGAAAATTACGATGAAGAATTACAGATAATTTAAGTAACTATGGTGAATACTATTTTTCTGATTAAATACAACCAGTAACACAAATTGGTATCAAAGCCCAGAACGATTAAATCTGAACATGAATAACCATAATAATAATGATTATATATTAAACTATCATATGTCAAGATTAAGATTAAATACTTCAGAACAACTATACCCAGAATATATTCCAACAGCAAGATATCCTTTAGATGAAAATCAAGAAATAGATTATCCACTAAGTACGATTAATCCAATCGATACTGAAAACTATATAATTAATAGGAATGATGAATATGCACAAAATAACACCGATAGCTTGATGATACAAGCAAGAATTGAAAGAGCATTTCTAAACAGAATAAGAGGATTAGAACCACAAATAAGACCACTTACAGAAATAAGAACCAACGATAATAGAAGATTTTTAACACCCACATTTAATCCTGATCATGAAATAAGCCAAAGAGAAATAGAAAATATGGATCAACAATAGAAGAAAGAAAAACATACATAGACAGAAGAAGAAGAAGATTAAATAGATTGCAAAACGATGAAGAATTTGGAATAAGACTAGGAAATAGAGGAAAAAGATTACTTTGGATAGGAAACTATATAATCGAAACGGAAGAATATAATGGTAATTTAATACAAATTATATCAAAAAGAGATGAAGAACAAGAGTTATTATCACAAGTCAAATTAACAATAATCAACAATGAAATTACAACTTACAGAATGTTTCCAGGATATATAATACATAACACCATGTTTACTAGAGCACCTTCACCCGAATTTTCAGACCAAGAATCAAATTATAGTGAAGACTAATAAAATGCCAGGAATAAAGTTAGAGAATGAAACATTAGAAAGACTGACTAATAAAATTCATGAAATAGAAAGACAACCACAAGATATAAGTACCATAGTAATGAAACAAAAATTATTAAGAATAAAATTCAAGATTTCTAAAATGATAGATGAAAGAGAAGCATATGTAATTATACAAAAACATATAGATCCAGAAAAAGAAAAATCTGAATTAATAAAAGAATGGTATTTAAACGAATTAGAAATAATAGAAATAGAAGAATTAGAAAGGGAAACTGAAATAGATGAAGTAAACGACTTCATTAGAAACATAAGAAATATTAGAAGATGAGTTATCTAGAAGATTTAGAAACAATAAAAGATGGAATTGAACTAATAAAAGAACTAATGATAAGTCTAGATACAAGACTCTACAATATAGAAAGATACATAGACAAAACAATAATTAAAACTCCACAAAAGCAAGTAGAATTAGAAAAGTCACTCCCACTACCGAAATGGGAAAAGACACCAGAACCAGGAAGTCTCGATCATAGAGTAATGATGAAAGAAATAGAAAAACTAAACAAACAAAACAAAATTAGAATTCTTATAGACAAAGTAGAAAAATTAAAAAAGATAAATGAAGAACTAAAGGAAGATAAATTAGAAAGTAGAGAAGATAAAGAAGAAACAGAATGAATACAAGTATAGAAGACTTAATAAATGAATTAAGTAGTGATTTAGAACGACTAAATTTAGAACCAATATATACAGGAACATTTTCAGAAACAGAATTAGAAACTGATGAAAGCGATTTGGAAGATCAACATAAAGTCTTTATGAATAATCATAGATTATATTTACCATCATCAGAAGTAGTTGGAGAAACTAGCACTACCTTGCCAAGAGAAGGAGTAACAGGAACTATACCAATGGAAGTAGATCAAACTACAAATAGACAAAATGTAGACAATTATCAAAGTAGATTACAAAATTTACCTTCAAGAAATTTTCCAATAAGAAAAACAACCTCTAAAAAAGAAATTTGGAAATACAATGAAGATTTTGAGCTAAAAGAAACAAGAATAGGAAATGTGAGACCAGGAGATGCAATATTCCTAAACCTGGATTGTCTTAAACAGCCAAGTCTAGAATTAGAAAAATGGAAACAGATAATAAGAATACATTTAATGTCAGAAGAAAGTACGTCAAGAGCAAAAACATTAAAAATATGGAATTTAGTCCAAGGAAATGTGGCACAATTCCTTGCAGGAATTTCTTCAAATACAAAACAAACTTATATGAATACAATTACTCAAGGATTTGGACAAGATGTTACCACAGGAATAGAGGAATTTATCAATATCATACAAGAAGAATTCCTAGGAGTACAGAGCTTAGATAACAATGCTATAATAGAAGAACGAGATCAAGCGTTACTAAGATTAAATAAAATAAGACTAAGAGATTTATGCTTTTTTGATCAATTCTCTGAACAGTTTAAAAGCTACTATTATACAGCTTATACAAGCTCACAAAATAATGAACACACCATGAACTCTATATTTTCAAAACTACCATCACCATGGGATGAATATATGTGGAAAACATGGATTCAAAATAAAAATGACTATCCGAATAATTTAGGAAGCCGAATAAGATTAATAAGACAGGTAATAACTGAGTTATGTTACCAAAGAAAAATATTAGACCACACTAAAATATATAATAAAGCTGCTGATTTATGCTGCCAAGAAAATGCAGAAAATTTTGAATGGGGAAAAAATAAATCATACAGAAAAAATAAGAGATTTAAAAAATTTAAACCAATAAAAAGAAAATTTAAGAAAGGAAAAAGATTTAAAATCTTTAATAAGAAAAAATTCTTTAAGCCAAAATTTGGAAGAAAATATTATAAAAGAAGAAATGATAAAAGACAAAATAAAAAGAATCCAACCACATGTAAATGTTATAACTGTGGAGAAATAGGACACTTTGCAAGTGATTGTACAAAACCAAAGAAAAAACAAGTAAGATTTATGGAATATGATATTATAGATGAACAAATATTCAAAGAAATAGAATCAGATCTAGAAAGTATAAGTGAACCAGAATCAGGAGAAGAGATATATGAAGTAAAATTCTCTGAAGTAGAAAATGAATAAAGATAAAGAAATAATCACAGAAGAACAAGAGGAAACAAAAGAAATAGAATATGTAGAACAATATGAAGGACAAAGAGGATATGCAATAAAAGCTATCTTAAGTCCAGAACAAATTAATAAAATACAAGGATTAGATCTAAAACATGGATTCAAGCATACAAATTTTAATATACTATCAAGAACATTCTCAAGAAATAATATAGTAATTCATGAATATCATGAACTAGAAAAAACGGTAGATGTATGTAACACTAATACTACTCTAAAACTGCACCTTTTAACAAAAGACATAATAAATAAAGGACTAGAAAAATTAAGTAGAAAGAAAACAGAGAAAATACAATACGTACATTTAGCAGGAGTAAAGATTCTAATAAAATCTTTATTTAGAAGTGGAATAGACTTACCAATAACAATAAGCCTACATGATTCAAGATTATTAAATCCACAAGACTCACACTTAGGAACTATTAATGGAAACTTAATTTACCAAAAACTATTATTTACATGTTACCCAAACTATTGTGTATCTTTACAAGATCAAAATATAGACGAAACATTAACCCTATACATAAAAGTACATAGGAATGATGTAATGAAAAATGAAAGTAAAATATTTACAGTACATTATAGTGCTTTTTATAGCTACCTAAATAGCAATAGACTAAAACCTTATGATGATAAAAAGACAATAGAAATACATGAAGCATGTAGAGATACAATAGCAGATCTAATATTACCAGAATTGAATAATCCAACATTACAAGATGACTGGATAATTGATCTTGCGGACAAGAAAAATACAATAGAGATTGGAAAACCATTAGAAAATAGGAGACCACAATTATCCTATATAGGAAGAACAATGAGTAGCAGAAAAAGTATAGACTATAGCCCAAAAACAAATCTAATACTTGATCAACCAAGACATAGTATTGATATACCATACGAAAAAAGTAAACAAAAAGCCCAAACATGGAGAATTAATATAGAATACTATAATGGCACAAATTGGATAAAAGGACCAAATATATTAGTAGATACTGGAGCTGGTAAGAATCATATAGGAAAAACATGTATAAATGGATTAGTAAAGCATATAGGAACAGAGTATAGATATGCTACTTTTGAAGGAGAAGTAAGAAGAGTAAATGAATTAGTAATAGTACCAATAAAACTAGGCACAGACTTAATAGAAGAAGTAAAATGTTATGTAGCAGAAGAAGAAGGAACATCAAGTAGTACCTATCATGTCTTGTTAGGCAACGAGTTTTTAGACTCATTAAACAAATATACGATAACAGGAGAAATTTTTAGTGGAAAAACAAAAAATGGAAAAGCTTTTGTAATAGGAAAAGCATATATATGAAAGAAATTAGATTTCCAACAACAGTATACCTAGAGTTAACTATACTACAAACAAATATAACAACATGTGCTATACTAGATACAGGAGCAGAAATCACATTAATACAAGAACATTTAATAAAAGAATGGGAAGTAAATAAAAGACCAATAGAAGTACATGGAGCTACTGGACATAGTTTAATTATTAATAAAATAGCTAAAGATGTTCAAATAATTTTAGGAAATAAAATATTTACAATACAAGAAGTATTTGTTAGCCCAGTAAAAACAATTGATGTATTATTAGGGACAGATTTTACAAGTTTATTTCAAAGCTTTAGAGTAGATAGATATAATATTCAACTTAGATCAGCATGTAACCACTATATTACTATTCCGAGAATAAGGAAACCATACAGAGTGCTTCAGAAACGTGGTGAAAAAGGAGAAATTATAAAACAACCAATTACTTATTACATAAAATTTAAAATTCACAAAATTAAAAAACAAGTACTAATTCAAAAGCCAGAAGATTTTGATAAATATGAACTTCATGAGACAATAAAATACATCTCTGAAAACTATGGAGAAAATCCAATTGAAAAATGGAATCTTAATAAAATATATGCAGAATTAAAAATGAAAAACGACGATATAATAATAAGAACTCAACCGATGATGCATAATCAAGAAGATATTGAAGAACTTCGAAAACAAATAAATGAATTGTTAGAATTAGACCTTATTCAAGAATCTATAGCAGAACATAATAGTCAAGCTTTCTTGGTTAGAAATCGTAGCGAACAAATAAGAAAGAAACCAAGGTTAGTAATAAACTATAAGGAACTAAACAAAAACATGATATTTGATGGATACTTTTTACCTAACAAAGAAAATCTAATAGGATTAGCTAGAGGTAGAACTATTTATTCAAAATTTGATTGTAAAAATGGATTTTGGCAAATTAAAATGCATCCAGAAAGTATAAAATACACAGCCTTTAGTACACCACAAGGACACTATGAATGGAAGGTTATGCCGTTTGGAATAAAAAATGGACCACAAATATTTCAAAGAAAAATGGATAAAACATTTAAAAAATTTAGTAACTTTATATTTGTATACGTAGATGATATACTAATAGCCTCAAACACTATAGAAGAACATAAAAAACATTTAGATATATTTGCAAAACTTTGTAAAGATCATGGATTAATTTTATCAGAAAAGAAAGCAGAAATATTCAAAGATGAAATAGAATTTTTGGGTCTAATATTAAATAAACTTGGAATTAAAATGCAACCACATATAAGTACAAAACTTGTTAAAATGCCTGATGAACTTAGGAATAAATTAAACATACAAAGATTTCTTGGAATTCTAAATTATGCAGAAGGATTTATATCAAATTTAGCAAAAAAGACAAATGATCTAAGAAAATTGATAAGAAAAAATAATAAGATAGGATGGAATGATCAACATACTGAAATTGTCAAACAATTAAAAGAAGAATGCTCCAAATTACCACCGTTAAGATTACCTGACGAAAAAGATAATTTAATAGTACAAACCGATAGCTCAGACTACCATTGGGCAGGATTATTAAAAACCGATACTGGTGAAATTTGTAGATATGCATCCGGAACATTACAAGGAGCAGCCATAAACTATAGTACAAATGAAAAAGAATTACTTGCAGTGATTAAATCAATAGATAAATTTTCATTTTGGTTATTAAGTAGAAAGTTTAAAGTATTAACTGACAATACACAAGTAAAACCTTTAATTTACAATAAAGTTCCAAATAAACCCCAATATAGAAGAATAATAAGATATCAGACTTTCTTGTCAATGTACGACTTTACTGTTGAATATATTAAAGGGACTGAAAATTATCTAGCTGATTTTTTGAGCAGAAACCCTGAATATGGAGAACAATGAACAATGGGATGATGCTGGTCTGACTGACCACATTTACAATGAAATAGATCGACTACAAAAACTACTCCAGTCAACTATGGACAGACAACTAAAGCTACAACAGTTGATCTTTGGAAGCTTTATGGACGAACATAAGACTATCAATGACGACATATATGAATGTAACAAATGTTTGCAGGGATTACTAACTACTATGGAAGAATACTTTTATACCCCTGAAGAACTAAATACTGGTGTTTCAAACCAGGAAGGGAAAGCTAATCCTGTTCCAAAAGAGGACAAACAAGCAAAACAATCTGGGGATGCAAGACCTTCGACCTCGTCGAAAAACATTGCAGAAACTAAGAAGTATTTTTGCGACAATATTCCTCAACCAACACCCATTAGCCCTGAAACAAGAAACTTTTTAGCAGAATACCATACCCTGAGCAGCTACATATACTCCTTACCCAGACAAGAATCATCATTTTACACAGAATTCACCAAATCCCTACATCCACAAGTAACTATTTTACCAGGCTGCGACCCGAACTTTGTTTCGAACTGTTTCAAATTCGGTTTTATCAGAACTATTTTCTTGTCCCCTTTACGAACCGAAATATCCAAATTACCTGTACTACTTGAAGGCCTAAACATAAGACCAAAAACCCAGAAACTAAAAATATTTTCTATTAGTCCAGAAGTCAAACACTCTTCCTACCATCTTGCTATTGCAGAAGAAATCACTAAACCAGAAAGTTATCCTCAAGACTATGGAACCCCCAAAACAGAAATCTTTAATGACAAATACATCCACTTCAAAAGAGCAATGGGAATACGTGCTGTCCATGAACAGATGAAAAGACTATACAACCAAGGCGCAGGAATCTTTTTCGGAAATGAAGAAATTGTAATGATTGAGCAATTGAACACTCCAGGATTCAGATCAGGAAATTTAGCAGGACTAATTCAGAAATTTGACACATACAATTTTGAATGCTCAGAAGAAGTCAAGAGTATCTGGAAGAAAGCAGTAGAGAAATCCACCACAAGCCTGAAAACAAGAACATTTCTTCGGAAAGAGACAACGAAATGAAGTAAGCAGTGACGACAGAGAGGACCAATGTAGCACCAAGAAAAGAATAATGCGGCAAGACGTATGCAATGACGCAATTGAACAAGAAGACAAGAACAAAATAATGCAGAAAGACGCATGCAATGACGTAATTAGACAACAAGACAAAGAGGACGGCTAATAATGAAGGATTAAAAATGACAGCTATGGAATCTCAATAATGGAAGAAAAAGGAAGGACGGAGATAAGGCCACGTAAATCAATTCTGAACCACATGATCCCCAAGGCTCCATCTATAAAAGGAGGAATGATTCACGAAGGATGCAGAAGCGAAGATACCTACCATAGTATTTCTTTCTCTTGCATTTCTTTGTAATCTTTAGTTCTCTCTGTGTGATGTAAAACTATGAGTGATTTTAAAAGCTTTCAATAAAAGATGATCGGCTAAGTACAATAGCCTGATCATTCCAGTAAATATCTTCGAGTATATTTTTCTAAAAGTCTACCAAATTCTAAATATATGTGAGTGAGTGAAACATATTGTGAGAGTCATGTCATCGATACAGTGATTTCCGAGAGGTCGTGCATACCGGAGTAAGGCAGGAGGCCTGAAAGAAGGATAGCAGACGAGGAAAGAAGGTTACTCGTTGAAGGACTCGATCAGAAAGTTTCAACCACAAAGCTTATACTACGGAAGCGAGGTAGACCCAGAAATTTTACTTTGAATGATAAATACTGTGAATGATCATGGCATATATTTTGATTAATTACGTTCTCTGTTTAAGATCATAAATAAAATCTATAAAGTAATGTTTGAAAATTGTACAACAATTACTAAAGAGATATACAAGTCTTTTAATTCCACATATACTAAACTGCTTGATAATATGTACAATACTTATAAGACAAAAGTACTAAACTTGACCAGGGGCATATTTGACAATCTTTACATATAGAGACAAAATTAGGTAGTGAAAAGGAAGAAAAAGAGTGCTAGGTACTGAACAAGTAATAAAATTAGAATGAGAGGTATTTATCTATAATTTCCCCTTAAATCATTTGCCCAATAATTAAAATTAAATCATTTACTCACAACTTTTTGGCTATTCCCAAAAAAAGATAGTGCAGTGACATGAAAAACTTACGCAAGAAAGGAAGTGACAGAAGTTTGCTGATTTGAAAGCCTGAAATAGTGAACTTTACCACAGGCCACAACGCCCATACTTCCAAATTTGAAAAATTAAAATGAATCAAAATTAATTAATGCAACCACAGTCCAAGCGAAAGACGAAATGTTGATATTCTAACATATTCCCTCGATTTTTCATTTCATAATTGTAAAAATAAGATACACATCATCAAAAAATTTTAAAAAAATAATGAAGGTCATCATCAATTTTTTTTTAAAAAAAAATTAAAGACAGTCAAAATCACGTAGTTATAAAATTAAATTTTTATAATTAGTATAAATTATTAATAATTAAAAATTATGAATTATACTACTAGGGTTGTGTCAAAAAAGGAAAAACATAGAAGTATGCATTATATAGTGGGGATGTTTGGGAGTCAGCGGATCCACTAGCAGATAGCAGATTCGGAGAGAGAATTGTGAGAGGATATGCTCTTCCAATATGCTATATACTACCAAATATGCTTGCTCCCAAACATACTCAGTATCTACATTCAATTGATTTGCCACTTGAGCATTAACATCAAGTGTATATTTACTTAAAAATTAGTAATATCTTAAAATATCTCTAAGATAAGTTAAAAATTATATAAATTATGTGTATTATAAAATTATATACTATTAGATCAAATTCATATATATAATAAAATATAATTAGAACTAAATAATGAATATTATTTTTCTAAAAAAGAATTAAAAGTGAACAAGTAAACGGAATCGAATAAAGATTATTTCTGATCAACAAATAATAATTTTTACTTTAGAGTTGTAATAAATAGATAAATATTGATATAAAACCCACTTATGCCCTCTTTTTCCCATTAAAAAAAATATATATACTTTAGATATTCATGTAATGTGTAGTGGTGAATTTAAAATTTTCATTAATTCATTAATCGAATCAATATGATGATTGTCAATTTTAAATTATTGATAATTATAAATCTAAAATTTTAAAGGTTACTCTTCCGTTTTCAAATAAATAAAACATTGTATAGTTGTTATTCATTGAATAACTTTGATTCCATTTTTAACACATTTATATAAGATAAAAAATAATCAAGTGATATCTCGTTGGAATCGTTTAATTGCATAGATTTATATTATCAAATTTTTATAATTTTTACTTTTATACAATTAAAAATACTGAGTGTTAAAAATATATATTAAATTGCGTAAAATGTAGGAATGTTTCAATTATTGAAAAACGGAGGAATTTATTATGTAAAGTATGGTGGGAATCATGGAAAATTAATGAAGAAAATTTATTCTCCTTTTTATTTTGGCTGAATAGCTTATATAGGCTATGAAATGGGTGGTAGGAGCTATGTCACACAAATTTCGAACCTCCAAACTTTTAGACACAGTGGACTTGACCACTATGTTAAGCCTTCATCCCCTGTTATACTTCGTATTTATTTGTAACACCCCGGTTTTGGTAACCCAGGCCGGGATGCCACCGCCACACCTCCCTAGCAAGACACGGTTTCTCCGAGCTCACTAAAGAGATGCAAGGCTATGATTTTTCAGGATTTAAAATATTCAAACAGCCCATTCATATATAATTTAAAGATAATACATCAAAGTTGCAGCGGAATTTAAATTGTGCAGCGGAAATAAAGTATAAGGGCCGATATGGCCAAAACACGGGTAAACAGTCCCGTTCATGCAGGTCGTAATTAAAGGCAGGGATTTAAAATAAAGATTTCCCCTAATGTTCCCATGTATGCATATGACGATGCATGTTCTTCGGACTCTGTAAGAAAAAGGAGATATATGGTTTGGGTCAGCAAAAACGCGCTGAGTAAGTTAACACATAGCATGGGTTAGGGGTTTCAAAGCCTTTAATTAAATTTAATAAAAACATTTCTTGTAGGTAATGATTTGCAAGGCATAACTAAATAAATACTTAAAAATATTAGATATTTTGTTCTCCCGTTACATAACCATTTCAACAATATTTAATTTAGCCGGCAATCCGGCGGCCGCAGCCAATTTCAAAAGTATCATTTAGCCGGTGATCCGGCGGCCTCAGCCAATTTCAAAAGTATCATTTCTCAAAATATTTTTCGTTTCTTTTATAGTTCACCATTCACCAAGGCTCTTGTGACCGCAATCCTCATAACCAATATTTATAAATAACCATTCGCCAGGGCTCTTATGTCCACTGGCCGTTCGCTTGGGCTCTTATGTCCACAAGCCGTTTGGTCGACCATTCGCTAGGGCTCTTATGTCCACTAGCCGTTCGCTTGGGCTCTTATGTCCACAAGCCGTCTGGCCTTATTGATAATGTCAAACTTGGTCACAAGTCCCCAATGTTTCAAAAGAATTCTTTTAAGAAAATGTTTTTATTTGGTGTAACGGGATTTTCAAAAATATAGCTTTATCGTAATTCCAACTTCTCGATCGTTGTTTAAAAGATTTCAAAAATCGATCGATGTCACAGTTTGCGCCTTTTTGGTTTAAAAATCCATTTCTTAGGCGATTGTTCTGAAATTTGTACAGTAGCTCAAAAACATCCCAACGAACAACTTTCGTGTTTTAAGTTTTTCGGAAAAACGATGGGAAGCATGTCAAAAATCAAGTTTTCTTCAGAAACAAAAAGCTGTCAGGATTCAGGTTTGACACCGTTAAAAGATTTGACTTTTTATCATATCAAATGGACTCCAAAAATTCTGAAATTTTACAGAGACATACTAGACATGATTTCCAACAACTTTTGTTTAGATCATGAAGATTGATTCGGACTAGAAATGATAGGAATAAGCTCATCAAGATCGGCTATGAAATCTGTCATCCTTTGAAGATTCTTAAAAACGCAGAATATGTCCGACACGATTTGGGGTGTCAAAACTTGATGAAAATCTTTGAAATCTTTACACAATATAGCTTATGATCTTTGGATCAAAATCTTAGTTTTGAGTTTTCAGATTTGAACACTCGAAGTAATAGAAATATGCTCATCAAGTTCGGTTAAGAAATCTGTCAAGGTTCTTGACATCGGTTCTAACGCAGATCGGATCGGCTCGAGTTTGGAGGTTCAAATCTCAATGAAAAATTCTAAAAACTTATAGTAATATTCCAAACTCATAGATCTACAATTCTTATGTTCAACTCCAATCCTAGATCGGTCTAGATCTAAGGTAAAAATAACCAACAAGTTCGAACGAAAATTCTGTCAAGGATTCTAAGATCCAGATTTGATACTCTTCGGTTTTGGGTCGGTTTCAGGTTTCAAAACATCATGAAAAATTCTAAAATTTTTACAGTAGCTAGACCAAAGTCTTAGGAACACTTTTCATGTTTTGAGTTTTGTTGTTTGAGCAGCTTTAGAGGTTCGAAAAATTCATACGAAAACGCTGCGTTGAGGGTTTCTCTTGTTGACAGATTTTTATTAATTTTCTTGAGTTGAATCTCTATGTTTGGTTGCATTTTAAGTCACCCAAAACCATAGTAAGGTTAACTTACAGTGGGGATGATGTCTAGGAAGTCACGGGGTCGTCCGGAATCCACGGGATGTCACGAACGAATCTCTTCCACCCGATTTATTCTTCCCTTGGCTCCGATTTGTGTTTGAATACGAAGATTCGTAAGTTAGGATGATGTTTATGATCTTAAAATCATATGGAAACTTGATTAACATCTTACCAACAATCCAAAGCCTGCAATCCTTGATCTACACACTTCCTTGGTTGGATTTGGTTGCCGGAAACTCGTCGGAAAGTCGCCGGAAGTTCGTCGGAAGAGTGTTTGGCTTTGGGAGAGTTTTTGGAGAGTTTGGGGTGAATGATTGATGAAATGGCTGACAAATGGGGATAGGATTGATTACATAACGTCCAAAAAGATGCTACACCCGTGATAGATCGAGATTCTTCACTTGGGCCCCGAAAATTGGCGAGAAAGTCGCCAAAACGCGACAAGGTGTTGCTGTCAGGACTTTGGCGCGGGGTTGGCGCGCGAATCGGCCAAAAGCCGCGCCGGGTGCGCGCCACCGAACGCGACAACGCGGCTGTCGACCCGGCGCGGGGTTGGCGCGCTAAACTAAGGATTCCCGCGCCGGGTGCGCGCCGAACCCGCCTGGGCTTCGGTCCGGGCGGTGTCGTGCGATCCGTCGTGCTTTTCTTCCTCTCTTTCGGACTTCTGTCCTCCTACATTTTCGGGCTCGATTTTTCGGGTCGTTCTCGGTCATAAATCCTTATCTTAAGTTTATCTTGACTCAAATGAATTTCATGTTTGAAATCTTAAGTTCGTCGGTCTCGGTTTCGTCGGCTTTTGATTCCCGTGCAATAACTTGTATCATTAAATTTCTTTCGACTTCACGGGTTCTTGGAATTAAAATTCTTTTCCTTCATGAACTTAACTCCAATTATTTTTACTCAATTCATGGAATGTCTTCGGGCTTCCTTTCACTCTTTTATTTCATTTTGAATTTGAATCTATCGGCGTTTCATTTCCGAGCAATAATTTATTGTGAAAAATTATTTTCTTCTTCTCGGAAATATTTCAACATTGATCGGAATAAATTTTATTCCTTTGGGCGTTGATAAAAATCTGGGGTATTACACTCCACCCCCCTTAAGAATCAACTTCGTCCCCGAAGTTGCGCCCTTACTTTCTTTTGGGCTCAATTTAATGTTGGGGTATCTCCATCTAGTTTCCTTAAGGATAAACGTCTTTCACAAGAAATTAATTCCATTCCTTTGAATGTGAATTAAATTTCTCGGGTGTTACATCCTCTCCCCCTTAGAAATCAACTTCGTCCTCGAAGTTGGGCGTTAGCTCCTTGCGAGCTCGGACATTGTTTGGTTGCGTGATTGTATTAATGTGTGTTGTTGAATTATTGTTCGATTGTTGATTATTGTTTGATTATTGTTTGACTGAACCCAGAATTGAGATTTCCAAGTTGCCTACGTACCCTGTGAAGGGATCAAGTCATTACGTAGTTCAAAACAAATTTGAATTTGTTTATTTATTGATTTGGAGATACAAAATATTCAGGTTGTTACATCCTCCCTCCCTTAAGATTACAGTTATGTCCCCATAACTGTTGTTGGATCGGTTTGACTCAGGGGTGGGTAACGTCGTATGCAATCATTTCTCACTGAGCTGGCAAGTCCGCTTGGTCTACAGCATTCCATCGTCCTACAGCTCTTCCTTGATCTCCTTGTTGAGGGTTTGCCAAATCTAGCCTTTTCTCAATCATCTCCGCACGAACATTGCATTCTCTAATCATGTGGCCTTCTCCACCACATCTATAACAAGTCCCGCGTCTTGGGCATCCGCGCACCAGATGGGCTTGGTGGCACTGCGGGCAACGTGGTATGGATGCTTCATGGTTGCCATCCTGACTGTTTGAGTTCTGTGGCTGGTCAGGTTTAATGGTCACTTCCTTTCTCTTGTTAATATTCTCTATCCGCGTTCGGCAGTCACGTAGCCGATGACCAGATCGACCACACCGAAAGCACGCTCCGGGCTTAGGGCATCCCCTCGCATAATGTGGGTTACCACATTTTGGGCACGGTGGCGTATAGTCACCATGGTTGTAAACCATCCCTCTGTTTCTTCCACCGTTGCCTTGAGGTGGTCTATTCGGGCCTCCCCGAATATGGTTCATTCCTAAGTAGTTATCGGTTCTGTGGTCTCGTTTTCTCTTGCCTTGTCCTTGGTTGATTAGTGCATTCCCCAAGGCAACCACAGCTTCCTCTATAGCTCTTAATTGGTCACTTAAGTTCTTATGCATGGAGGCTACTTCCCCTCCTTGATTGGTTGCACTAACGTCTTGCACTGGTTCATCGGGTTGTCGTAGCTCTTCATTGGTGTTGGGTGGGATGGGTGGATTGTTAGGTCTTCCTCTAGGTGCCATTTTCTGTTATAGAAGCACGCGAAGATGAGTTTCTAAGTGATCAAGATCTAGGACTAAGGCAAAGTTAGTCTTTAGCAAGCGCTCCTAAGTCAAGATCATGTCGAACACTAGAGTGAGACGGTTATGTATCACATACGATTCACAAAAAGGTTAGTACAGATATTTAGGTATGCATATGCATATGTGATCCCCCCAATTAAAAAAATTTTTATGCATGCATTTATTTATCCATGGGTTTTAAAAATAAATTTATTCCATGGATAGGTTAAAATAAGGATAAAAGATTTGGGCCACTATATTGGGCCGAAAGAAATAAATTATTTGGGCTTTAAATAAAACAAGGTTATTGGGCCAAAATAATTTCTTGGGCTTCTAAAAAAATTTTGGGCTAAAATTTTGGGTCTTAACTTCAAAATAATAATTGGGCTCTTTAAAATATAATAGCTTCAAAATAATCCGGGCTCTTTAAAATAGTAGTTTTAAAATATTCCGGGCTCTGATACCACTCTGTAACACCCCGGTTTTGGTAACCCAGGCCGGGATGCCACCGCCACACCTCCCTAGCAAGACACGGTTTCTCCGAGCTCACTAAAGAGATGCAAGGCTATGATTTTTCAGGATTTAAAATATTCAAACAGCCCATTCATATATAATTTAAAGATAATACATCAAAGTTGCAGCGGAATTTAAATTGTGCAGCGGAAATAAAGTATAAGGGCCGATATGGCCAAAACACGGGTAAACAGTCCCGTTCATGCAGGTCGTAATTAAAGGCAGGGATTTAAAATAAAGATTTCCCCTAATGTTCCCATGTATGCATATGACGATGCATGTTCTTCGGACTCTGTAAGAAAAAGGAGATATATGGTTTGGGTCAGCAAAAACGCGCTGAGTAAGTTAACACATAGCATGGGTTAGGGGTTTCAAAGCCTTTAATTAAATTTAATAAAAACATTTCTTGTAGGTAATGATTTGCAAGGCATAACTAAATAAATACTTAAAAATATTAGATATTTTGTTCTCCCGTTACATAACCATTTCAACAATATTTAATTTAGCCGGCAATCCGGCGGCCGCAGCCAATTTCAAAAGTATCATTTAGCCGGTGATCCGGCGGCCTCAGCCAATTTCAAAAGTATCATTTCTCAAAATATTTTTCGTTTCTTTTATAGTTCACCATTCACCAAGGCTCTTGTGACCGCAATCCTCATAACCAATATTTATAAATAACCATTCGCCAGGGCTCTTATGTCCACTGGCCGTTCGCTTGGGCTCTTATGTCCACAAGCCGTTTGGTCGACCATTCGCTAGGGCTCTTATGTCCACTAGCCGTTCGCTTGGGCTCTTATGTCCACAAGCCGTCTGGCCTTATTGATAATGTCAAACTTGGTCACAAGTCCCCAATGTTTCAAAAGAATTCTTTTAAGAAAATGTTTTTATTTGGTGTAACGGGATTTTCAAAAATATAGCTTTATCGTAATTCCAACTTCTCGATCGTTGTTTAAAAGATTTCAAAAATCGATCGATGTCACAGTTTGCGCCTTTTTGGTTTAAAAATCCATTTCTTAGGCGATTGTTCTGAAATTTGTACAGTAGCTCAAAAACATCCCAACGAACAACTTTCGTGTTTTAAGTTTTTCGGAAAAACGATGGGAAGCATGTCAAAAATCAAGTTTTCTTCAGAAACAAAAAGCTGTCAGGATTCAGGTTTGACACCGTTAAAAGATTTGACTTTTTATCATATCAAATGGACTCCAAAAATTCTGAAATTTTACAGAGACATACTAGACATGATTTCCAACAACTTTTGTTTAGATCATGAAGATTGATTCGGACTAGAAATGATAGGAATAAGCTCATCAAGATCGGCTATGAAATCTGTCATCCTTTGAAGATTCTTAAAAACGCAGAATATGTCCGACACGATTTGGGGTGTCAAAACTTGATGAAAATCTTTGAAATCTTTACACAATATAGCTTATGATCTTTGGATCAAAATCTTAGTTTTGAGTTTTCAGATTTGAACACTCTAAGTAATAGAAATATGCTCATCAAGTTCGGTTAAGAAATCTGTCAAGGTTCTTGACATCGGTTCTAACGCAGATCGGATCGGCTCGAGTTTGGAGGTTCAAATCTCAATGAAAAATTCTAAAAACTTATAGTAATATTCCAAACTCATAGATCTACAATTCTTATGTTCAACTCCAATCCTAGATCGGTCTAGATCTAAGGTAAAAATAACCAACAAGTTCGAACGAAAATTCTGTCAAGGATTCTAAGATCCAGATTTGATACTCTTCGGTTTTGGGTCGGTTTCAGGTTTCAAAACATCATGAAAAATTCTAAAATTTTTACAGTAGCTAGACCAAAGTCTTAGGAACACTTTTCATGTTTTGAGTTTTGTTGTTTGAGCAGCTTTAGAGGTTCGAAAAATTCATACGAAAACGCTGCGTTGAGGGTTTCTCTTGTTGACAGATTTTTATTAATTTTCTTGAGTTGAATCTCTATGTTTGGTTGCATTTTAAGTCACCCAAAACCATAGTAAGGTTAACTTACAGTGGGGATGATGTCTAGGAAGTCACGGGGTCGTCCGGAATCCACGGGATGTCACGAACGAATCTCTTCCACCCGATTTATTCTTCCCTTGGCTCCGATTTGTGTTTGAATACGAAGATTCGTAAGTTAGGATGATGTTTATGATCTTAAAATCATATGGAAACTTGATTAACATCTTACCAACAATCCAAAGCCTGCAATCCTTGATCTACACACTTCCTTGGTTGGATTTGGTTGCCGGAAACTCGTCGGAAAGTCGCCGGAAGTTCGTCGGAAGAGTGTTTGGCTTTGGGAGAGTTTTTGGAGAGTTTGGGGTGAATGATTGATGAAATGGCTGACAAATGGGGATAGGATTGATTACATAACGTCCAAAAAGATGCTACACCCGTGATAGATCGAGATTCTTCACTTGGGCCCCGAAAATTGGCGAGAAAGTCGCCAAAACGCGACAAGGTGTTGCTGTCAGGACTTTGGCGCGGGGTTGGCGCGCGAATCGGCCAAAAGCCGCGCCGGGTGCGCGCCACCGAACGCGACAACGCGGCTGTCGACCCGGCGCGGGGTTGGCGCGCTAAACTAAGGATTCCCGCGCCGGGTGCGCGCCGAACCCGCCTGGGCTTCGGTCCGGGCGGTGTCGTGCGATCCGTCGTGCTTTTCTTCCTCTCTTTCGGACTTCTGTCCTCCTACATTTTCGGGCTCGATTTTTCGGGTCGTTCTCGGTCATAAATCCTTATCTTAAGTTTATCTTGACTCAAATGAATTTCATGTTTGAAATCTTAAGTTCGTCGGTCTCGGTTTCGTCGGCTTTTGATTCCCGTGCAATAACTTGTATCATTAAATTTCTTTCGACTTCACGGGTTCTTGGAATTAAAATTCTTTTCCTTCATGAACTTAACTCCAATTATTTTTACTCAATTCATGGAATGTCTTCGGGCTTCCTTTCACTCTTTTATTTCATTTTGAATTTGAATCTATCGGCGTTTCATTTCCGAGCAATAATTTATTGTGAAAAATTATTTTCTTCTTCTCGGAAATATTTCAACATTGATCGGAATAAATTTTATTCCTTTGGGCGTTGATAAAAATCTGGGGTATTACATTATTACTACCTTTGTCTCAGCTTTTTTTTTTTTACGGATCATTTTTTTGCACTATTTACTGTTTAACTTTGATTTAAATTTTTATTATAGTTATGTAGAAAAAAAAAATGGGAAAAAGGCCAAATATATCCATTTTGTTTCAAAAAAAGCCAAATCTATCCTTTTTTATTTTATTACCGAATTTATCCTCTACATATGCTAATTATATCCGGAAATATCCTAAATTCACTAATCGTGGAATGACTGCTGACGTGATAATAAATTAACTTAAACCCTGCACGCTGGATGGGATTTGAATTGTCTCTCAATTAGGGCCGGGGAAAAATACCGAGTATACCGCATACCGCACATACCGTATCGAAAAAATAAATATTGAAATTTTCTGTATACCGTAATTTTCGGTACGGTATCATACCGAAAAAAATTCTCCGTACCATATACCTAGGGGTGGGCAAAATATTCGAACTGATTTGCTGAACCGCAAAATCGAATCGAAGTCGAACCGAATTTCCGGTTAACCAAGGACCCCGGTTCAAATACAAATACTTCGTTTAAGTATTTGTCCGGTTCAAATACAAATACAAATACTATAATTTTTTCCCCGGTTAATCGAACCGAACCGAATATGTTTATTGTATTTTAAAAAATTATATATATTGCCAAAAATTTCGATATTTTCGGTATTTTTTCGATACGGTATGTGCGGTATGCAGTATATTCGGTATTTTTCCCCAGCCCTAATTGAGACACACTTCAAATTCGATCCAGCGTGTAGGGTTTAAGTTAATTTATTGCCACGTCGGCAGGCATTCCACGATTAGTGAATTTAGGATATTTTCGGATATAATTAGCATATGTAGAGGATAAATTCGGTAATAAAATAGAAAAATGATAGATTTGGCTTTTTTTTTAAACAAAAATGATATATTTGGCATTTTTTCCAAAAAAATGTAGTCAAGTGAGATCTTGTTAGATTAATCTAATAATATTATAGTTTTAAAATATCAAATTTTTTATAAATTTTCCTTATAACAATTTAAGTTATTAATCGTTAAGAATATGTATCGTCTGCGTGTTGGATGCTTTCGTAACCAAAAAATAAATGAGACTAAAGGAAGTACTCCAACGTCGGTAACGCAATAAGGGGAGTATATAACTAAGAAATATATTTGTAAAGATGATGATATGATATGATAAGGATGTATCGAAGTTGAAAAATACAGTTTTGAATTCTACGCCATAGCAAAGTAATTTAATACAACTCATCAATCAAAGTAAACACAAGTAAATTTCAATGAAATTTCTAGAGTTGTTTTGAGTGATTGACTACTATATAAATATTTAGAGTAGAATAGTAAAACAGGTGGAGTTGTTAAAGAAATAAGGGAAGACCTTAGGTTTTTTATGTTTCTTGAATAGACACAATAAAATGTCAGTAAAGAAAGAAATTAACAAAAGTTACGGAAAGGGAGACAAAGAGAACTCCCATGACAACAACTCTCGAACCTCGGAAATATAGTCCTCGCCATATTTGCAGTAAGATGCGCACGAATATTATACGATGGAAATACTCAAATCGTAAAGAACTTCACATACCTCGCCCCATGCTTGGGCGATAATCAGGCAACGCATTACCCTTCTTCAAGATATATAACCAACCATATCCCCGATGAAAGTCAGAAGATCAACAATATTCATAATTAATCAGAGGGATCAAACTATCCTCGGCTTAAATAACTACATTTTCTTTAACAACTCTATATGTATATAAAATGAATAAAGTTTCTTATTTTACATTGGAATATTTAAGACTCGACTATATTAAAGGTCTAGAAACTAAATTCACATAATTCCCCTCCTGTAAGATGTGGAACCAGCGGAAATTAGGATAGTGACTTAGAAGATCCATAATGTTCTTCAACAGATAGATGGAACATATTAGGCTTAGGCCGAATAATATACAATTTAAATCAAAATAAAAAAGCAAATATTTAAATATAATAAACATTACCAAATTTTATATTTTTTAATTAAAAATGATAACTGTTTTTCTAGATTTGAATTATTATTTTTGAAAAATATATTACAAAAATATTTTAAATTAATCTAGCAAACTAAAAAATATATACAAAAGATATCCAAAATCTAAAATAAATTAATAGTGGAATTCAAGCTCATTCTATACTTTTGAATCCAACTCCACTACATCATAGTATAAAATATGTCACGAATTTCTTTTCGTTATTATTGAGAATGGATACTGTATTCAAACTCGAGACTTCCGGAATGCTTTTTCATTATTTTTCACTTGGAAAAAATGCAGAACAATGTCGGAATTTTGCCAATGTTTTAATTTGAGGCCATAATTATGGAGTTTTTTCATTTAACGCAAGTATTTTTTTCAGATCTGGTTCAATTACCTTAATTACCCGGGATGAGGACCTAGCCCAAGCGGTTAAGTCTCTTGACTTCTAACGGAAGGTTGGAGGTTCGATTCCCACCGGCCCCCTATCCCTCCCTTTAATTCCCCTTTGTAATTGTGTGGCATGGGCTCCCACCACCCCTTTCCAGGCCTTCAATGGCTCATCCAAAAAAAATTACCTTAATTACCCCAATTTACCGACGTGACTTGCGCTTAATAAAGAAATATTATTTTAATTATGCCCCATTGCTACCATATAGACATTGACTATGTTTGTCTATATATATATATATACATATATATATATATACAATTTAGAAGCCTGATTTATAAACCTTCCTCACCCACCTGCACGGCTGCACCATAGTCCTAGTCTCCTAGATGCATATGTATATAAAAAATATCCACATATATAGGTCATACATAGTTAATGACTAAGTAATACACACGTGACACAATTAAATTAATTGTTTTTACTAATCTCATGCTATACCATTAAATGGGGTGATTAAGG
The DNA here is from genome assembly GCA_030278955.1 of Hygrophila difformis. NCBI lineage: Eukaryota > Viridiplantae > Streptophyta > Magnoliopsida > Lamiales > Acanthaceae > Hygrophila > Hygrophila difformis. The sequence goes on from JAOANR010000001.1 coordinate 79,939,386, forward strand.
CCCGACAAGATCAAATTAAGCGTGACGCCGAAAATGGTGGTGTTACAATATGGTACCAAATAAAAAAATTGACCCAATTACGGTACTATTTTGACATTTTTTTAATCGCTACTACTTTATAGTTTGTACTAATTAGTTATTCCGTGTTTTTTAGTTGAATAGCAGGGTATCTCCATGCACCATTGGACCCAAAACTAATCCCGATGATCTGGTGAGCATTGAAAAGTTATCTCCCCAAAGCATAATTCTACATACAAAAATACTCGAACCCGGAATCTTTGTTTAAGCTGTCACAGCCCTATATCACTCAAACCAACGGAGTTTGGTAATTATATAGTTATTCCGTTTTGATATAATTAAAATTTTGCGGAGCATTTATTATTCATTAAATAATTTTGATCAGTTTTTTAAATATAATTATATAAAATAAAATATAGTATTTAAGTATATTTTATTGTATTTCTCTAATAATATAATTTTATAATATTAATTTTTTATAATTTTTATTTATATATAACTTATATTATTAAAATTAAATACGTGTTTTGAGTTGACTAAAATACAAAAAATTGAAATACTCCCTTTGTCTCACTACAATTGTCTTGTTACCGTTGGTTACGCGAATGAAGGTGGAGTTGATTTGTAAGTAGAGGTGTCAAGACGCGTTGGCGGGACGACACAGGTCAAGCCCACTCCAGCCCACCATTTCGCGGGCTTAGGCAGGCTGGGCCCACGGCAGGGCGAGCTAGAATAACCTCAGCCCAGACCAACCCACCGGCGGGTTGCGGGCCAGGCGGGCTAGCCCGCGGTTTTTTTATTTAATTAATAAATTAAATTTTAATTATACAATAAATTGTATAATATTATTATTTATCCAAAATTAAATATATTAACTAATTTTAAAATTAAATAATATTTTTAATAAAATCTAAAATGATTTAGTTTAATTTTATATAGTATTCTTTTTGGAAAAAGTTAGTTGAAAAAGTAATGTTAAGTAGCTCATGTCATATAAAGTGAGCTTTAAAATTATTCTAATTTCAATTTAGTTAATATAATTCAATTTATAATTTTTTTAAATTATAAATTGAATTATATTAACTAATATCAAATTAAAATATATGAATTCAAATAATATTCAACTAATCAATATTCTTACAAATAGATATGTTATTTAGATTTTCATAACAAACTTAACAAAAAATTAAAATTTTGGTTTAGCCCGCGGGCTGGCCCGCACCCGCCGCAGGCCAGCCCAAGCGACGGCGGGTTCAGGCGGGCTAGCCCATTTAGGCCCGCTTCCAAACGGGCATTTATTTATTCAGCCCAACCCACCATTTTGGAAGGCGGAGGCGGGGGCGGGCTGGCCGAATGGGCCAAGCCCATTTTGACAGCGCTATTTGTAAGTATATGATGAGGTACACTTAATTATTGGAAAAAAAAATTATTTCTATTTGTAAATAAAAGAAGATTTATGAAGGTGAAGGGAGTAATTACTAAAAAAAAACACATATATGAGTACTTGTTTTTCTTTATTGTTTTTATTCATAAAGTCATTCCTCCACAGCCACAGGTCGAATGTGGTAGAGTGTACCACTAATCCACTATGTCACTATCACTCTATCAGGTCCTTTTTCCAAATTGCCCGATTTTAAATATGATTATGACGGAGCTTCCGTGGCACGTCACCCTCCACACGCTCTCGAAGAGCAGTGTATTTCAAATTATAGTATAATAAAATACTCCATTATTGAATTATCTTTATACTTATAGTAAAAGGGCAAATACCAAATAAATACCCACCTACCCAAACTTATACCCACTTTAATACCTAATCAAAAAATTATTCCTTTAAACCCCCTAGAAAGATAAAACTTTGAAAAAATACCCATTTTACCCTTAAAACACAAAAAATGCTTAAAAATCATTATACTACCCTTAATCTTTAATAATAAACCTCTAGTAAATCATACATAACTAATAAAAATCTTTAAATAAACTTACAAAAGATAATAAATGAATCAAGAAGAAATAAATTCGTTAATATATGAATATGGACTATATTTACAAACTATGGAAGAAAGAATCGAAAATTGGAATGACATTGTTTATACTATGCTTATATTTTTAACTGAATATAATCAAAAGATATATCCCTATTCGGAAGAAAAAAGTTTTTGGGACAGAATAATTTTACTAAGAATAGGATCAGATAGTGAAAATTACGATGAAGAATTACCAGATAATTTAAGTAACTATGGTGAATACTATTTTTCTGATTAAATACAACCAGTAACACAAATTGGTATCAGAGCCCAGAACGATTAAATCTGAACATGAATAACCATAATAATAATGATTATATATTAAACTATCATATGTCAAGATTAAGATTAAATACTTCAGAACAACTATACCCAGAATATATTCCAACAGCAAGATATCCTTTAGATGAAAATCAAGAAATAGATTATCCACTAAGTACGATTAATCCAATCGATACTGAAAACTATATAATTAATAGGAATGATGAATATGCACAAAATAACACCGATAGCTTGATGATACAAGCAAGAATTGAAAGAGCATTTCTAAACAGAATAAGAGGATTAGAACCACAAATAAGACCACTTACAGAAATAAGAACCAACGATAATAGAAGATTTTTAACACCCACATTTAATCCTGATCATGAAATAAGCCAAAGAGAAATAGAAAATATGGATCAACAAATAGAAGAAAGAAAAACATACATAGACAGAAGAAGAAGAAGATTAAATAGATTGCAAAACGATGAAGAATTTGGAATAAGACTAGGAAATAGAGGAAAAAGATTACTTTGGATAGGAAACTATATAATCGAAACGGAAGAATATAATGGTAATTTAATACAAATTATATCAAAAAGAGATGAAGAACAAGAGTTATTATCACAAGTCAAATTAACAATAATCAACAATGAAATTACAACTTACAGAATGTTTCCAGGATATATAATACATAACACCATGTTTACTAGAGCACCTTCACCCGAATTTTCAGACCAAGAATCAAATTATAGTGAAGACTAATAAAATGCCAGGAATAAAGTTAGAGAATGAAACATTAGAAAGACTGACTAATAAAATTCATGAAATAGAAAGACAACCACAAGATATAAGTACCATAGTAATGAAACAAAAATTATTAAGAATAAAATTCAAGATTTCTAAAATGATAGATGAAAGAGAAGCATATGTAATTATACAAAAACATATAGATCCAGAAAAAGAAAAATCTGAATTAATAAAAGAATGGTATTTAAACGAATTAGAAATAATAGAAATAGAAGAATTAGAAAGGGAAACTGAAATAGATGAAGTAAACGACTTCATTAGAAACATAAGAAATATTAGAAGATGAGTTATCTAGAAGATTTAGAAACAATAAAAGATGGAATTGAACTAATAAAAGAACTAATGATAAGTCTAGATACAAGACTCTACAATATAGAAAGATACATAGACAAAACAATAATTAAAACTCCACAAAAGCAAGTAGAATTAGAAAAGTCACTCCCACTACCGAAATGGGAAAAGACACCAGAACCAGGAAGTCTCGATCATAGAGTAATGATGAAAGAAATAGAAAAACTAAACAAACAAAACAAAATTAGAATTCTTATAGACAAAGTAGAAAAATTAAAAAAGATAAATGAAGAACTAAAGGAAGATAAATTAGAAAGTAGAGAAGATAAAGAAGAAACAGAATGAATACAAGTATAGAAGACTTAATAAATGAATTAAGTAGTGATTTAGAACGACTAAATTTAGAACCAATATATACAGGAACATTTTCAGAAACAGAATTAGAAACTGATGAAAGCGATTTGGAAGATCAACATAAAGTCTTTATGAATAATCATAGATTATATTTACCATCATCAGAAGTAGTTGGAGAAACTAGCACTACCTTGCCAAGAGAAGGAGTAACAGGAACTATACCAATGGAAGTAGATCAAACTACAAATAGACAAAATGTAGACAATTATCAAAGTAGATTACAAAATTTACCTTCAAGAAATTTTCCAATAAGAAAAACAACCTCTAAAAAAGAAATTTGGAAATACAATGAAGATTTTGAGCTAAAAGAAACAAGAATAGGAAATGTGAGACCAGGAGATGCAATATTCCTAAACCTGGATTGTCTTAAACAGCCAAGTCTAGAATTAGAAAAATGGAAACAGATAATAAGAATACATTTAATGTCAGAAGAAAGTACGTCAAGAGCAAAAACATTAAAAATATGGAATTTAGTCCAAGGAAATGTGGCACAATTCCTTGCAGGAATTTCTTCAAATACAAAACAAACTTATATGAATACAATTACTCAAGGATTTGGACAAGATGTTACCACAGGAATAGAGGAATTTATCAATATCATACAAGAAGAATTCCTAGGAGTACAGAGCTTAGATAACAATGCTATAATAGAAGAACGAGATCAAGCGTTACTAAGATTAAATAAAATAAGACTAAGAGATTTATGCTTTTTTGATCAATTCTCTGAACAGTTTAAAAGCTACTATTATACAGCTTATACAAGCTCACAAAATAATGAACACACCATGAACTCTATATTTTCAAAACTACCATCACCATGGGATGAATATATGTGGAAAACATGGATTCAAAATAAAAATGACTATCCGAATAATTTAGGAAGCCGAATAAGATTAATAAGACAGGTAATAACTGAGTTATGTTACCAAAGAAAAATATTAGACCACACTAAAATATATAATAAAGCTGCTGATTTATGCTGCCAAGAAAATGCAGAAAATTTTGAATGGGGAAAAAATAAATCATACAGAAAAAATAAGAGATTTAAAAAATTTAAACCAATAAAAAGAAAATTTAAGAAAGGAAAAAGATTTAAAATCTTTAATAAGAAAAAATTCTTTAAGCCAAAATTTGGAAGAAAATATTATAAAAGAAGAAATGATAAAAGACAAAATAAAAAGAATCCAACCACATGTAAATGTTATAACTGTGGAGAAATAGGACACTTTGCAAGTGATTGTACAAAACCAAAGAAAAAACAAGTAAGATTTATGGAATATGATATTATAGATGAACAAATATTCAAAGAAATAGAATCAGATCTAGAAAGTATAAGTGAACCAGAATCAGGAGAAGAGATATATGAAGTAAAATTCTCTGAAGTAGAAAATGAATAAAGATAAAGAAATAATCACAGAAGAACAAGAGGAAACAAAAGAAATAGAATATGTAGAACAATATGAAGGACAAAGAGGATATGCAATAAAAGCTATCTTAAGTCCAGAACAAATTAATAAAATACAAGGATTAGATCTAAAACATGGATTCAAGCATACAAATTTTAATATACTATCAAGAACATTCTCAAGAAATAATATAGTAATTCATGAATATCATGAACTAGAAAAAACGGTAGATGTATGTAACACTAATACTACTCTAAAACTGCACCTTTTAACAAAAGACATAATAAATAAAGGACTAGAAAAATTAAGTAGAAAGAAAACAGAGAAAATACAATACGTACATTTAGCAGGAGTAAAGATTCTAATAAAATCTTTATTTAGAAGTGGAATAGACTTACCAATAACAATAAGCCTACATGATTCAAGATTATTAAATCCACAAGACTCACACTTAGGAACTATTAATGGAAACTTAATTTACCAAAAACTATTATTTACATGTTACCCAAACTATTGTGTATCTTTACAAGATCAAAATATAGACGAAACATTAACCCTATACATAAAAGTACATAGGAATGATGTAATGAAAAATGAAAGTAAAATATTTACAGTACATTATAGTGCTTTTTATAGCTACCTAAATAGCAATAGACTAAAACCTTATGATGATAAAAAGACAATAGAAATACATGAAGCATGTAGAGATACAATAGCAGATCTAATATTACCAGAATTGAATAATCCAACATTACAAGATGACTGGATAATTGATCTTGCGGACAAGAAAAATACAATAGAGATTGGAAAACCATTAGAAAATAGGAGACCACAATTATCCTATATAGGAAGAACAATGAGTAGCAGAAAAAGTATAGACTATAGCCCAAAAACAAATCTAATACTTGATCAACCAAGACATAGTATTGATATACCATACGAAAAAAGTAAACAAAAAGCCCAAACATGGAGAATTAATATAGAATACTATAATGGCACAAACTGGATAAAAGGACCAAATATATTAGTAGATACTGGAGCTGGTAAGAATCATATAGGAAAAACATGTATAAATGGATTAGTAAAGCATATAGGAACAGAGTATAGATATGCTACTTTTGAAGGAGAAGTAAGAAGAGTAAATGAATTAGTAATAGTACCAATAAAACTAGGCACAGACTTAATAGAAGAAGTAAAATGTTATGTAGCAGAAGAAGAAGGAACATCAAGTAGTACCTATCATGTCTTGTTAGGCAACGAGTTTTTAGACTCATTAAACAAATATACGATAACAGGAGAAATTTTTAGTGGAAAAACAAAAAATGGAAAAGCTTTTGTAATAGGAAAAGCATATATATGAAAGAAATTAGATTTCCAACAACAGTATACCTAGAGTTAACTATACTACAAACAAATATAACAACATGTGCTATACTAGATACAGGAGCAGAAATCACATTAATACAAGAACATTTAATAAAAGAATGGGAAGTAAATAAAAGACCAATAGAAGTACATGGAGCTACTGGACATAGTTTAATTATTAATAAAATAGCTAAAGATGTTCAAATAATTTTAGGAAATAAAATATTTACAATACAAGAAGTATTTGTTAGCCCAGTAAAAACAATTGATGTATTATTAGGGACAGATTTTACAAGTTTATTTCAAAGCTTTAGAGTAGATAGATATAATATTCAACTTAGATCAGCATGTAACCACTATATTACTATTCCGAGAATAAGGAAACCATACAGAGTGCTTCAGAAACGTGGTGAAAAAGGAGAAATTATAAAACAACCAATTACTTATTACATAAAATTTAAAATTCACAAAATTAAAAAACAAGTACTAATTCAAAAGCCAGAAGATTTTGATAAATATGAACTTCATGAGACAATAAAATACATCTCTGAAAACTATGGAGAAAATCCAATTGAAAAATGGAATCTTAATAAAATATATGCAGAATTAAAAATGAAAAACGACGATATAATAATAAGAACTCAACCGATGATGCATAATCAAGAAGATATTGAAGAACTTCGAAAACAAATAAATGAATTGTTAGAATTAGACCTTATTCAAGAATCTATAGCAGAACATAATAGTCAAGCTTTCTTGGTTAGAAATCGTAGCGAACAAATAAGAAAGAAACCAAGGTTAGTAATAAACTATAAGGAACTAAACAAAAACATGATATTTGATGGATACTTTTTACCTAACAAAGAAAATCTAATAGGATTAGCTAGAGGTAGAACTATTTATTCAAAATTTGATTGTAAAAATGGATTTTGGCAAATTAAAATGCATCCAGAAAGTATAAAATACACAGCCTTTAGTACACCACAAGGACACTATGAATGGAAGGTTATGCCGTTTGGAATAAAAAATGGACCACAAATATTTCAAAGAAAAATGGATAAAACATTTAAAAAATTTAGTAACTTTATATTTGTATACGTAGATGATATACTAATAGCCTCAAACACTATAGAAGAACATAAAAAACATTTAGATATATTTGCAAAACTTTGTAAAGATCATGGATTAATTTTATCAGAAAAGAAAGCAGAAATATTCAAAGATGAAATAGAATTTTTGGGTCTAATATTAAATAAACTTGGAATTAAAATGCAACCACATATAAGTACAAAACTTGTTAAAATGCCTGATGAACTTAGGAATAAATTAAACATACAAAGATTTCTTGGAATTCTAAATTATGCAGAAGGATTTATATCAAATTTAGCAAAAAAGACAAATGATCTAAGAAAATTGATAAGAAAAAATAATAAGATAGGATGGAATGATCAACATACTGAAATTGTCAAACAATTAAAAGAAGAATGCTCCAAATTACCACCGTTAAGATTACCTGACGAAAAAGATAATTTAATAGTACAAACCGATAGCTCAGACTACCATTGGGCAGGATTATTAAAAACCGATACTGGTGAAATTTGTAGATATGCATCCGGAACATTACAAGGAGCAGCCATAAACTATAGTACAAATGAAAAAGAATTACTTGCAGTGATTAAATCAATAGATAAATTTTCATTTTGGTTATTAAGTAGAAAGTTTAAAGTATTAACTGACAATACACAAGTAAAACCTTTAATTTACAATAAAGTTCCAAATAAACCCCAATATAGAAGAATAATAAGATATCAGACTTTCTTGTCAATGTACGACTTTACTGTTGAATATATTAAAGGGACTGAAAATTATCTAGCTGATTTTTTGAGCAGAAACCCTGAATATGGAGAACAATGAACAATGGGATGATGCTGGTCTGACTGACCACATTTACAATGAAATAGATCGACTACAAAAACTACTCCAGTCAACTATGGACAGACAACTAAAGCTACAACAGTTGATCTTTGGAAGCTTTATGGACGAACATAAGACTATCAATGACGACATATATGAATGTAACAAATGTTTGCAGGGATTACTAACTACTATGGAAGAATACTTTTATACCCCTGAAGAACTAAATACTGGTGTTTCAAACCAGGAAGGGAAAGCTAATCCTGTTCCAAAAGAGGACAAACAAGCAAAACAATCTGGGGATGCAAGACCTTCGACCTCGTCGAAAAACATTGCAGAAACTAAGAAGTATTTTTGCGACAATATTCCTCAACCAACACCCATTAGCCCTGAAACAAGAAACTTTTTAGCAGAATACCATACCCTGAGCAGCTACATATACTCCTTACCCAGACAAGAATCATCATTTTACACAGAATTCACCAAATCCCTACATCCACAAGTAACTATTTTACCAGGCTGCGACCCGAACTTTGTTTCGAACTGTTTCAAATTCGGTTTTATCAGAACTATTTTCTTGTCCCCTTTACGAACCGAAATATCCAAATTACCTGTACTACTTGAAGGCCTAAACATAAGACCAAAAACCCAGAAACTAAAAATATTTTCTATTAGTCCAGAAGTCAAACACTCTTCCTACCATCTTGCTATTGCAGAAGAAATCACTAAACCAGAAAGTTATCCTCAAGACTATGGAACCCCCAAAACAGAAATCTTTAATGACAAATACATCCACTTCAAAAGAGCAATGGGAATACGTGCTGTCCATGAACAGATGAAAAGACTATACAACCAAGGCGCAGGAATCTTTTTCGGAAATGAAGAAATTGTAATGATTGAGCAATTGAACACTCCAGGATTCAGATCAGGAAATTTAGCAGGACTAATTCAGAAATTTGACACATACAATTTTGAATGCTCAGAAGAAGTCAAGAGTATCTGGAAGAAAGCAGTAGAGAAATCCACCACAAGCCTGAAAACAAGAACATTTCTTCGGAAAGAGACAACGAAATGAAGTAAGCAGTGACGACAGAGAGGACCAATGTAGCACCAAGAAAAGAATAATGCGGCAAGACGTATGCAATGACGCAATTGAACAAGAAGACAAGAACAAAATAATGCAGAAAGACGCATGCAATGACGTAATTAGACAACAAGACAAAGAGGACGGCTAATAATGAAGGATTAAAAATGACAGCTATGGAATCTCAATAATGGAAGAAAAAGGAAGGACGGAGATAAGGCCACGTAAATCAATTCTGAACCACATGATCCCCAAGGCTCCATCTATAAAAGGAGGAATGATTCACGAAGGATGCAGAAGCGAAGATACCTACCATAGTATTTCTTTCTCTTGCATTTCTTTGTAATCTTTAGTTCTCTCTGTGTGATGTAAAACTATGAGTGATTTTAAAAGCTTTCAATAAAAGATGATCGGCTAAGTACAATAGCCTGATCATTCCAGTAAATATCTTCGAGTATATTTTTCTAAAAGTCTACCAAAATTCTAAATATATGTGAGTGAGTGAAACATATTGTGAGAGTCATGTCATCGATACAGTGATTTCCGAGAGGTCGTGCATACCGGAGTAAGGCAGGAGGCCTGAAAGAAGGATAGCAGACGAGGAAAGAAGGTTACTCGTTGAAGGACTCGATCAGAAAGTTTCAACCACAAAGCTTATACTACGGAAGCGAGGTAGACCCAGAAATTTTACTTTGAATGATAAATACTGTGAATGATCATGGCATATATTTTGATTAATTACGTTCTCTGTTTAAGATCATAAATAAAATCTATAAAGTAATGTTTGAAAATTGTACAACAATTACTAAAGAGATATACAAGTCTTTTAATTCCACATATACTAAACTGCTTGATAATATGTACAATACTTATAAGACAAAAGTACTAAACTTGACCAGGGGCATATTTGACAATCTTTACATATAGAGACAAAATTAGGTAGTGAAAAGGAAGAAAAAGAGTGCTAGGTACTGAACAAGTAATAAAATTAGAATGAGAGGTATTTATCTATAATTTCCCCATAGTAAAATTATTAAAATCATTTTTTATTTTTTTAAAATTTTTTTCTGAATAACCTACACAAGTAAAAAGTCGTGGAAATCCATGATACACAATTTCTTCTTAAATAAAAAATTAAAACAATAATAAAAAACTGTTATTAGTAGGACAAGAAAAGTTTATGTAAGGATTTCCTAAATGATGGGCCCACCTAAATTTCAGGTGAAGTTTATCATTAATAATGAATTTTTTTAATTTTCATCAAAAAATTTACTTCATCTGTTTTTTAAAGATTGCTACGGACCCGTCCAACACGCAGTGCAATGCACATTTTAAATAATTAATAACTCAAATTCGGTATAAGTAAAAATTCTAAAAGTTCGATATTTAAAAACTAAATGACGAGACGAATCTAAAATATCTCACTTGGCTATATTTTAACTTATATAACCATGATAAAACTTAAGTCAAAGTATATGAGTGAACAGTCGCAAAATGTCAAATGTAGCTAACAAAAAAAACAGAGGAAGTATCATGCAAATTAATTATAAATATAGAATTAAAATTATATATATATAAAAAAAGATATAAGGACTTGACCAAGTGATCAGGTCCATGATTTTCAACTTTAGATTGGAGATTCGATTCCTCACCCGGGCCCTATCCCACCCCTTTGTCCCTTTGTAATTTCTGTGGAATGAACTCCCACCATCCAAAATAGTACTTCCTCTGGTTTTTTTGTTTGCTGCGGACCCACCCAGCACGCAGTCCAATGCACATTTTAAACCATTAATAATTCAAATTCGGTAGAAGCAAAAATTCTAAAAGTTGGATATTTAAAAACTACAAGATGAGACGAATTTAACAAAATCTCACTTGACCATACTTTAACTTGTATAACAATGATAAAACTTCAAACAAGTGTTTAGGTGAATAGTACCAATTTTACCAATGTAGCTATCTTTTCTAAACGGAGGAACTAGTATATAAATAAGAGTTAGGGGATGTTTGGGAGTCAGCAGAATCGCTAGCAGATAACAGATTCGGAGAGAGAATTGTGAGAGAATATGCTGATTGAATCCGCTATATGGTCCTAAATATGATGGCTTCCAAACAACCCTTAGTATATTAGTAGTATTTATTTATTTTGGGTCAAGCCCATATGTCTATACATGCAAATACCTTTTATACGATACGCGAGATATATTGTGTAATGGATGAAATTGTATCTTTGTATGATGGAATGATATTTTATGTGAATGGGGAATGTGAGGAGACAATATTTTGTGTAAGGTGAAATATACTTTTTCTAATGTCTCCATATGTGTACTAAAAAAAAAAAATTGTACCATAATAGTGTTGATATTTTTTAATATGTTTCAGAACTTATGAGTAATACTAATGAAAGTAGTGCACTCTTATATTTAGGCTGCGTTTAGTGCATTCTTACGGCTTGGGGTCAAAAAACATAATCTAAATACTCTATTCGTATAAGAATTAAGATATACTATATTTTATTTTATTTTTTTTAAGCCAAGAAGGCCAGAAAAGAGGAGCTACAGACACAAAATAACACAAAAAAGGAAGGAAAAGGAGTTACAGGGGAGGAACACAAAGGGCACAGACTAGAACATTAATACAGAACAACAACTCTAGTTTCTATGGTAGCCAACGCCCGAGACGTCCGCTTCCTACACTTCCCTAACGAAGTCCGGCGGAAACGCCCACATAGTGTAGAAACCTTCCCCATCCGCTCCTCGCTTAGCCAACCCATCCGCCACTTTATTCCCCTCTCTCCATATGTGGTGTAAGTTAAACTCTTCCAATGCACTACTCAAATCCCTGATCTTTTTGATTAAGGCCGCGAATGGGTGGAGTACATTGTGCGACTTTATCGAGTCAATGGCTGCCTGGGCATCAACATAACAGCTCTCTCTCTTCTCCCCTGCATCAATCAGTTCTTCCAAGCCCTTAGCCATCGCATACAGCTCTGAGGATTGTGCAGTTCCCTAGGTGCCCACTCCCTCCGACTATCGATTGGCCCTCGTCACTGTGTGCCACAAATCCATTTTTTTTAAATACTAGGATCAAATATTTCATTCGTTTTTTAATTCTCAAATATTAATAAATATGCTACTGTTCACGAACACTTTAATTTAAATTAAAATATAATTATGTGGGATTTTGTTAGATTCGTCTTGTCTTACAATTTTTAAATATAAAACTTTTAATATTTTCAATTATATCGAACTTAATTTATTAATGATTAAAATACGCATTTGATTATGCAGTATGAGTCCGAAATAAGAATAAAAAAAAACTGAGGAAGTATTTAAAATATAAAATTATTGTAAATACTAATTATTTATATTCTAATAATTAAATTATTAGATACTGCTAAATTTTAGATTCTAAATTCCACCCTCTCAGTTTTTTATTTTTCCAACTACAATATCTAGAATTAGGCGTGTCAATTTTGGGCACGATCTGAAAATTCGAACCCGATCGATACAAACCCTGTGCAATTTTGGGTTTTAGTCTTTTTTTTGTTTTCTTTAATTAGGTTGATCCGAAATTCGACCTAAAATTTTCAGGTCTTGTTCGCCTTTGGTATTTCAAGTTCAATTCCGTTAGGGTGCGACTAAGCATTTTGACTTGATGTACTGCGCTACATCGCAGCCATTGATTTAATTTATAAATTGATGGTTGAGATTAACTTAAAGGTTAAAATAGTAAATTTGCTACATTTAGTTTGTGAACGCTAATTCTTCCATTCTTCTTCCGTTCTTCTTCTCTTCTTCTTTGCATTTCAAGGATTGATCTCATACTACCCTCCAATTTGCTTAATTATGCTGCTATACATAGATATACGTCGCTGAAATATTTTTAAATAAAGTCATTGAATTGTTCATGAAAACGTACCCGAAATATTCTAGTTGAGTCGCTGAATTGTTCTTCATAGCATCGCTGAATTGTTCTTTATAGCATCGCTGAATTGTTCTTTATGGCATCGCTGAATTCTTCTTGACAGCCTCGCTGAATTCTTCTTGACAGCCTCGCTGAATTCTTCTTTGTAGCGTCGCTGAATTCTTCTGTGTAATGTGGCTGAATGCTGAACTCTTCTATTAATATATTTGTTACCATTCGTTGATGATTATTTGAAAATATTAGATTAGATATGATATTATTTACCAAATATTAGATATGATAACATACTAAATATAGGTTTACCAAATATTAGATATGATATTATTTACCAAATATTAGATATGATAACAGAAATATTTTAGGTAGCATCGCTGAATCATTCTTGGTAGCGTCGCTGAATTCTGCTTGGTACCATCGCTGAATTACTCTACTTGATCTCGCTGAAATATATTTGATAGCATCCCTTCATTATTTTTGATAGCATCACAGAATTGTTTTTGGTAGCATCGCTGAATTATTTTAGGTTGCGTCGCTAAATTATTCTTGGTATCATCGCTGAATTATGCTAGATACGGTCGCTGAAATATATTTGATAGCATCCCTTCATTATTTTTGGTAGCATCACATAATTGTTTTTGGTAAGATCGCTGAAATGATCTATTAATAAATTTGATACGTATCTTTGATTATAAAAAGATATTATTTGAAATATTAGATATGGATTACCAAATATTTAATATGATTTACCAAATAATAAATATGATAACATACTAAATATAGAGTTACCAAATATTAGATATGATAACATGTCTAAATACTTGTCATATCGCTGAAATGCATTGTTTTTAAAATGAACTATTATTGTGTTATGACAATTATACCCTTTTTCATTTACAACCCTTGGATTTTAAATGGACGCTTCAGATCGCTGCCTTGATGTGCTGTGGGATTTGTTGATTGCACCATAACTGGACCCATTTCAAGTTAGTATTGGATTTCGGGTCGTGTTCTGGATTACAGATTTTATGTTATACCCTTACTCAATACCCGATACGAACACGACCCGACCAACCTGATTGAAACACAATACGGACACGAACACGACCTGAAACCTAAAATTGACACCCAATATTAACCTAATTTAAATTTTCAAACTCTAAATCAAACCGTAAATTCTAATTATTTTTTTGGCTTCATAAATTCTACTTCCTCCGTCTCATTATTTTTGTTACATTGCCATTCGACACACATGCCGAGACACATTTTCAACGGTTAATAACTTAAATTGTGTACAACGCAAAATTATAAAAAGTTCATTGTCTAAAACTACAAGATTAGACGAATCTAACAAGATCTCACTTGAATATGTTTTCTCTTATATAGCTATACTAAAAATTTGAATAAAAGTTAAATAGTGAATAGTGCAAAAAAAACCATTCGTAACAAATATGTTGAGACGGATGTAATAATTATTTCAAAATGCCTTAAATTATTTTAATTTTTAAATACCTATGTAATAAGCTTTTTCCAAAAAATACATATTAATAATGGAGTTAGTGGCCCTCGTTTGTCTGTGTCTCTATATATGATGCTTCGTCAACAATGGATTGTTCCAAGGAGTGGAGGATTTGCAGAAACAGTACGGTTTATATTATTGAAAGATGTTGGGAGGAGAGAGCGGTGTTGGATTTACAGATCAAGCAAGGAGTTCCGAGGATGGGCAGTTTGCTTTGGCTTTCAGAAAGTAAGGATTTTTTCGTTGCTTGATTTGGGTTTTGGATATACGATCGAATTGGTTTGTGATTAATTGCTAATAAAATAATTTAGTTGAAATTCCGTGGCTGCTTCATCTATTGCTTCTTGAACTTGATTCTTTTTGGTTGTTCTTGTGAGAGATTGAGAGTGGTAAGAACCATATGCAGAGTGTTCTAAGCTTTGAAGTTCTACCTCTTCGATTTAGTGGATTTGTTTTCGTTGTATCATTGTATGTTCTCTGATCCATTGTATGTACTCTGCGGATCAGGGAAAAAAAAATACAAATTTAGTGTCATATTTGGCAACGTATTCTCTAATTGGTAGCACAATTCAATCAAGACATTTTAAGATTTTTTTTTGGACTTTTAAAGTTTGGATGTATTTAATTTAGATTTTAAAAAGTAATCTAGATGTATACAATAAAGATTTTAAAAAGTATTTAAAAATTTGGAAGCATTCAATAGCATATGGATTTTAATTCTTATGGATTTTAATTCTTATAGATTTTAATGGATTTTAATTCTCTTAAAAATATAACTATACAAAATCTCTTCAAATAGTCAAAGATTTCTACGGATTCATACAAGTCAACCAAACTCGAGATGGATTTTAAATCAACCAATTCTATGTAGAGTTCATCGACTTTATGAATCAACTTACTTTTTATAATCCATAAACATTTGCATCCAATACACCCCCTAATTGTCTTCAATTTGACACTTCGAACCCTCAATATCCATGGATTCGAGGGATATTTCTATTTTACACAAATAAAGGTAGTTCGACATCATACCATGGTTGAGCCACATAGAAAATCCTATTCGTGTTTTCCAATATTTCCAATAAAGGTAGTTTGATCCATCGAACAGAGTAGGTCTTGTACGTGATTGAATAATCTTTACGACTCATCCTGAATATCGGACTCAAAATAACAAATAAATCCTGTTCTGACATCAGTCGTCAGGTCTAGTTAAAATGATAAACAAATAACTGGAATCCATTGACGACGAGCTATTCATATAACCAACCAACATAAAACTAAATACAAGGGAGAACATAAGGAGATTTGATGACCAAGTTCAATCACCATGATCTACATCTTGGATTATCAAGGTATTTTCACTATTTCCACTCAGATACAACCTCTTACACCCTTCCATATTATGATTCAAAACACTATAGAAAAACCATTCTAAATTGAATAAGATGTTGAGGCACCGCTGTCTCAACACCCGCCGGACAACCCCAATCCTAGGTGCAGCAGATTGCTGCCTTGGAGCTAGCTACTCTTTCAGTTGCTCAAGAACAAATCAAAACACAAATCAGCTCACAACCATATTATGTCAATTGTGTGATAATAAAAAAACATGAATATGAAAGCTATAAGATAAAAATCTAAGTCTATCAAAATGAACTAAAGATGTACACAACTCAACAACTTCATTTTGATGGTCACAGTCTTCAATGTTAGTTCATGGAGGAATAATTTCTCATCAACTTTTTCTCTGAGCAAAGCTCTCTCCAAACAATCCTCTCTTGCTTTTCTTAATAGTTAATTCAGCCGCAAACAATGTATGAATATGCTCTAGAAATCAGGGAGGCCTCGAGAATGAAGGTCCAAGTGAAAAGCACTATCTGAAGTTGGACTTTTTGTCTTTTCTCAGCTTTCATGCACGTTGTTCGTCAGGTATCCAACATCCTACATCTATCGATCATCTGCACGAGAAAAATTAAAGAATCAACAATATCAATTCAAATTCCGAACTCGCTATCATCTTATCACATAAAATCCTTAATTTACCCCCTTTTTACACACTTTTCTATCCCCACAGAAAATCCCAAGTTTACCTTTGTTTACTTTATGGAAATTGTGAACTTATTGGAAAAAATTGATGACATATAGTTAAAGGTTAATTTTAAAACTCTTGGTGTAGGTAAGGTCCATAAGCCATAGATTTGTTAAATTTAGGTTCTGTTTTGTAGTTTGCTCCTTCAGAGTTTGTCCTTTCCTTTTGTCCTAAATAGCATAGATTTGGATGGTTTTTCGCTTACTTTCAATTGTTCTTGGGAATAGATTTAAATGTCATATCCTTCTTGGTTACTTCCTAATCCTATTATGGTTCTCACTCTTTGGCAATTATTTTTTCTCCTCCTCCTCCTCTTCCTCTTTTGTGAAGGATTCTGAGAAATGAAATTCAGGAGACATTCCATACTGATCCTCAAGTGATATTGCCAAGTATAGTGGATTTAGTTCGCAAACTTGTGAGTGACTAACTGCCCATTCTTATGAATTTTATGTTATTTGCTTTTGTTATTTATTTATTTATTTATTTATTTTGTCTTTCTTTCTTACTATTTCTTGATGGATTGAAGGTTCATCTTAAAACCATATATTTGTTCATTTAAAAAAATGTTACTAGAAAACAACAAATGTAACAACCAGGTTTTCCAGTTGAGGATAAGTTGGAATGTTGAGCACCATATCTCTCTTAATGGTACATATGCAGTAATGCATGCCTACTTAGAAAATGCTAAAAGCTAAGGAAATAGTTACAAAAATTATGAGTAAAATATTTATAATTATACAATGCAATATTTATATGCTATACATAAAAACTTCAATAATACTCATGTTCCCTGGATGCAATGCAAGCACGAATACTTCAATTAAAATCTTGCATTAAAAGGGGCGGCACTCCCCTAGGAAAAGGGGACTAGGTCACACAATCAAACAATGTGAGAGTTGAAGGTGGCACAAGAGTAGACACATCACAATGGCCATGTGGAGCCGAGACCCTCCTCAAAACCTGTCTTCCCAAGATAACTAAAGTGTTAAGGGCTTGATCCCATTCAACAACATATTAGAGATAACATCATATTTTAAAAATGTGTTCTCTTTCCAAGAAAATATACCGAATAAGATCTTTCAAAGATTATCATCCGGAATCTTAATCAATACATATAAAATAAGCTTCACACACTTAACCTTGATGGTTTTATGGGAAAATTATGTAGTTAGCATTTTATGAAACTGAATGGTCTATGTTGGCTGGCATATGAATCATTAGATAATTAAATTTGAATTCTTAAGATGTGAATTTAAAATGAATAAAAATATGTTTATATTTTATTAAAAAGTATTATTTGAGGGGTACCTTTGGATTTTGATTAATTGATAAGTGATCAAATTGTGAATCTATTTTATCTTTAAAATTTAAGCTTATGTAATCAATTAAATTATTCATTTCGTTGTTATTCATTATATAGTGAAAATCGAAGTTTAAGTGATAAGATGCATTAATTGGTGCTTGATGGAAGATTTATTAACCCCTTAATTGTTTCATTTTCATTTAAAGTCATTAGTTCAGTAATGATGCCATGGCATGCACTCTCGTGCCTTTCCATTTATGGGGCGTGGTTTTCTTATTCAAGATGCCTTTAAACAAAAGCATAATGAAAATCAATCTTTAATAATAGTGAAATACTTAATCCACATAATATATAAATGATAACAAGAAAGCTTCCCATGTCCTGAAGTGGAATCATTGATGAATCAGAATTAGTCCGGTGAGTATGTTTTTTTTTTTTTTTTTTTTTTTGAGGCAAAGTCCGGTGAGTATGTTAATTCTTGTCATTTTTAACATAAATTATCATTTGTACATTTTATTCGAGTCTTAAGATTTTGGATGCCTAAATCTGTTTACTTCTGATTACAAACTGATAAATTTATTTTGTTGGCTTCAGTTTAATGTAACCAGACATCCAGATCACCCCTGCTTGTTAAAGTTTTTATATTCAAGCTTTTGAACCTGTTGCACATAATTTGTGCATCTCATTCCACATCAACAGGGAATGTCCCTCTCACAATTTATTGTGTAGTCTGGCCTTCTTCCATGGGATTAATTTCTGTGGAAGGTTTGAACTCCATGATCTTTGTAATATTATAGCCAATCATGTGTTTATGTCCATTGCTGGACATAAATTTCTGTGGAAGGTTTGAACTCCTGTGACTGTTGGAAAGAGCTGATACGGAGAAGGGTTCACATATGCATGAGTGCTGTCTATTAGAGTTGAAAAGTGGGTGTTTGTGGAGAATGGTTGTGGAAAATATCTTATTATAGTTCATGTCCCACATCAACTCCAGAGAAAGTTTTTTGGATTTAGTAATTATACTGGTGCATTAATAAGACAGTTCTCTTGTAGAGCAGATCAAAAACCACCCATGGCACTTTGGTTTGTATAGCCCCCCTTGGTCGATAAAAGCTTGATGTTGGTATGTCCTTGCTCTATAAACTTCAGGTTTACTTCTCAACAATTAGATTTTGTTTCCTCATAGCTGTTCGACTTGTGGTTTGGCTTTCGGGAATAATCCGACAGTTGTGATATTGAATAGCTATTAGTGTTGTTTCTACATTTTGTATGAATTTATGGGATATGGTTTGCATCTTCCTTTTTTCCCCTGCTTGTTAAGCAAAGAACCTTTAAATGTTGAATTTTTTTCCTACATTATAGTTTTGTGAACATTCTGCATTCTCTCTTTTTTTTTTTAGGTTAAGGAACAAATTCAGTCAATTATGGAGACATATCTCACTGCTGGCAATCGGTGAGGATGTTATGATTAGTTATTCATTTCTTCTCATTTCCCTAGAAAATTTCTGATGCAGACATCCGAAACTCTGCAAAAGCATGTTTTAAAAAGACCATATGTTTTACATGTCTATTCAGGACCAATACAAATGTAGCAACCTTTTCGAATGAAAGAAGTCTGCATCTTAGGTTTTTAGATGAGGTATCTGATGATGTTCTCACTGGTAAGAAAATTAAGGGAAAAGGTGATAATCCAATAAGGGTGGCCATTATTGATGAAGCTACGAAAAATATTATCGAAAGCGGGCCAGAATCTTCTGCCAAGGTGGAGATATTATTTCTTGAGGCACATGAAAATGATAACAAACATAACTGGACCTCTGAGGACTTCAACAATAGAATCATTAACGAAACTGATAAGACAAAGCCTCACTTCGCTAAAAGTTACCATGTTTACCTTGATAAAGGTGTTGGTGTGCTAAGTAATGCCAAGTTGGCACATTACTCAAACTGGACAAAGAGCTGTAAGTGCCGACTAGGGGCGCGAGTTGTGGATAACTTAAGTGGTGTCAAGGTGCAAGAGGCTTGGACAGATCCCTTTGTTGTCTCGGATAGCCGCGGAAAGTGTATGTGGCCCATTTTTATTAGTTCAGTACTTTACTATTTGGTCTTCTTTTCTACATAATTCATTGAACTTAATGGATTTAATGTTTTCGCTCAAGTCTTTTCGTTGAGAAAACAAACATGAATTTATATTTTTCAATGCTCGAGAATAACTCGTGAATTCCCTTGGTGATAGTCTTGTACTCTTGTCTATTGATTTATGAATGCTATTGGATGCAGAATGCAGGCATAGATCAGCTATAACCTGCGGTCCTGCAAATTAGGAACTCTCAGTTTAGTATGAGAAGACTTCTATTAACACCTGATTTCTGTTTGCAGTGTATGCAAAGCATTTCCCTCCATCTCCTTCTGATGAGGTTTGGAGATTGGTTAACATTGGGAGAGATGGTGGACCACACAAGCGTTTAAAGAAGAACAATATCTCAACTGTTCAGGAATTTCTGTTTTTGCACTCTGTCGATCCCCATAGGCTTCAAGAAGTAATGATTATTTACTCATCCCCATTTTCATTTATATATATTAGACTGCAATATTCGTGGATAGAGTTTCTTTCTTCTGATATTTTCACAAGGCTGAGGTTTGTTTAGAACTGTCTTTGTTATATGCTTCAATTCAGCATATGCAACATGATGTTAACTTCACCTTTTCCACGCTGTGCAGATAGTAGGTGCTCCTGATAAAGCCTGGAAAGCCATTGCAAATCATGCCCAGACCTGTGTTATAGATGATACAAGACTATACTTGTACAATGACTCTTCGGACAGTAGCATGAGTGTAGTGTTTAATGCTGTTGGAGAGCTGAAGGGATTAATCCATAACTCCCAGTATATTGTAGAATGTTCTCTCTCAGAAGCTGAGAAGGTTTGCTTTTCAATTGGGTATCATTCTTGCCAGGGAGCGCTCTGTTTTAACCGAGCAATAC
Source organism: Hygrophila difformis (assembly GCA_030278955.1). Taxonomy (NCBI): domain Eukaryota; kingdom Viridiplantae; phylum Streptophyta; class Magnoliopsida; order Lamiales; family Acanthaceae; genus Hygrophila; species Hygrophila difformis. The sequence goes on from JAOANR010000001.1 coordinate 79,960,791, forward strand.
CTGTTGTAATTGAAATAGGATAGGGCACACAAGTTGCTACTTTCTGCATCTCAAGATTGGGAGCGCGTATCCTCCTTTGATGACGAAACAACTCTTCGACACCAATATCCATATGCTGCTCTGAATGCCCCCAGCCCGGAGAGTTTCCATGGTGCTGATGTGGTCATGTATGAAAACGAGGATCTTACAGATACCACAGATCTAAGCATAAGTCTATCTCTTGGACCTTCTGTTCATGTGAATAATAAATCTGTCGCGCACCAAATTCCACCTTGAGCTAGCAGTGCTGCGCTTACGTCTCACTTGTTAGCAGGAGTATCCCTGCATACAGTTATACTATGCAGCTATTTACACCGTCGTCAATTCTCCTCGAGAACATTTGGACCATTGTACCTACTCCTTTCACGACTTGCATATAGAAAATAAATGTTGTATGATATATCTATCGATGTTTTTGTATTTTGTAATTAAATAAAAAACGCGAAGCTTGTATTATAGACTATTTTGAATGTGGATGTGATTTCCCAGCTCAAGATACAAGTACTTTATATTTGCCTCAGGTTTCTTCCTTAATCCCTAATCTAAACAACCTCAAGATAAAAGTACTCCTTTACCATCTCACTGTACAAGAAGGGCTTTCTACAGACGTTCAACACCTTCGAATGAGTTTGATTGTTCTACAGGACTCGTTCAATAGAATTTATTATTGTAATTGCATAGTTTTCTGACCTCTAAATCACCTAACTGAGAGATTGGGTATATCTATGTTTCCAATTGATCAGACTCATAAATTGTATTTGTTAAAAGATCCACTCTCTACCTGGTTTCAAGATCTTGAGAAAATAAGGAAGCCCAGAATCAAGTTTTTGTTGAGCATGTTGCTCATGGTGTTGCTGGTGTTGCTGCCCATTGTGTTGCTGCTTGTAATCGAGGTGAAGAAGAGGATCGAGGTGCAGAAGGTGGCTGAGGATCTGGGCCTCAGTCTTGGGCTTATGCCATTTATTTTAGTCTTGGGCCACCTGTTGGGCCTTCCTTTTTTTGTTTCTTCCTTGTTGCTCCTAGTCAGTATTTATACTGGAGTTTTCCTCATTTTGAGATGTATGACAGTTATTCACATTTCGTATCAATATACCTTCAGTTTATTTAGCTCGAGCTATTGATTCAACATGGTATCAGAGCTTTGAGCTCTATCATCCTGGTGTTTTCCGCAATTGTCGATCCAATTCCTTACCTATTGTTACCTCATTCAATTTGCAATGTCAAGTTCCTCGGATGTTGTTGATTCCTCGCTGCCTACGACCGATTCTCCGCCGCCTAAGGAGAATAGTGTGTGCAAGGAGCTGGAGTGGGCAGAGAATCTTGAGTTAGCCAGAAGTTACTTATCTAAGGCCCAAAAGCACATGAAGTAACATGCGGATCAAAAGAGGAGATATGATGAGTATCTGGTGAAGTGGGCGGGATGATCGATGGAGGAGACCACTTGGGAGCGAACCACGGAGAAGAATGCTCTCAAACCCCTCGTCGAAGACTTTTGGAGAGCCACGGCGACGAGGGCATCGCCAACTTAGCGGGGGGAGAATGTTGACCGATGGCCAAAGGCTCCGCTTGATGGTCGCCCTTGGCCCCGCAGTCCCGAAGCTAAGTGTTTACTGCTCTCTATTTACTGCTTTCCTAAAAGCCATGTATACTTGTGTGCAGCGTCTTGCCGTTGTGCCCCTCGGCAAGGCACTTCGGGTGGACTAGGTGACCTTTCGGTCTCTAACCACATTTTTATGGCTTTTGTTTTGCAGTTACTGTGAGGCTCGTCTGCCGTTGGAATCTAAATTGAAGGATCCCATAGTTTCCGGAATTAGCTCTATGATGTTGTCCAACCCGACCCTTCGGATGGACCGTTTGGCGGAATAGTGCTGGGAATCAGTCTATTAGCCACTCGGTGCGCCGCAGTCCCGATACGGACCCGGCGCCCCGTGACAGTTGGTATCAATCACCTCCAGCTTGCTCCGACTCGATTTGATGGTTCAAACTGGACGACCTGGCGTGTTGCCACTCGCAATGCTCTCAGAATTAAAGCTAAGGAAAAATTCATCTACGGTACTTTCCCTATTCCTCCTATTGGTGATCCGATGCGTGATTTGTGGATTCAAGTTGACTGTCTTGTACTTACTTGGCTCCGAAACTCCTTGTCTGATGAAATATCTAAACAATTTGTGTATTCTGAGACTGCACATGAGTTATGGAGTGAATTGGAGGAATGCTACGGGCAAACTAGTGGACCTGAGGTCATAATGCTTAGGAGGAAACTAACTATGTTAACTCAGGGGAATCGATCTGTAACTAGTTATTTTGGAGATCTGAAAATCCAGTGGCGTCATCTTAGGGCACTGAAGCCATTTCCTAAGTCGTGCAGTGCTGAAACACTGAAGGCTTTGACAGATTCAGAGGACTACGATCTGCTGATCCAATTCCTTATGGGATTGAACGATGACTACTCTCATGTTTCTAGCCAAATTCTACTGCAATAACCTTTACCTTCTCTATGTACTGCGTTCAATATGGTGTGTTCGATTGAAGCTCATAAAGGAGCCACTGGAATTGCCAAATCTGATTCAACTTCATCTGTGTTTGCCCTTGCTGCTGTTGATAGAACCTCTGCTGATAAACGGGGAAATATCATGTGCACCTACTGTAAGAAGTTAGGTCACACTAGAGAGAAGTGTTTCCAGTTAGCTAATAAAAATGCTACGTGTGAAAATTGTAAGAAGAAAGGTCATGTGAAGGCGAATTGTTTCCAGCTCACTGGTGTGGTACCAGACTGGTATAAGGCTCTTGTTGAGAAAGGGAAGGGGAGACCAGTGGCTGGTGCAGTGACCACCACTACCACTAAGGACTCTGGAGCTGACACAAGTCCTTCATCTGATTCAGAAAGGCTTACGAAGATTGAAGAATTGATTGAGAAGCTGGCAAGATCTCAAGTTGCAGCATGCATGACTACTCCAGTGAATCTGGTTGGTGCAGCCTTCCAAACAGCAGGTAGTTCTCTTCCTCTTGATTTACAATCTTTGGATAATTGTTGGTTACTTGACTCAGGAGCTAGCTGCCACTTGTGTTCCAATATTTCCTATCTCATTGATCCCCAACCTTTTAAATCCTCCCAAACTTTAATTCTGCCAGATGGCTCCTCTAAGACTCCATCTCACACTGGCACTGTTGTAGTTGGAGATGGACTCTTAGTTCCAAATGTTCTTTTTGTTCCAGGAGTTGTTCTCAACCTCCTGTCCATTAGCCGCCTAATTCTTGACTTACATTGTTGTGCTATCTTTGATCCCATGTCATGTACTCTACAGGACCTGAGAACTAGCAAATGTTTACTTCAAGCACCTTTGATTAACAACCTCTACATTGTTAAGAATAACACAAGTAAGACCATATCCCACCTTACTGTGAATTCTGTTGCTAGTGATTCTGTTAAATCTGTCATGCTATGGCATAATAAGTTGGGTCATCCCTCTACCTCTGTAATGTCTCATATGGGACTGATACATGATAAGACTGCTTCTATACCATGTGACATCTGCTTTGCATCCAAAATACATCGTTTGCCTTTTCCTTTAAGTTCATCTCATGCTGCCTTACCTTTTGATTTGATACACTGTGATCTTTGGGGGCCATTTACTCCATGTGATAGATCTCAATCCAAATACATGCTAACAATTGTTGATGATGCATCTAGGGCTACATGGATCTATCTTACTCCTCATAAGTCTGATGTCTCTACCTTACTGTCTCAGTTCTTTACACATATTAAAACTCAATACAGTGGGGTAGTCAAAGTCCTCAGATCTGACAATGGTTCTGAATTTTGTAACCTTAAGTGCCATAATCTTTTCCTAAACCTTGGCATTGTCCACCAAACCTCCTGTACATATACTCCTCAGCAAAATGGGCGGGTTGAGAGGAAACATCAACACTTAATTCAGGTTGCTAGGAGCCTACTCATAACCTCTGGAGTGTCTAAGAAATATTGGGGGGATGCCTTGTTAACCTCAGCCTATATCATTAATCGCCTACCTACCAAAACTCTCTCTTGGAAATCACCCTGTGAGATCCTATTTGGTTCAAAGCCTGACCTCTCCCTTCTTTATACATTTGGATGTCTCTGTTACATGAAACTCACTGGTCCTCACATTAGGAAACTTGATCCTAGAGGCATAAAAGGGATTTACTTGGGGGTTGCTCCAAATCAAAAGGGTCATAAAATCCTAGATTTTGCTACCAACAAAGTCCATGTGTCAAGGGATGTAGTATTCTTTGCAGATGTTTTTCCCTTGAAGTCCTCCCATGTATCCAACCTTCATCACACCCCACACATCAGTTCATCTCCATGTAACCTTCCTGACATATCCCCTCAATTCCCATCACCATACATTTCCCCTGATCAGCCCACTGCTGCTCAGTCCACCCCTATACAGACTGCCTCACCCTCTACTGATATGCCCACTGCATTTCAGGATAAAGTCCACTCCCCTTTGGTCCCTACTGGACCAATGAGTCATACTTTGGAAGCACATTCTCCTTTGACTCCTACTGAGTCTCAGGCCTCATACTCCTCTGCTGAGGCATCCAGAGATGCCTCTTCCTCCATTGCCCTATCCCCTATAGGGCAACCTCCTTCAATTCTTCCTGGTTCACAGGTTCCAGCTCCTTCTGAAGCAGGTTTACCTTCAAGGCCTCAAAGAGTAATCAAGAGGCCTGCTAAATTTGATGATTACTACTGTTTCTCTATTGGAGATTCTACATCTGTGCCCCGGACATTTGCTCAAGCCCATGGGATTCCTCATTGGGACAAAGCAATTCAATCTGAGCTGAATGCTTTACATCTCAATGGTACTTGGGATCTTGTACCCTTACCTGCTGGCAAACGCCCCATTGGCTGCAAATGGCTCTTCAAAGTCAAACACAAATCAGATGGCAGTATTGATAAATATAAGGCCAGGTTGGTGGCCAAAGGGTTTAGTCAGAAATATGGTGAAGATTATACTGATACCTTTGCTTCAGTGGCCAAGGCAGGGAGTGTTAGACTCTTGTTTGCACTGGCAGCCTCCTTTAAGTGGTCCATCTCACAGCTTGACATCAACAATGCTTTCCTCCATGGTCATCTCAATGAGGAAATCTACATGCAATGCCCTCCTGGTTTGGAAGCTGCTCCAGGCCAAGTTTGCAGACTTAAAAGGTCCTTGTATGGTCTCAAACAGGCGCCACGCCAGTGGTACAGTGCTCTTTCTACATACTTGAAGGGAGTTGGATATGTTGCAGCTCACTGTGATCAGTGTGTCTTCTTCAAGACCACCTCCCTTGGACTGGTCATCCTTGTTGTTTATGTCGATGATATTCTCATCTCAGGGGCCAATCATGAGGAGATTGCAGCAGTCAAGGTTGGTTTACATCAACAATTTACCATAAAGGATTTGGGAAAGGCAGCCTATTTTCTTGGCTTAGAGATCAACACCACCCCTGGAGGATACTCTATCACTCAACACAAGTATACCTCTGATCTTTTGGCTGAGTTTGATGTTCCCAGAAATCCTAAGATTCATACCCCCTGCCCTGCTCATAAGACTCTTGGTGTCACTGGAGTACTCTTCCAAGATCCACATCTCTATAGAAAAGCAGTTGGCAAGCTCTTATACTTGGGCTTCTCCAGACCTGATATTTGCTATAGCACTCAACAACTTAGTCAGTACATGCACAATCCCACCGAAGAACATTGGGCAGGTGTTGTTCATATTCTTCAATATCTCCAGAATACCCCCTCTATGGGACTGTTCTATCCTTTTGGACTGCCTTTGGAGGTTCAAGGTTTCTGTGATGCTGATTGGGGCAATTGTCCGGTCTCTCGAAAGTCCCTCACTGGCTACTGTGTTTTCCTTGGTGGTGCCTTAGTCGCTTGGAAGACCAAGAAGCAACAATATGTCTCCAAAAGCTCCACTGAAGCCGAATACCGCAGTCTAAGTGCTGTCTCTGCTGAGCTCCTATGGATTGGGAACCTGCTGTCCGAATTGGGCTTGCAGCTTCCTACTCCCTACACCATCCATTGCGATAACTCCTCTGCTATTCAATTGGTGAAAAATCCTATGCACCACGAGCGGACTAAACATATTGATGTTGGATGCCTTTATGTTCGTGACTACTTTCAACAGGGGTTCATCAATCCCCTTCACATTCCTACCAGTCTTCAAATTGCTGATATGTTCACCAAGGGGTTGCCATCCAAGCAGTTCTTATCCTTAGTTGAACCTCTGGCGCGGTTCAGCTTGCGGGGGGGATGTTGAGCATGTTGCTCATGGTGTTGCTGGTGTTGCTGCCCATTGTGTTGCTGCTTGTAATCGAGGTGAAGAAGAGGATCGAGGTGCAGAAGGTGGCTGAGGATCTGGGCCTCAGTCTTGGGCTTATGCCATTTATTTTAGTCTTGGGCCACCTGTTGGGCCTTCCTTTTTTTGTTTCTTCCTTGTTGCTCCTAGTCAGTATTTATACTGGAGTTTTCCTCATTTTGAGATGTATGACAGTTATTCACATTTCGTATCAATATACCTTCAGTTTATTTAGCTCGAGCTATTGATTCAACAGTTTTTCCATGACTTTGATCCTGCCACGACATGGTTAGTCTAGTTTCAGGTGATGAATGAATTTTAGCAAGGGGGTCATTCTGTCTTTATCCGTGCTCAAGCATCTGTTGACAGGTGATGAATAGTAATTGGCTAACCTCTTTTGAAGGCCTCTGACTTTGGTTGGTTTTACAAGCGCGGTGTAGTTCCAAATGCTAGCCCAATGATGAACTGTGGAGCCTTAAAGATCAGATATTTTGGAAAATATTCCAATATCCGAAGTTTCTGCTATGGAGGATATGAAGAAATTTGCAGAAAAGGTTGATGTACTAGGAAGTAAGATATATCCTGCATTGTTTGGTACTCCATATCTTGTACATTCCGCATTGAGAATTCGCTTAAGCCTCTACTGCAAGTGCTGGAGCTGTTGGACAGTAGGTTTTTGATTCGAAACAAGCTGCTTTTTATCGACATTATGCTTGATGAGAGATAGGTAAGTTCTATGAGACATATGTTGCGCCTGTTCTTTCGTCGTTGAAATTGGAGATTAACTTCATATGCTGCGCCTAATGTTCCGTGGAACGGGAAGGGTGCTGCAGCTAGTGTGAAATAAATGTTGGCTCAACATGTTCTTACAGAGATTTGCTAAGGCTGGGGAAATTCAGAGGTTAGAGATACATCTCTAGCTGCTGAAGTGAACTCCTGTCCCAACTTCTCTTATTGTATTCCTACATCAGACTAAATTATGAAATCTACATAGTACATACATCATTGGACAAGAGTACTTAACTCGACCAGCTACCTATAGTGGCACTGTAATGTAGGCTATGGACCGCAGAGAAAAACAAATTTTTAATTAAAATCAACCCCTCTTAAAGGCAATCTTAGTTAGGGGTGGGTCGGTACGGTATACCGAAAAAATTTCACCGTATCGTATACTGTACCGTATATCGTACCGAACTTTACGGTATAAAAATTTTCATACCGATGCCATACCGAAACTTTCGTGCCGAAGATCGGTATACCGAAAGTTTTGGTATGAAATGTTTCCTTACTGTTGCCATACCGATATTTCGGTAAGTTCGGTATATACTGATATACCGAACCTTCGGTACACACCGACATACTGGTATCGCAGTATGTACCTACATACCGAACTTTCACTATATACCGGCATGCCGGTATCGTGGTATATACCGACATACTGAATTTCGGCAGATATCGACATACCAATATATAGGGTTAAATATGTAAAATTATATAAATTATTTATATTTTCGGTAAATTCGGTATATGATGATATACCGAATCTTCGGTATATACCGACATGCCGGCCGGTATCATGGTACATACCAACATACCGATATCGCGGTATATACCGAAGTTAAGTACGGTAACGGTATACCGCGGTATCAAAAAATCTATATCGTTACCGTACCGAAATCTTACGGTACAGTATCATATCATACCGAAAATTACGGTATACCGAAAATTTGTGTATTCTCGGTATTTTTCGGTACGATATGTGCAGTATGCAGTATATTCGATATTTTTTTCCCAGCCCTATTCTTAGTCTCACCATTGACACGGTTGACCGGAACCAAGGTCATGCCGTAACCCCTCCGTACATCTAGCCGTCTACATAACCAACCCAATTGGTGTCATCCATCTCCATGGAATGGATGACAAAGAAGCTAGGGGTTCAACCTTAACATCCTACCAGCCTAGTGACCCATTAATCCTCCTATAGCAGGGTTGGGAAGGCCAAGGCCCCTAGGTCCAGGCCACAATCGATGGTCGTGTCATCAACTTTCCATCAACTTGGAGACCCACAGGTCCTCTTCCAAGAGAGTTAAAGGTCCATGGTTTGCAGACCTCTCATGGCCAGGGCCCATGGGTCAAAGATGCGACTGATGGACTGATGGTTGTGTCAACGGGCTGGACGTACGGAGAGGTCATGGCTTGACCCTGGGTTCGGGTTGGCCGTGTCAGCCATTCCTTAAAGCTAAATTTCTTTTTATAGTTAAAAAAAAAAACAAAATAAAGGTGCTAAATTTTATCCAAAAAATCATGAAAACATATACTACTTAATAAGATCCACATTTGAAGCATGCTTTATTCATAGCATTTCTGCATTAATCCATTTATTTTGAATCACTTTTTTATCTTTTCGATTCTGAGTACATTATATGGAGCAATGTTCATGTGTTCTTGAAGAGAATTGACGATTGCGATGGTTTACCTCACAATTGATGAAAATATAAACAGCTGCATAAAATGAAAGGGTGCCGGAAAACTCTCCCGATAGGGGAAGCCTTTCTCGGCAGCTACTACAAGCTCAAGGTGGAATTGAGTGCATTCGAGTTTCATTATTCACAGTAACAGAGGATCCAATGGACAGACTAATGCTCAGACTCGGTTCATCCGAAAGATCCCTGCTTTCTGATAAGGCCAAATCAATGCCACGGAGACCCGGTTCATTCGCTGCAGCATTACTTGCTCGATATGGATATCGGTGCACAAGGGTTGTTTCGTCGCGAAAGAATGTTATGTGATCCCGATTTTCAAATATAGACCGAAGCAATTTGCGCGCCCTCTCCTGTTACAAACAGTCATTGATCGGTTAAGACACAGATGTCCAAGAAATAATCACATCTAAATGAACAACGAACCTTTTCAGCTTCTGATAGGCGACATTCTAAAACATACTGGGAGTCATGTATTAATCCCTTCAGCTTTCCAATCACATCAAACACTACACTCGTGTTACATTCAGAGGAATCCTTGTATAAGCATATTCTTGTGTCTTCTATCTTGCAGGTCAGGACATGCTTTTCGATGGCTTTCCAGGCTTTATCAGAAGTGCCTACTATCTGTACACGTGTAAACGACGAATTTAACATCATTTTGCAAGTAAGCTGAATTGAACCATGCAATAAAATAAATTCTCAATAATGTAGGATTATCATCAGATCATGGGTTGTATAGTCCAAAGAACTAGCTTTGATTAGCCTTGTCCAAATAAAAGAACGAAACTCTTTCCATAAATAGTGCAGTCGAATATGTGCGATTGAAAAGGGGGATGAGTCAATAATCATTACTTTCTGAAGTCTCTGAGGATCCACATTGAGACAAAATAGGAAGTCCTGAACAGTTGAGATGTTATTCTTCCTCAGACGCTTGTGTGGTTCGCCATCTCTCCCAATGCTAACCAATCTCCAAACCTCATCAGAAGGATGCGGAGGAAAATGCTTTGAATACACTGTAATCAGAAAGCAACAGTTAAGCGGATGTCCTTCAAAAGCCTTCAAAAATTTCTAGAAAAGACTAGAAAACTCAAAAAAAACATAAACCAATACTACACATATCACAATTCGTAGCCTCATATGAGTTTGGATTTGGAAGATAGATTTAAGGAATTTGGCTTCAATTTGATGCTAAATCCAAATCAATGAAACCAAACATGGCCTTATGCCATTTCAAAATCCATAAATTCGTTGAATTTACTAAGTCCAATAAACTTTACCAATAAAAATCAAGAAAGAAGACTAAAAAGTAGAGAATGAATAAGTTTGGATCACATACACTTTGCGCGGCTATCTGAGACTACAAATGGATTTGTAAACGCCTCTTTCACCTTGATACCACTTAAGTTATCCGCAACTCGCGCCCCAAGCCGGCACTTGCAGCTCTTTGTCCAATTTGAGTAATGCGCTAATTTGGCATTAAGTAACACACCAACTCCTTTCTCAAGGTACACATGGCAACATTGAGCAAAGTGAGGTTTTGCCTTATCACTTTCTTCAATGATTCTACTATTGAAGTCCTCATGTGTCCAGTTCCGATTGTTGCTATCGTTTCCACTTGATTCGAGAAATAATATTTCCACCTTTGCAGAAGATTCTGGTCTACTTTCATCACTAATATCTCCAGTACTATCATCAAAAATTGCCACCCTGATTGGAGTACCTTCTTTTCCTTTAATCTCCTTTCCGGTTAAAACATCATCACATACATCATCTAAAAATTTGAGATGCACACTTCTTTCATTAGACACAATTGCTGCATTTGCTTTGGTCCTGAATAGATATGCAAAAAATGCACAGACGGAGTTTGGTTTTATAAGTATGTGCCAAGCATAAATACGATCTTATCAACATATATTCGCAGCAAATGTATGTGAACTTAGAATTTGCATTGGAATGAAATTCTCACCGATTGCCACCAGCCAACATTCTCTTTTTATTGGATCGAATTTCTTCTCGAACCTATGAAAGAACACAGAGTGTTCGTAAACTTATAGAAGTCAACAATAATGCCATTCTCCACAGATAGGCACGACACAACATTTAGAGAAACTATAAAAAAATAAAATAAAAAATTGAAACCATACTCCATGATTTCATATAAATATATAATATGCCAAACAATAATAGCTTATATTGACAAGATCACCACAAAGATTTAGGATATTCAAGGAAACAAAAGCTCAATTTTGACACATAAACTGTAAACTCGCCATTGATGGAGCAAGAATTACCCACATCAAACTTTACCAAGGACGTGAGACACAATTAGAGTGCCATAGTTTTTTTACACTGTACTAGAACACAGGTTTGTTTTTGCCTAATTATTCATTACAGAAAACTTCAATCAGGTGGGACAATAATCATTTTCTAACTCATCTAATCCCACAAACCCTTTCTCCAGACCAACGATTTCCAGCAGTCACACGGACCTAACGCATAAGATTGGCTCTAGAGTTACAAAGATCGTTAAGTTCAACCCTTCCCTGAAAAATTAATCACTAATGGGTAAGGTAAAGGTGCATAATAAATTGGTAAAGGATGTAGAGATCCCACATCTATAACATTGTAGACATCGCCCTTGTTAATATGGGATAAAGACCCCATCATCTATAACATTTTGGGTTGGATGCCTCTTATCCCATCCTGATCCAGAATGGGACATGCATCGAGATGAATATCATCTCGTGGAGGTGTATGAATGCTTGGCTATATAGGTTGAGGAAGCTTAATTTCATTATCTTCACTACGAAAAAAAAAAGATTTTTAGTGAGGAAAACAATTGTCACTAACCTGTCACTAAAAATGTTGTCAGTAGATTTAGGACGAAATTTTATCACTAAATCTAGTGGTTTTGTCACTAAATCTAGTGACAACATTTTTAGTGACAGGTTAGTGACAATTGTTTTCCTTATTTGAATCTGTTTGCTTTCCCAAGGCATCATCTTTAGATGAAAATATTGCAGCTGGATCAAATGCTGACACCATCACTTTTCAGTATACCAGTTTTTAATCACTAAATTAATCAAGAAAACCCTCATTGAATTATCATGTGTATGAAATGTTATTCTATTATTTCCTAAATGAAACCATCATCAATCCATCAACAGATAAATATACAAACAAGAAAACAGATTCTGCAGGAACCTCAAAAGAAATGCTTGTCAATGAGTCAGTCACTCACAGCTTTGTGAACAAGATCCTTCAAAATTGGAGTCACCACTTGTGGAATTATTCTGATCACTATCTCCTCGACTTCCCTTTTCACAATCCTTCACAAAGCAGAACAGATTAAATCATACTACCAATTACAAGAAATCGCCAAAAGGGTAAAACCATAGTAGGATGAGAAAACAAAGGGAATATAGAAATCAAACAAGTTCCATTATTGTTCATTGCTTACTTTCTAAAAGCCACCACAAACTGCCCATCCTCCGACCGACTGCCTTGAGATTCTTCTGGTTCAATGATGTCCGCACCTTCCCTCCCCCTAATTACCTTCATTTTTTTTTCCCTCTTACTCAAACCGGAGAAACGTTGCAAGAATGTGGAATTATGTAGTGCACTCAAGTGGGGTCGGAAACCACACTCTACTACACATTTCTTGGGAATATTGACTTTTAAACAGAAGCCCTTTTGGATCGATATTTTGCAGATAGGGGCCTGATTCTCTATACAAGTACAACAACACTCGAGTGTGGAGGGGTTCTTTTTTGCGAAAAGGTCCTAATTCCAACAGTACTTTTGCACATTTAGTCTGCCACAGAACACTACAGAACAGGTGTACTAGACAAGACAAGGATGACCTAGTCTCATGATGTCATCATACATATTGGTCTATGTATAAATTATTAAAAAAATATCAAACCTATCTCAATGTTACACTCTATCCGTCTCAACGAAAGAAACGTACTCCATATCTTTTTCTTTCTCAACAAGTTTGAAATATTTTATAAGTAAATAATATTGTCCCACAAATAATGTTACAAAATTTATTGGCAAGGTATTTTATATGCGGATAGTTAGTATCGAATATATTATGAATTTATGTGATTAATTGTAATAAGTTCGGACTTTTAATTGATTTATTTATATGCGATGTGATAGTTATGTGTATGAAAATTTTAATATACATAGTATTTATTTATTTATGTGATATGATTAGAGTATGTTTGGTAATTAATACTCTGTTCGTCCCATTTAACTTCATGTGTGACTTTTGCACACAATGTAATATTTTTTAAATCGTTAATATCTTAATAAAAAATTATATAAAATATATACTCTAAAACTATAATATTTTAATAAGACCTAACTCGACTATTTTTTTTCCATATATATACACATGTAATAAATTCGAGTCAATATTAAACAATTAACAATAATATAAAAAACTCAAACATGATACAGTACATGCGACGAAGGGATTAACAATTATAAATCTTATAACACTAGTTAATTGAATAGTTATAAACTCTAACAATTTACTGATGAACTATCACAATTTATGAGTATGTTCCACGTAGTTATTGAAATTTTTCAATATTCTTAAATTTTATATCAAAATAAAATCTTATCTTTTACCTCAAAAGACTTGTAGAAGTGAAAATAAGCTTTGTAAAGCTCTTCTTAAAGCTATTGAGTTTTCAAAAGTTAATTTTTAACTAAATTATTTTTTTTCACCTCTTTCATGCCTTCAATAACTCCTAAAAAAAAAAAAAACTAAATTAATTTTTTTGATTATTTTTAAAATTATTCTATTCTAAAAAATATTTTTATATAAAAATTTTTGTCCTCATAAAAATCTACTGCTTTTCAAATTGTAGTTTGCAGCTACGCCTATGTGTAGAAAACACCCCTGAAATACAATCTCGAATTGGAAAACTACTATATACTAGTAATAAAGATTAGATTGAAATTGAATAATGGTAGATAATGAAGTACTATAAAATTTCAAGAGTAAAAAATGCCAAACCAACCAAAGGATTACAAAACATTGAACTTTTTATTCTAAATAAAAAAAAAAGGAAAAAGACATTGTACTCCATAGGTGTTGTGTAGTCACTGTAGTTTGTAGTATTATTGTAGCAGACCCTAATCTGCAAACATTTTGTCGAATAAGGACTTTATTCTAAATAAAAGATACATCTTTAATCTGTTGTAGTATTGTGTAGCAGAGTAGCAGAGCCCCTTTCTGCAAATTTGCAAATGGGACTCTTGTTCAAAACAGCGCCCCGCCCCCGTTCGACAACGAAGTTTCTGGCCGCCGTCCTGGTTCCACCAGCCCCAGTGTAGTCTAGTGTGTATAAATGTCTATGTTTTTTTAACTGTATAAAAAGGAGTTGGAATTCATTCATCGGAGTCTGCTTTTTCTCTTTTTTCTGTTCGAATACGAATCAACGCCCCTTTTATTGATCGTTGATTTGCTAAAAGTTTTTTTTGAATCGAACGCATATTCAATATTCTTTTTACTTTTTTATCTCGTTTTAATGGGGTCGAATATCCGGATGAATCCGACGACCAGGGGCGCCAATAACTTCCGACCAGAACAAGCTATAGGTTCGGAAGATGCGGCGTCTCTTGCGGCTTTGATGAAGTAAGTTGTGAAAATTAGTTGGTCGAAGTTACTTTTAATTGATGCGCCGTCTCTTACTGAGGATTTTTTTGGGTTTGCTGCTTCTTGATCTGCATTTAATTGATGATGCTTTCATTTTTGAGATGGATTTGATGCTATGGTTGTGTTTTAATTTATTTATAATAGTTCACAACGATCTTGCGCTATAAAAATTTGATCTTTTCAGGATTTAAATAGTTTTGTTCCCTATTTCGTATAGCTGCAGCTGCATATGGTAGTTAACTAGTTATTAATTGAGTTCAATCCTTCTTTCTAGTGGTTGTAAAATTGATCTTTTGCTGGGCTGCTGATTCAGCGACGAAGGGGGATGTAAATTGCTGAAGGGTGAGGGGGAGAATTGTTGAGTGGTGAATGATTATACATCACTCAACAATTCCCCCATGAGCAGATCCCACGGGTAAAATAAATGGTTCCTGTTTTGAGTTTTGTTTTTACTTTTTCCTTGTTTTGCTTAGGTTGATTGAGAAGGTTAAGTGACAAGCTCTTGCTTTTTTCTTTGTTTGAGCTGTCCTTTGACTGTTTGTTTTGGGAGTTACCTTGAGTTGTGTTGTGAATTTTCTTGAGGAATTTCAATCCCACCGTAAATATTGATGGAAGAGGACTGAGGAAAAATACAAATCCAACTTTTTTCATTTCAAAGTTGAGGTATTGAAAGAAAAAAAAAATGGAAAAATGGCACGGTTTTGATGCAAAATCCCCTGACATACATATTCTCTGCCCAACTGGCTGGAAAGTTTTATTCTACCCATTTGTAGGAAACTTTCATACCATTCCTTAAATGTTATATGGCTTTTGGTTATTTTTGACTTTTGTTCTCCATTTTTTTTCGTGAAGAATGATACAGGAATATCATGGTAAAACAGACCATATACTTGGACTATTGTCAAGGCAAATGGAGGAATTAAACCACAAGGTTGTGACTGACCTCTAAATTATTGATGATGGTTCGTATAGGAAACAGAGTGGGTATTATGTTCAGTAAAATTGTTATTTTTACTAGGATGCTAACATGCATATAAGATAAATATTTGCAGGGTTTTGATAGCTTAGCATGCACTGTATATGATATGAGAGATAAAATGAGGTTTCTTATCATGAAATGAGATCTTTGATTAACTAAACAAGGGCCAGGCAGATTAGGTCACTTATGTTTTTGTGATTCTCCAGGTATATAACATTTTTTATTCATTCTTTTGCAGGTTGACAAAATTCAACCAGCTCTTGACAAAATAACTGGTGGCAATTGGTAAGAATATTGCTATTGTTTGTTCATTTTCCAATGAAAATATTCTATATGCAGACCTTCAAAACCCTGCAAATGCATGTCAATAAGAAAATGTGCTGATGCCCACAATTCCTGTCACTGCATCTTTATATGTGTTATTCAGGGCCGATACAATTTCTATCCCTGCCTCAAATGAAAGAAGGCTACAACTTATATTTTTAAATGAGGTGTCCAATGAAGTTCTCACGGGTAAGGAAATTAAAGGGAAAGGAGATATTCCGGTGAGCCTGGCAATTGTAGACGAAACTGGACAGGTTGTCAAAAGTGGGCCAGGGTCTTCTGCAAAGGTGGAAATATTACTTCTTGAGGCAAATGCTGATGACAATGGAAATAACTGTAGCGATCAGGACTTAAAAAGTGGTTGGGCGAAGCCTCACTTTGCTAAAACTTACCACGTGTTCCTTGAGGAAGGTAAAGGTGTTTTGGGAAAGGCCCGGTTGGCACATGACTCGAAGTGGACAAGGAGCTGCAAGTGTCAGCTTAAGGCACAAGTTGTGGAGAATTTAAGTGGTATCAAGGTGCAAGAAGCATGTACTGAGCCATTTATGGTTTTAGACAGCCGCAGCAAGTGTATGGTTTATACTTTTTTGTTTTTTGTGTTTTTTTTTTCAGTTATAGAATAATTTATGGTAACACAAAATGGACTACTTATGTGACAGACTGATAGGTACCATATTTTTTGAATGTATATAACTGTGACAGCAACATGACCGTATCTGAGGCTATCAAATGAGGAGCACTGGTTATTTAAATTTTTTTTTTTAATGATAATGTCCCATATATAGAAATTTAGTTTAATGACATGTGATTATTGATATGTGGAACCACATTGCTTAATCTCAAATATGCAGTGTATGGGAAGCACTATCCTCCCTCTCTTCATGATCCTGTGTGGAGATTGGTTAACATCGGGAAAGGTGGTGAACCATGCAAGCGTTTGAAAGAGGATAATGTTTCGACTGTGCAGGATCTTCTATTTTTTAACTCTGTTTATCCACACAGGCTTCATGAAGTAAGGATTATATTATATGTCTACAGGATTTTTAGACACAGAATGAACTTTAGCTACTTTCCTTAACATTATTATGAAGGAACTCATTTTCATTTCTTGTTTCATTTATGCATTCTTTGGGCTTCATATTCATGATCTGATGGCAGTTTTACATTGTTTTGTAGAACATGTGATATGAATTATGATGTCAAATTCTTTTGTTATATGCAGATAATGCGTACTGGTGAAAATTCCTTGAAGGCTATAAAGGATCATGCTCAGTCTTGTATTATTGATGATACAAGGATTTGCACATATGGTTCCTCTGAACATGACATAACCGTAGTGTTTGATGTTGTTGGAAACCTGAAAGGCATAATTCACGAGTCTCAGTTTGTTCTGAAGAGTCAGCTATCAGAAGATCTACAGGTTGGTTTCTTTGAGAATGAATTGTTTCCATTCATTATCGCCTTACCATATATGTTAAATATGTCAAAGTACACAAAAACTATTGTAATAGGCCCGTGCGTCCAAGTTACTGTGTTCTGCATTTGAGGATCGGGAACACATTACCTTCCATAATGATGAGCTGACTCTTATGCAACAATTTCCATATCACGGAAGTAATACTTCCTCGTCCATCCTGGAGAGTGTCCCTGTCGATAGTCCAACCATCCCTGCGAATACTACTCACATTGATCCAACCGAGCCAAGTACCTCATTTCAGAGCATTTGTCCATCAGGTGAACCATCTGGTAATTTAAACAATACTTTTAGTTACCATGATCCAGATTGGACGACTGCGACTAATGGCTCCATCCAAGATAGCTACCCTGCTGGCTGTAATTCGACTATGGACACTTCAGGACAGGCTGAAGCTCCAGAGACGTTCACTGCAACTTATCCACCGTTTGAAGAAGTAAACTCAAAAGATGAGAATGGTCTCCACTTGAATGATATTAGTGATCTTGTCTTTGAAAGCTTCTATAACTCTTTAGAACAACCTTCGCTTCTGGTGGTGGATGGCACTGAAGTCCAATTTTACAGTCCAGAATTGCAGCCTGATGACCTTGTGTACATGCCAAATTGTTATCCGGATCACAGGGCACAAACTGGGAGTGGGGGTGGTGAATCTAGTACAGGTATGATTAAATTCACTCGGGATCCATTACACTGGAACAAAGCAATGAACAGATGTAAGATGAAACGAATGGCAAAGCAGGCGAGTGGTCCTTTACAGCAGCGGCCGCAACAGCGAATGCCCAGAAAGGCCAGCAGCCCTGAGCAGCAGCATGGTGAAGCACAGTCACGGCAGCGGTCTCGGTCGCGGTCACGCGGACCGCAGATCAGAACTGCATACTTGGGCAGACAAGGCTGCAGCTGCGGACACGGCCGTGGCTGTCGCCATAGTTTCAGGTGTGGCGGTGGCGGTCACACCCCTGTGTGATCCCACATGGCTTGCAGATCGAAAGAAGGGTTAAGAATTAGGTATCGCACATGTCGATATTATTTCTAAAACAAATCTGCATTCTAGGCATTTTGAAAGGTATTTAGGCATTTGTAAAGGCATTTCAGTACAAATGGGTGTCTTGAATATTTTTCACTGCAGGTTGACTTAAGCATTGACTTAGTTCCAGAATGGTTCCCTGGAGCATGCTTTGGCTACACGGATGCCATTCTTCCTTGTGCAATGGGTGTTTGGGTTATCGGTTTTCTTGGGTACCACCACCTCCAATGTTGAAGCTGCCATTATTTTTCATGGCCTGGAGTTGAACTTTGCCGCCAGGAAAACAGTCATTGTTTGTTGTACTCTGTCAAAAATAAACTCACATGTCGGCAACATTTTTATGTCGTATATGTGACCTTTAGTACGAGTTTTAAAGTTTTGTCATTTCGACTTTCGATCATCATGGAGAAGATGTACATCACTTTACCACTTCTCATTGTTTTTGGGTATATTAGATATGGTGTTTTTTAACCCTAATGTGTAGTCCATTCACTAATGGGATTGAAGCAATAGATCTCTCTCATGATAGATAGGGGTGTCAATTTTGGACACGATTCGAAATAACGAATCCGACCGATACGGAAAATTTCAGGTTTGAGTTTAGTCATTTTGGGTTTTTTCCAAATTAAGTCGACCTGAAATATTATACCACTTGCTCAACCTGATACGAATACGACCCGAAACCTGAAATTGTGTACCCGAATGGCACGAAAATTTTAGGTTTGGTTTTTTTTCCAAACCAGGTCGACCCGAAATCCGATCTGAGATATTATACAACTTGATCAACCCGACACTAACACGACCTGAAACCTGAAACAGTGAAATTGACACCCCCTTGATAGACAATGTTTCTGGCTCTTTTGTTTTGGTCAAAAAGCTATTCTGTCAATGAGAGTTACTAATTGGACAGATTGATCTCTCATTTGGATAAATCGTATCCATCCTTCCATTTCTTTTGTTTTATTCTGTTGATTATTATTAACAATTGTATACATATTTTGGGTTCTGTTCTGCACGCAACTTTTGAGAGCTTTTGGTAGCTTTAGCTTTTATTTCAAAACAAAAGCCCCGTTCTGCACACTAGCTTTTGAGAGCTTTTTGGAGCTTTTAGAAGCTTCTTTTTAGAAGCTACTTGTAGTAGCGTTAAAAAATAAGCTAGGAGCTTATTTTTGAGCAATCACAATTTTAACCCAATAACCAACCCACTATCCAATAGTCTACATAAATATTTGTCATTTTATGTCATTTCATACATTTTTTCACAGCTACAGCTAGTTGTACAAAACACTTAAATAGAACTGACAGCTACAGCTCCCACAGCTCCTTACAGCTCCAGCTTGCAGCTACAGCTCACAGCTTCAGCTCTGCGTGCAGAACAGACCCTTTGACGGTTTACACAGCACAATCGAAGCAGTAATTAACAAAATGAGGGGTGGTTGAAAATTTTATAAAAATACATGGGATTTATGTAAAAAGCAATGCACATTAAAAGTGTTAATGTCAATGCTAATACAAGTATTACCCAGTAAACATGAAGTATTTGACGACCGAGTGTTGTAATGTCAGGCGAATAATTCGATCCCGTGCTGAGTCATCGGCTGTAGCTGTTTTGTTGGAAAAAAAAAAAAGTTAAAAATGTCGATTATCTTTTCAAAGATTCGAATCCATCATTTTTTTTAAAAAAAATTTATTATCGAATTAGTCCGCTATAAATGTTAATTATATCCGAATCAATCCATTGTTCATTAATTATGCCATAATTGCTGACGTGACAAGGGTTTAAAGTTTAATTAGATACGTGGGCATAATATTAGTCATTTTTTCTTTTATCTTTTAAGTATCTTTTATCAATTCAGTTATAAACTTTTCTTTCGTTAATTTAATCATCTACACAAAATTAGTCATTTTTATATTAATTGGACTCAAACATTTCAAATTATTTTATTTTAGCCCAAAATCTTTAAATTTTTCTTATTATTAGTTCATTTTTAAAATAAATGGCCAACATTCTTCCGTAAATAAAATCAAATATCACACCTCACACATCGGTTTGACTGTCTTGTTACCGGGTCTTCCGAGCTCCAATATTTTACAGACTCCCTCCAACCACCCAACTGCAACCGATCGTTCATCGGTTCTGGTTTCCTTTAGCAACAATCATCAGAATCTTATTTTGTTTCCTACTTTAGGACGTAGCAAGGTTTGTGTGAATGATTTAATTTTTGGAAGGATATTGATACATACGGGAAGCCAAGAAAATAAAATTTAGACTATTTTTTTAATATTTTAAATATTTTTTCAATAAAGTCTAGGCTTTTATTGATGGAGGAAAGTTTGGGTATGAGCACATGAAACCTTGATTTTATTAAAAAAAATATTAAAAAGATTATTCAAATATTATTAAAATATTAAAATAGCCTGAATTTTATTGTCTAGGCTTCCGATATCAATATCATTCCAAAAATTAAAATAAATCATTTACCCAACCTTGCTACGTCCTGAGGTAACAAAATAAGATTCTGATGATGGTTGGAGAGAGTCCGTAAAATCCTGGAGCTCAGAAGACCCGGTAACAAGACAGTCAAACCCAATGTATGAGCTTTGATATTTGATTTTATTTACGGAAGCATATTGAGTATTTATTTGAATAATAGGCTAATAATAATAAAAATTTTGAAGAATGGGCTAATAATAATAAAAATTTAACGATATGGACTGAAAGGAAATAATTTAAAAGGTCGAAGTCCAATTAATATAAAAATAACTTATTGAAATCGTTGCCATGTCAACAATTTCGGTATAATTAGTGAATAATTGACTGATTCGGACATAATTAATATTTATAGCAGACTATTACGATAATAAAATTTAAAAAATGGAAGGATTTTGATGTTTTGAAAATATAATGGACATTTTCTATTTTTTTTTTTCCTTGTTTTGTTGCAATCTGGAAGTGTCTCAGAAAAGACAAATAAAATCTATAAAGGCCCACCGTTGCGGCGGCTTTGTATATATGTGCGGCGTTTATATCCCGATGAGCAATTCCCTTCAAAGGTATTTATGTACAGACATCACAAAAAATGCATATCGCATCACATAATATTTCTTTGAGCATCACATTTTTTGCATCACACAATACATATCTCCCAACACACAAAATACACCATTTCATACATCACACATCACAACTCCCACATCACACACATGGCGGCTGCACAACTGCACACTAACACCTTCCCCGATGACGTCATTTAGATTGTGTCATCCCACGTCACGCATTTTATAGTGGTTGAACACTTGAACTATGTATTCTTTTCAAATGCAACTTGATCATGTGGTCCAGAGTTCCAGACTCCAGCTTGAAGTCTCGGTGATTTTGGGGCCTTGAGCTTTTATTATTTTGGGGCCCAAACTTAGAACTAAAATAATTTTGTTATTTTATATAATTTATTTAATATTTTATAAGTCAAATAAAAACTACTATTGTTTCTTTCAAAATAAATTGTAGAAGTATAATTCTTGTTAAGAGTTTTTTTTCTTCCAATTTTAGAACTCATAA
Source organism: Hygrophila difformis (assembly GCA_030278955.1). Taxonomy (NCBI): domain Eukaryota; kingdom Viridiplantae; phylum Streptophyta; class Magnoliopsida; order Lamiales; family Acanthaceae; genus Hygrophila; species Hygrophila difformis. Next base: position 79,982,676 of record JAOANR010000001.1, read on the forward strand.
GAAATCATCAAGTTATCTGTCATATGCTAGGTAAGCTCTAGCATAATTCTAAAAATAAAACTAAAGTTTTACTGGCATAAACACACCTTAATGATAGTAATGCAAATTTAAGCATCATAGTCTAAGAACAAATATATGAATTCCTTTTCGGGGTTGGGGACTTACCCTAGTGGTCAAGTCCCAGTTCTCTCAACCATAGGTTGGGAGTTCGATCCCCACCCGACCCCTTATCCCCTCCCCTTTATCCCATTTGTAATTTGTGTGGTTTGGGCTCCCGCACACCTTTGCCGACACATGAGTGTCACTGTTTACCCCAAAAAAAAAAATATATATGAAGATGTATACATGAAGAATATGATCTTTAGAGTACAAAATCATTAAAATAAAATTTTAATTATCCTTAAATTGGTGACAATACATTAATAATAGTATTTAACAACATATCGATCGGATAATAATTTAGATCTATATATTATGTATATTAATAAATATATCAACCATTTTTTAATTAAACTTATTTGTAGGATGAAATTTAAATATATATACATATATAATGTACATTAAAAACACTTATTTTACTTTTGTTTTAAAAAATATATATAATAGAAAATAAAAATTTTTTAATGAGGAGTCTCCGAATTTCGGGGCCCCTGAGCATGAGCTCCGGCTGCTCATGCCATGAGCCGGCTGTGGTGATGAGAGTTTATACTACACAAATTATAAATGGACGAATAGGACGGATAGAGGGATGGATGGGATATCGAACCCCCAATTCTTTTTATTTTTTTTTTATTTTAATTTTTTAAGTCTAACATTGCATAGTTGACGCTCCCACACACCTTTGCCGACACATGAGTGTCAATGTTTACAAAAAAAAACATTGCATAGTTGACATTATCATCGATTAATTTTAATTCGACTTTTTAACACGGTTACATATACAGTATAAGATAAAATATTGTTAAGTGAGATATTGTTAGATTCCTCTAATCACATAATTTTAGAATATTATAAATTTAATTTTTATATAATTAGAAATATTAATTGTATATTTGTGGAATTACGTGAAAATGCACATGTTAGAAATTTTCAAGGACAGAGGAAGTATATATGTTTAACGGTTAATATTTCAATTGTTTATAAGTAAAAATTATATAAGATCACGTGTCTTTTACTTTCGGCTGCTTACACTGATTTGCACACACTATCACTCACACATAATCTAGATCACCGCTCGACGCACTTAATAAAAGATTTCAGTATTATCTGGGACCAACAACATGGATCAAATTATTAAGGAAAAAAAATACATAGAAATCAATTGCGAAAGTGAGCAAGTAGTAGTAAAGTTAAAAAGGTTTAGGTGAAACCTTATCCCCCTGGCCCCTCCATAATGGAGAGTATACCACTTTGCACTGCACTTTAGACTACACCGCATCTCTTATTTATTTATTTAATATAGTCAATTAGGACAGACGACGAATTCATAAGACAAAGCAGCGCTTGAAGTCAGCAAGGGGGCACTTTGCATAAGACTCAGGCGTCTGTAGTGTTGCATAGTGTACGAAACCCAAATCAGTAAAATCCAAAGGTGCAACGGGTGATGTATGCAGCATATATATATGTCCCCCTCCCGATGCTTTCAATGATGTTAGAAAAGATTCTGGAACCCATAATAACTAATCCACGGAACATTCCTGGATTAGTTTGATTGGGGCTGAATCTGAATACGCAAGTGGAGAAGGGCCCGTACGCTGCTGTTTCAGAACAAGGCTGGAGGCATCAGTTCCCACGATTTTGCAAAGTAAGTTAACTTTACTCCAAATTACTCTCTAACTGTTAACTGTATACGTCGATTCTTCATTAATTCGTGCTTATGGACAGTACTTTTACTGTTAAGAGTGCTGTTTGGCTTGCAATTCAGAAGAAACTACCCTGTCTGTCCCATCTTAATCTTTTCTAATCTCGATTCTTGAATGAATAATTGCCTATGAGTAGTTGTCCGAGTAATTGGCTGTAAGGGGGATGTTAAGAGTTACCTGACTTACCTGAGTGTGGTTTTTATTGGTTATCTTGCTCACAGTACAACAGCACAACCGACATGCAAACAACAGGACCTGATCCAAACTGTTCGAGTGTTGACCATTTCTTTCCTTTACTATTTCACTATGAACTGGTAAATTTCTTTGAAATTAAAAACTAATAGAGTGGATAATGTGAAAAAAAAATTGAACTTTTAGAATTTAAATGGGTCCGTTCTCACATCTTGGCGGTGGTGTTGGAAAGGGTCAAACCCCGGGCAGCCCGTTGTTTAATATTCTAAGACTATTGTTGATAAATAAATTTCAACAACACTTGCTATGAATTCCACAAGAAGAAATTCGATGTTGTAAAATGTTCTATAGGACTGTTTCAACAGGGCTGGACCCTTTCACAATATCTGGCATTTGCTCCCTTCTAGTGATTGAATTGTGACATTTCTACTTAGCTTGAGTGATGTAAGTAGTTTCTGTCTGTTCACTTTGAGTTGTGCTTTGGTATGAGTTCAAATGTTATTTCCTTAACGGTTTTGTTTTCTAATCCTTATTTGGTTCTCCCAATTTGAATTCTGGGTGTTTGATGTTTGCCTTTTGGCCCTATTTCCTCAAGGATGATGCCAGAGACAACTGTCCCAGTGCATCCAGAAATGTTGAAGGCAATTGAGGATATTGTGAATAAGCAAATTCTCTGCACAGTTCCACTAGTGATGAAACCTTTGATGGAGGAGTTGGTTAAAACAAAATTTCCAGAGGTGATTGTCAGTATGAAGTCGATTGTGGAGGATTCTGTTCGGAAAGTGGTGAGCCACTAACAATCTATTCTTTTGAAATGACTGTATTCTCCTAATTTTTCTTTTCATGGAAAAACACCATGATCATTGATCAACCTCTGATCTTGAAAGTATTCAATGCATTCATTTCAGGTTAGGGAAGAAATTCAATCAGCCAACGAGAAAAGTTTGGATTGTTGCAACCGGTGAGAATTTTTGCATAGATTATTCATTTCTTCCCATTCCATTTAAGGAAAGGATTTAAGTACACATACATGTCCACCTCTATAATTATACGTCGAAAAGAACATTTCTATGGGTACAATCTACTATGTATAACTAACCTTTGTCCATTTATTCTGTATATCTTATTCAGGACCAATTCAAATGAAGTGACCGTTTCAAACGAAAGGAATCTGAGTCTCAAGTTTTGTGAGGCACCTGATAATGCTCTTACTGGTAGGGAAATCAAAGGGAAAGGGGGCACCACAATAAGGGTGGCAATGATCGATGAAGTTACTGGAAATATTGTTGAAAGCGGGCCAGAATCTACTGCAAAGGTGGAGATATTAATTCTCGATTCAAGTGAAAACAACGAGCATAACTGGAGCCATGAGGTCTTCGATAGTAGAATCATCCTGGAAAGTGACAAGGCGAAGCCTCACTTTGCCAAAAGTTACTATGTATATCTTGACAAAGGTGTCGGTTCATTATGCAATGCCAAGTTAGCGAATGACTCAGAGTGGACGAAAAGCTGCAAGTGCCGGTTGGGGGCACGGATTGTGGGGAGTTTAATAGGTGTAAATGTTCAGGAAGCATGGACAGAACCATTTTTGGTATCAGACAGCCGCAGCCAATGTACATGGTTTAAACTTAATTTCTTTGTTCAATTATGGCAGAATCTTCGTATCACAGTTGATCTCTTTTTGCAGTGTATGGGAAGCGTTACCCCCCTTCTCTTTCGGATGAAGTTTGGAGATTGGATCACATTGGGAAAGATGGAGACCCATGTAAGCGTTTGAAAAAGAATAATGTCTCGACTATTGAGGAATTTCGGTTTCTGCTCTCTGTTGATCCTCAGAGACTTCAGGGCGTACGATTATCCCTCATCTCCTTTTTCATTGCAAATAGCTGTTAGCTAGTAATAAGATCAATTATCAAATGCTATGTAACAAAATGCCAAACTTTTTAAAGCTAATTGGGAAACACCCTATTTTATTTCAACAAGATGACCTTTTGCTTCTTTCATTTGCTCACGAACTTCAGAACTTGTTCTAATCTCTTTTTCTTGAGTATGATATGAATCTGCCATGGAAAAGAAATTCTGAAGTTATGATTTTAAATTGATTTTTGTGTGCAGATAATCGGTCAGCGTAATGCTGCCTGGAAGGCCATAGTGGCTCATGCACAGACCTGCAATATTGATGACAAAAGGCTTTTTGTGTACAGTGATTCCTCAGGGCATAACATCAGCGTCGTGTTTGATGTTGTTGGAGGGTTGAAGGGTGTAATAATCGGTGATTCAAACTACGTCCTCATTGATCATGTATCCGAAGCTGAAAAGGTTTGTTTTCTTTGCTGAAAAGGCCATATGGACTTTACCTGAAGTATTATTCATCATTGCCTAATGTAATTTTTTCTTTGCTGTTGTAATAGAATCTTGCACACAAGTTAATGCTTTCTGCATTTGAAAATCGCGAAGATATAAAGTTCTTCAGCAGTGAAATGGCTCTTTTGACCCAATTTCCATCTCGAGGAAGTTATGGTGCCCCAAACACCTCCATCCAGGGGAGTGCGTTGCGACAGGCTGAAGCTCCAGAGTCACGAGCATCTGTGTTAGACATTTTGGAGCAATGGGGGTTCTACTCAAAGACTAATGGATATTGAAGTTAAGACGAGTCCGGGAAGGATCGCGTGGAGTACGTGCCCGGATGAGCTTATCCAATGTCAAGAAGAAGGGAAATAAATCTGGTTAATTGTGTACGTTATGACATGATTAATTAGCAGTAAACCTGTAACCTTATCAGCTGTACGTTATTAATCCATTATGACAGGATTAATCAACTGTGAAAAACCTTATCAGCAGATTTCAAATTTGAAATTCAAATGATATGGTCGGTTATGGCATGATCGGTTATGATATGAATGGTTGTAACCGTTCATATGTAACTTTCCCTTCAGTATAAATATTAGTCTTTATCAGACGAGGAAATATGAGAAACTTTTGAGTTCCATATGATATACTTCTGAGTTTCATATGACGAACTTATAAAGAGCCATATGATGAGCTTATAAAGTTTCATATGACAGACTTATGTGTTCCTTCTCTCTACATCTTCAATACATTTTTCAATACACAAAGCTTCAACATTGTTGCTCAAGATTATTGCCTTGATCTTTGAGTGTGGCTTCTTCTTATCTTCAATACTTATTTCGTGTAACCCAAGGCATTGTAGGGTCGAAATAAAGTATACGGAAAGCGTTTGCGATTAGAAGTCCTATCAAGTCATTTTGCCTATATTTCATATCTTTATAAACAACAATCGTATACTTTATTTGTGCTAATGGCAGAAATGACAATCACTGATATGGCATCTAAGTTTGGAAAGCTGTCAAAATTTGAAGGTGTTGATTTCAGGCGTTGGCAGAAAAAGATGCACTTCCTCTTGACATCACTCAAGGTTGTGTATGTGTTGAGCACCCCATGCCCAGAGCCGCCTGAAGATGCTGAAAATGAGACACTGGAGGCTGCAAGAATCAGGCTTAAATGGGAGAATGACGACTACATATGTCGTGGCCACATCTTGAACTCTATGTCGGATCCTCTCTTTGATGTTTACCAGAACGTTGAGTCTTCAAAGGACCTGTGGGAGGCACTGGAAGCCAAATACATGGCGGAAGATGCTTCTAGCAAGAAATTCCTTGTAAGTGATTTCAATAATTACAAAATGACTGATACACGTCCTGTAATGGAACAGTATAATGAATTGGTTCGGATCCTGGGCCAATTTGCTCAACATGGGTTGAAAATGGATGAGGCTATTGCTGTCTCAAGTGTTATTGACAAACTCCCTCCTGCTTGGAAAGAGTTTAAACGTACTCTCAAGCATAAAAAGGAAGAATTGTCAATGGTGGAACTTGGCAGTCACTTGCGGATTGAAGAGTCTCTAAGGGCTCAAGAGGAAAGCAAGGGGAAGGAGATTGCTGAATCTTCAATTAACATGGTGGAAGAGAAAAAGAATAACAAAACTTTTAAGCCAAATGAGAATAAGAAACGTAAGTTTGGGGCTTCCAACAAAGGCCAGAACAAGAAGCCAAAAGTTGGTTGCTGGAATTGTGGCAAACCAGGCCATTTCAAACGCGATTGTCGTGTTGGAAAGGGAAATGGAAAAGGAGGTGCTAGCACAAGTGGGACTGTAAAGGGGTCGAAAGACAATTCCCAAAACCAAGGTATGGACTTGGTTGAAGCTAAAGATATTAGAAACTCAATTACTGTGATTTCTAATTCTGATTATGTGCAGGATGATGTTTATGCTTGGTGGATTGATTCCGGAGCCACTACCCACGTATGCAAAGATGAATTCTGGTTTAAAGAATTGCAATCAATAAATGATGGATCTGTGCTCTACATGGGTGATCATCATTATACTCCAATAAAAGGACGTGGGAAAGTTGTACTGGAATTTAGTTCTAGTAGAAGTATTACATTATGTGATGTCCTGTTTGTTCCTACGTTACGTAAAAACCTTGTTTCGGGTTCAGTGTTAAATAAGTTTGGCTACAAACAGGTTTTCGAATCGGACAAGTATGTCCTCTCGAAACATGGATGTTTTATTGGATTTGGCTATTATTGTAATGGAATGTTTAAGTTGAATATTACTAATATTCCAAGTGATTTGAAATCTCTGTACACTGTTTCAATATCAAATCATGAATCTTTATTGTGGCATGCACGTCTTGGACATGTCCATTACAAGAGAATGAAAGATATGTCAAAATCGGAACTAATTCCAGCATTTGACATGGTCCACGACAAGTGCAAAACTTGTATGTTGACTAAAATAACTCGACAACCTTTTAAGGGAATTAACAGGAAGTCGGAAACACTTGAATTAATTCATAGTGATTTGTGTGACTTCCATTCAACTCCTTCTCTGGGAAATAAAAAGTATATTGTTACTTTTATTGACGATGCAACAAGATACTGCTATGTGTACCTGTTGCATTCGAAGAATGAAGCCTTGGACAAATTTAAAATTTTTAAGGCTGAAGTTGAGCTACAACTCAATGCTAGGATTAAAATCCTACGTACAGATAGGGGAGGGGAATTCTATGACCCTGCATATTTTCAATCTGTGGGAATTATACATGAAACAACGGCTCCCTACACACCTCAACAAAATGGTGTTGCCGAAAGAAAAAATCGCACATTGAAGGAAATGGTAAATTCAATGATGTCTTATGCTGGATTAAGTCATGGATTTTGGGGAGAGGCAATGTTAACAGCCTGTTATATCCTAAATCGGGTACCTAATAAAAGGAACAAGTTTACGCCTTATGAACTTTGGTTCAAGAAACGTCCCTATTTATCATATCTACGTGTTTGGGGATGTAGGGCAGTAGTGCGTGTTCCAGAGCCTAAAAGGAAAAAGCTAGGGGAGAGTGGAATAAGTTGCATATTCATTGGATATGCAAATCACTCCAAAGCATATAGGTTCTATGTTATAGAGCCTAATGATTTTGTTCCAATTCATTCTATTATCGAATCTCGGGATGCAATATTCGATGAGGATAGATTCACCTCTATTCCTAGACCTGTTACCAATGTAGAATCCATTAGGCATGATGAACGCGAGGACGATTTTCATCAACCAATGGATATTACATTAACGGATAGTGTTGATCCAGACCGAGAAATGAATCTGGACAATGAAGTGGAGCAGTTACCTGTTATTCCTCGTAGAAGTAAAAGGATCAGGAAGCCTAAATCTTTTGGACCAGAATTTCAACTCTTTTTAGTTGAAAGTTCAGGGGAAAAGATTGATGCATTATATTCTTTTTGTTATAATATTGAGGAAGATCCAAAAACTTTTAAAGAAGCTATGGAGTCCCGGGATGTAGCCTTTTGGAAGGAGGCTATCCATGATGAAATTCATTCTATCATGGAAAATGGCACCTGGGTGCTGTCTGATCTACCTCCAGGTTGTAAACCTTTAGGGTGTAGATGGATATTCAAAAGGAAAATGAAATCAGATGGCACAATCGATAAGTTCAAAGCTCGATTGGTAATTCAAGGTTTTAGACAAAAGGAAGGTATCGATTACTTTGATACATATGCTCCAGTTGCAAGGATTGCTACCATTAGATTGTTAATCGCATTGGCAGCCATCAACAACTTGATAATCCATCAAATGGATGTGAAAACAGCATTCCTAAATGGAGACTTACTGGAAGAAGTGTATATGAAGCAACCTGAAGGCTTCATCGAGCCAGGAAATGAACATAAGGTATGTAAACTCATTAAATCCTTATATGGTTTAAAACAGGCTCCTAAACAATGGCATCAAAAATTTGATGAAATTGTTTTGTCTAATGGTTTTATTTTAAACCAGTCAGACAAGTGTATATACAGTAGATTTAAAGCTGGTAAAGGTGTTATAATATGCTTGTATGTAGATGACTTACTGATCTTTGGGACAGATCAAAGTCAAGTTGATGAAACAAAAAGATTTCTCTCTTCCAAATTTGAAATGAAGGATATGGGAGAAGCGGATGTAATTCTTGGAATTAAAATTAAACGAGAATCCACAGGAATTACAATTACTCAATCTCATTATGTTGATAAAATTCTCAAGAGATTCAACATGGAGAATTGTAGTCCAGTGAATACACCTTTTGATCCAAGTACAAAGCTTTTACCAAATACTGGTGAATCAGTGAGTCAACTTGAATACTCAAGAGCAATTGGATCGTTGATGTATGCAATGACTGGTACTAGACCAGATATAGCTTATGCTGTTGGAAGACTTAGTCGATATACTAGTCGGCCAAGTGCACACCACTGGCAGGCACTCAGAAGAGTGTTTAAGTACTTGAAGTCGACAATTAAATATGGCTTATCATACAGTGGGTTTCCTTCTGTTATTGAAGGATACTCGGATGCTAGTTGGATAAGTCATATGGAGGATCACTCGTCTAATACTGGATGGGTATTTTTGCTTGGAGGGGGTGCTATTTGTTGGGCATCTAAAAAGCAAACTTGTATAACTAGCTCGACAATGGAATCCGAATTTATAGCTTTAGCTGCAGCTGGCAAGGAAGCAGAGTGGCTTCATAACTTGGTCTATGAGATTCCATTATGGCCGAAACCTGTCTCATCTATATCAATTCGCTGTGACAGTTCAGCAACTATGGCTAAGGCCTATAGTGAAAACTATAATGGCAAGTCTCGGCATATAGGAGTGAGACATAGTATGATTCGTGAACTCATTAAAAATGGAGTGATTTCAGTAGAATACATACGATCAGAACAGAATTTAGCAGACCACTTGACAAAAGGGTTGGCTAAAGAACTTGTGCACAAGGCTTCAATAGGGATGGGTTTAAAGTCCACATAAATCAGTTGAGGATGAGACACCCAATTCCCTCCTGGTGTAATATCAGGAGCTAATTCAATGTGGAAAAGCTCATTTTCATTGATTGGAACGCAGATTAAAATTTTACATCCCAAGGTATGCGTTCAACTCTGCTGATAAATTAGGATGAGGTTAATTCTCTTAATGGTTCCTTTGAAAAATTGCATAGCAGGAGCAAGATTTAAAGGGATCACCTATGCTAGTACGAAGTTTTGCCGCTTCAAGACATTTGGGACTTTGGTGTTGATGTACTAGTGAAAAGATAGGGACACAGGGCTGAATAGTGTCAAGTATAATGTTGAGGATTTGTAAACAGTCGTGTACTGTGCAAGCTTGTATTCATATGAGTTGACAGGTTCAATCGTTAGCGATACCTGAATTCTCGAATGTATGCGTTGTATTGTACTAATGTGAAAATTCAATCGTTTCGATATTTTCACTTATGCGTTTGTTTAAAGTGTTTGAGTGTGTTTTGTTGTTTGAGTAAACCAAGCATTGCACCAAAATGGGGGAGGATTGTTAGACATTTTGGAGCAATGGGGGTTCTACTCAAAGACTAATGGATATTGAAGTTAAGACGAGTCCGGGAAGGATCGCGTGGAGTACGTGCCCGGATGAGCTTATCCAATGTCAAGAAGAAGGGAAATAAATCTGGTTAATTGTGTACGTTATGACATGATTAATTAGCAGTAAACCTGTAACCTTATCAGCTGTACGTTATTAATCCATTATGACAGGATTAATCAACTGTGAAAAACCTTATCAGCAGATTTCAAATTTGAAATTCAAATGATATGGTCGGTTATGGCATGATCGGTTATGATATGAATGGTTGTAACCGTTCATATGTAACTTTCCCTTCAGTATAAATATTAGTCTTTATCAGACGAGGAAATATGAGAAACTTTTGAGTTCCATATGATATACTTCTGAGTTTCATATGACGAACTTATAAAGAGCCATATGATGAGCTTATAAAGTTTCATATGACAGACTTATGTGTTCCTTCTCTCTACATCTTCAATACATTTTTCAATACACAAAGCTTCAACATTGTTGCTCAAGATTATTGCCTTGATCTTTGAGTGTGGCTTCTTCTTATCTTCAATACTTATTTCGTGTAACCCAAGGCATTGTAGGGTCGAAATAAAGTATACGGAAAGCGTTTGCGATTAGAAGTCCTATCAAGTCATTTTGCCTATATTTCATATCTTTATAAACAACAATCTGCTTGTCAGCAACTGGAGTAAGTAAATGACCGTAAAATTATGAATCCTCCTCAGGGCCACTAGATATGTTAAAATGGATCTTATGACAATGGGGATATGCTAATGATAGATTGTCCCCATTGCAGAAAGTCGAGTTTGGCTACAGACTTTGCGATGCAGCATACTAACCCTGAGTCCGAGCCAAACGCTGTTCAGGAACGAGGAGGTACGGGTGGTGGGATGGATATCAATGGACATTTTTCCCGGTGTCCAAGCCAATTTTTATTCGCCAGGAACACCCCTATCCAGAAGATTTCTGGATATAATCCGACAAACCCTGAAAATAGTAATCACTGTGATGCTATGGTGTCAGGTGGGACTAGCCCCTGCCCTTCCGTCAGACCCTTGGGTGATGCAAATAATGCTCTTGATTTTAATTCTCATGGATCAAAAACCATGGAACAATTAAACGAGATGCATTCAGATTGCTTCGAGAGTCAAGTATACGTAGGTACGATGAACCTACAGCATCCATACTATTCTTCTTACATCCTATTTTTCAAGTTCTTGTATATGATGTCAATGTTCTTCATCATTGCAGTCCCTGTTTTGGATTGCGAGAAACATGAAATTCCCTCTCCAAACGATGAAGTCTGCCGGCTGGTCAATATTCGAAGAGGTTGTAATACTGAAAAACGTCTACAGGATCATGGAATCCACACGGTGGAGGATTTCCTGATTCGACTCCTCATAGATCCTCATGGGCTCCAAATGGTAACTTTTTCACTTCTCATTCAGTCCTTTCATATACACTTCTTCATTCCATGACTATTTATTGTATCAACTTCCTTAATCTAAATTTTGATTGTAATAATCTGTCCAATTGTTAAGCATCTAGGATGCAATAACTTAAATTTACTTCAACTAAAATTTCATTGTAGATTGTTGAGATGGAGCAAGGTAAATGGAGCGCCACTGTAAGTAATGCTCGAGCATGCAGCGATAAAAGAATGTACTGTTACGCCGACTTCCAAAAGAGGGCTGTGATTGTATTCACCATTCTTGGAGAAGTTCTTAGACTATACAGTTGGAACACAACAAGAAACACACCAGAAAATCACAGGGTTTTCCTTCTTTTTCATCTTTTCCCATTTTTATCCTTCTTAGAAGATTGACTATGAACAAATCACAACTGAGACATTTTATGCATGACAGGTTGAGGCTCAAGAACTGTTAGCATCAGCTTGCAAAAATTGGGAGGCTGTAAACCGATTTGATGATGAGAGTTCATTTTGGAAACACTTGATTGAATTGAACAGAAATTTGGATCCTCTGAATTTGCAAGTGCCAGCCCCAATTTTTGGAGAATTTGGTGGTGGAGGTTTTGACATGGAGATGGCTGATGTTGTTGAAGAACAACCCCTTTCATTCTCTCCACTACTTATGGATGAAACCATAAGACCAAATACTGATGAATGTTCTAAGTTTTGGGATTATCCTGATGAAAGTTGGGACCTCGATTTTTACTTGAATGATTCTCCTCTTTAATAAAGTGATTCTTCAAGGTACATTGATCACCAGCACAATATTGGCTAGGATGATGAATTTTGGGTTGGAACACATGTATGTATCTTTACTTTGTTTTTTTTCTTTTTTTTTTTGTTTTTTTTTTGTTTTTTTTTTTTGTTTTTTTTTTGTTTTTTTTTTTGTATCTGTACCATACTTATGTGTAATTGTATATTTAGATGGATTGATCAATAATAATAATACACAGTTCTTTTTGTGATTCACTCATTCACAGAGCTGATTCAACTCTGTTACCCACAGCTGCCACAATCCCTCACTCATTTATGTTCATATGAGCTGTTGGAGAACAACCAAAGTCCCAAATCATAGATGTATAAAAAATTACTACATTGAATTTAAGTGTTGACTGAATATGTGACTTTTTCATTAGTATGGATTGACTCAAAGGGGATAATGTCACACTGATGTTAGAGTTGGGGTAACGTGAGTTGCTTTGCCATATGGATTTGATATGCTGAAATATTTTTAAAGAATTTAAAATTTGTAAAGGAATTGGATTTGGCATGATTTGAATTTGACAGAATTTGAATTCTTTTCTCTGTTTGATTTGCAGAATTTAAAATTTAAGGATATTCCAAATTATATTTGTAATTGTCAATTTATCAAACAAATCTCATATGTACAGAATTTATCTGGCTTGGTCTTCTAAAAAATATGTACAAAATTAATATTCTATCTATCCCATTTATTATGTCCTAAAATTAATTCAAATGGGTATTAAATTAGTGGGGGAAGTACCGTGCACACAGTATACTCCGTTAATTTTATTAGTTATCTTTTTACAAACAAAAAAATATTTTAAAATAATTGTCACTTTATATATTTTTATCATACTTTTTTAATATTATCCTTATACTATCATAAATGATACTCCTAGAATACTGTGCATTCCTCTCCAAATTTTATTTTTATTCCCAAAAAAAATCCATCGGAGAAGAGTAAAAGTTGAATAATAATACAGAATAATAATTGTATTAATTGGTAAAGTAAGCTTCTTCGACTAGTAATAAAGAACGAGGAGGGAATACCTAGCATTAGTAGCTAAGTGTGAGATGGTGTTGGGGGGTTGGGCCTGTTGGGGTGTTGACGAATTCAACGTCTAAATGACAAAAGTATCAAAGTTAATTTAAGTAGTGTTTTGACAAATCCAGCCAAAAAAATAATAAAAAAAACTTCAATCCCTCGGGTATTGGACTGGTTTCATAATCTATCACGAGTCATGTGGAATGAAGAAAGATAATTTATTATTATTATTTTTGTTTTTCTTTTTCTTTTTCTTATTTTTTTTAATACTTTTTTTACAATTAACATTAAGTGTAGAAATATTTATGTGGCTTGGGCTTCATGAATATTAATATATATGAAAAAAAAACATTCAAATATAAAAATGGAGAAACCCATATCATAAAATTATAAAAGAAAAAGAGAAAGAAATAGGGGGCGGACTAGAAATCAGACTTCAACTATAAAATTAAAAATTAAGGAACTTGATAACTTTGCAAAATCCTTGTCCTATTAGGAGGTGTTTGGATTGGCTTCTACCAAGGTGTTTTTGGCTTTTACTTCTGCCAAAAGCACTTTTGGGGAAAAAAAATGTTTGGTTTGGCTTTTTTAAAAAAGCAGAAGCACCTCGAAAAGCTGCAAAAGTGCTTCTGGGAGAAGCAGCTCAGGGGATGCTTCTCCGAAAAGCAGAAGCAAAAAGCACTTCGTAAATTGTGCAAAGACTTAAATACCCTCATTACTTAATATAAATTACACTATAAATATATCTTATTGTCATATTAAGTAGCATGTCCTTTTTGGTAATTTACACATTTAAAAAGCACTTATCCCTTTTACACATCCAAACACACTTTTGAAAAAAAGCTACTTTTCAAACATTCCATCCAAACACAAAAGTTACATGCTTCTGCTTTTGACTTTCACTTCTGCTTCTGCTTTTGACTTCTGCTTTTTTCAAAAGCCAATCCAAACGGGTCATAGAAAATGTAGAATAGACAATAGACTAGTAGTATTTTTTACCCATCGGGCCATCGGGCGCACAGGTGGTGCTATCTTCTTCTTCTTTCTTTAAAAAAATAAAATGAAATCAATACTTATTTTAGTTCAATTAGCATGTCTTTTAATCATTAATTACAAATTTGGTTATGGTATCAATGCGGAATGTATGGTTTGTACTTTACGGTCCCTACAACAATCTACACTAGGAATAAAATTGAATAAATTCCCTATACAGAGTTCATAAATTTTGTAAATCCACTACTTTTTAATGACAAAATCTGAAAATGAATACATCATTCCTTTCTAAATACGTGTCTTAAACTTAAATTAAATACTCCCTCTGTCCCAGCTAAGATGTCTTGTTTGACTTCTGCACACAATCCAATGCACATTTTTAATTGTTAATATCTCAAAATATATACAAGCGAAAATTATGTAAAATATATATTCTAAAACTATACAATTAGACGAATCTAATAAGACCGAACTCGACTATTTTCTTCAAATATATAGTTACAATAATTTTGAGTCAAAGTTAAACAATGAACAGTGTCAAAAAGTCAAACAAGACGTCTTATATGGGACGGAGGGAGTAAAAGATGTCGAACGTGTCCCAATGGTCAAACAATTTAGATTCCACCACATTTGCTATGGAGTAGTATTTTTTGAAACCGGTTTCTGTGCAGAATTCTGCATATGCACCCTGATGTACAAACCCATAAAAATGATGCATATAATAAAACCCGCTCTTTACACAGGAAACCCTTCCTCTGTTTTGTGCATCTAAATGAATCGCACCCAATGAAGAAATCAATTCAAAAACCTAGAAGATTTTGTTTTCAAATTAGATTTAGAAGATTTTGTATCCAGATTTAATTGGGTAGAATATTTCTTTGCCACGATGAGTCAATTGGGGTTTCCAATCTGGAGCAGCAGAACGACATCGTCGTCAAATTCCACCACTGCTGCGCAGCGTCGCCTCCACCTCTATTGCACAGAGGCGCCGCTCGTCTCTCTCTCGCACTCCCATCCCTTCACCCGCTCCATCCCGTCGCCCCTCCTTCAACCGGCACCCCTCCGCCGCTCCCTCTCTTCCCGTCGCAATTCCCGGCCCTGCCTTTCGCCTTTCGCGACTGTGAGTCGCAACGCCTCCATAGAAGACGCGAGCCGGCGACGCCGCCCACCATCCTTCATTGCGCCGCCGTCACTGCCCTCGCCGGTCGGCGTCCTCCCCTTTTCACCGCTACTGCCCTGTGGGTTTGGTAAGGGATAGCTTTTACCCTTTCGTTGTTCTGTAAATACTTGGTGATATTGGGCATTTTTTGGTTTAAGTTTTGCACTACTGTTTTTTGAGCTTGATTGGGCATTCTTTGATTTCATTTGTAATTGCTGAGTTCACATTGCAAAATTGAATTGGACTGTTAATGTTGGGCAAAAATTTTGTGTGCTTTCTTTTGACTTTCTTAACATATTGATTTTCATTTACCGGTGTTTAATTTAGAAATTTGATAATTAAGATCTAGTGGTGGACAATGAGCAAACATGGAAAACTTGAATAGCCTAAAAAGGCATTATTGGATGAGTTTTCAGTGAGTCATATTGAAAAACATAACAATGTGATCAACTTAAAAAATACAGGACTCCGATGATGCACCTGCACAATTAAGCATGTGCAACGTGCTTCCATATGTTGTAATATATTGTAATGTGTTGTCTGTATATATATACAAATGATATGTGTGTTCATATATATGATGCGAGATGAGAACGGCCAATGTGTCTTTGGGGCTTTCGATGATGGGCAGCAGGATATATGTGATGTCTACATATAGAGAAGTGATGTCGGGGCGATGATGGGGGCATGGTGGGACTAGCCCCTGCCCTTCCGTCAGACCCTTGGGTGATGCAAATAATGCTCTTGATTTTAATTCTCATGGATCAAAAACCATGGAACAATTAAACGAGATGCATTCAGATTGCTTCGAGAGTCAAGTATACGTAGGTACGATGAACCTACAGCATCCATACTATTCTTCTTACATCCTATTTTTCAAGTTCTTGTATATGATGTCAATGTTCTTCATCATTGCAGTCCCTGTTTTGGATTGCGAGAAACATGAAATTCCCTCTCCAAACGATGAAGTCTGCCGGCTGGTCAATATTCGAAGAGGCTGTAATACTGAAAAACGTCTACAGGATCATGGAATCCACACGGTGGAGGATTTCCTGATTCGATTCCTGATAGACCCTCAAAGGCTCCAAATGGTAACTTTTTTCACTTCTTATTCAGTCCTTTCATATACACTTCTTCTTTCCATGACTATTTATTGGATCAACTTCCTTCTGATCGAAATTTTGATTGTCATAATCTGTCCAATGGATGAGCATCTATGGATGCAATAACTTAAAATTACTTCAACTAAAATTTCATTGTAGATTGTTGAGATGGAGCAAGGTAAATGGAGCGCCACTGTAAGAAATGCTCGAGCATGCAGCGATAAAAGAATGTACTGTTACGCCGACTTCCAAAAGAGGGCTGTGATTGTATTCACCATTCTTGGAGAAGTTCTTAGACTATACAGTTGGAACACAACAAACACACCAGAAAATCACAGGGTTTTCCTTCTTTTTCATCTTTTCCCATTTTTATCCTTCTTAGAAGATTGACTATGAACAAATCACAACTGAGACATTTTATGCATGGCAGGTTGAGGCTCAAGAACTGTTAGCATCAGCTTGCAAAAATTGGGAGGCTGTAAACCGATTTGATGATGAGAGTTCATTTTGGAAACACTTGATTGAATTGAACAGAAATTTGGATCCTCTGAATTTGCAAGTTCCAGCCCCAATTTATGGAGAATTTGGTGGAGGAGGTTTTGACATGGGGATGGCTGATGTTGTTGAAGAACAACCCCTTTCATTCTCTCCACTACTTATGGATGAAACCATAAGACCAAATACTGATGAATGTTCTAAGTTTTGGGATTATCCTGATGAAAGTTGGGACCTCGATTTTTACTTGAATGATTCTCCTCTTTAATAAAGTGATTCTTCAAGGTACATTGATCACCAGCACAATATTGGCTAGGATGATGAATTTTGGGTTGAACACATGTATGTATCTTTACTTTGTTTTTTGTTTTTTTTTGTTTTTTTTGTTTTTTTTTTTGTATCTGTACCATACTTATGTGTAATTGTATATTTAGATGGATTGATCAATAATAAGAATACACAGTTCTTTTTGTGATTCACTCATTCCCAAAGCTTATCCAACTCTGTTACCCACACCCGTCACAATCCCTCACTCATTTATGTTCATATGAGCTGTTGGAGAACAACCAAAGTCCCAAATAGAATAAAAAATTACATTGAATTTAAGTGTTGACTTAATATGTGACTTTTTCATTATTAGTATGGATTGACTCAAAGGGGATAATGTCACACTGATGTTAGAGTTAAGGTAATGTGAGTTGCTTTGCCATATGGATTTTTTGCGTTATTTGCCATATGGATTTGATATGCTGAAATATTTTTACAGAATTTAATATTTGTAAAGGATTTTGATTTGGCATGATTTGAATTTGACAGAATTTGAATTCTTTTCTCTGTTTGATTTGCAAAATTTAAAATTCAAGGATATTCCAAATTATATACTATGTAATTTGTCAATTTATCAAACAAATTCTCATATGTACAAAATTTATCTGGCTTCGACTTCTAAAAAATATGTACAAAATTAATATTACATCTGTCCCATTTATCATGTCCTAAAATTAATTCAAATGGTATTAAATTAGTGCGGGAAGTACGGTGCACACAGTACGACTATACTCCCTCCGTTATTTTTTTAATTATCTTTTTAGAAACAAAAAACATTTCAAAACAGTTGTCACTTTATATATTTTTATTTTACTTTTTCAATATTACCCTTATATTTGATAAATGATACTCCTAGAATACTATAGATTCCTCTCCAAATTTTACTTTTTATTCCCAAAAAAGATCCATCAATATGAGATGAGTAAAAGTAGAATAATACTACACAATAATAATTGTATTAATTGGTAAGTCTTAAGTAAGCTTCCTCCTAAAACGATTAGTAATAAAAAAAAAAAAAAAACGGAGGAGGGAGTACCTAGCATTCTAGCTAAGTGTGAGATGGTGTTGGAGTTGGACTTGTTGGGGTGTTGACGAATTCAACGTCTAAAAGACAAAAGTACTTCTATCAAAGTTAATTTAAGCAGTGTTTTGACAAATCCAGCCAAAGAAAATAATAAAAAAAGCTTCAATCCCTCGGGTATTGGACTGGTTTCATAATCTATCACGAGTCACGTGGAATTAGAAGAAAGATAATTTTTTATTATTTATTTTTGTTTATTTTTGTTTTTTTTGTTTTTCTTTTTACTTTTTTACAATTAACATTAAATATAGAAATATTTATATAGCTTTGGCTCCCATGCAAATATACATAAGTGTTAATACATACTAGTATATACTCCCTTCGTTTTTTTTAAGTTCACCATTAACATAGTAGATACTATTCATTGAGTAACTTTAATTCAATTTTTTCATATAGTTATATAAAATAAAACATAGTCAAGTGAGATCTTGTTAGATTCGTCTAATCACGTAGTTTTAGAATATCAAATTTTTATAATTTTTACTTATATATAATATGAGATATTGATGATTGAAAATGTACATTGGATTGCGTGCAGTGCAGGATGGGTGAAGTTAAAAAAAAACGGAGTGAGTATCAAAAAAACATTCAAATGTAAAAATGCATAAATCCATATCATATAAATTATAAATGGAAAAAAAAGGAAGAAATAGAGGGTCGATTAGAGAATCAGACTTCAACTATAAAATTAAAAATTAAGAAACTTGATTAGTTTGCCAATTCCTTGTCCTATTAGAAAATGTAGAATTGATAATAGACTTGTCCTTGTCCTATTACAAATGTAGAATTTTTTACCCATCGGGAGCACAGGCGGTGCTATCTTCTTCTTCTTTCTTTTTTATTTTTATTTTTTTAAAAATGAAATCAATGATTATTTTAGTTCAATTATCATGTTTTTAATCATTAATTACAAATTTGGTTATGGAATCAATGCGGAATGTATGGTTTGTACTTTACGGTCCCTACAACAATTAAGTGGGTGTTTGTTTGTGCGTTTTGAGCCGGATTATCTGGTTATTGCGTTTGCAAAACGCAAATAATCAGTTAATTTTGTTTGTGTACTAACTTCCAATAATCTATTATTTGCGTTTTGAGGAAATGAAAATGCTATTTTCTTACAGCTCCATTTTGGTACAGCAAGAAAATTGCGTTTAGCCAAAAATAGATTTTACCATATTATTGCCTTTTGAGGTAATGAAAAATACAAATCCAAACAATTTTTAATAATTATCTGATTATTGCGATTTGAAACAGTATAAGCTCATCCAAACACTTAATTTTCTACAGTACGTTTTGTTACAGCAATTATCTGATTATCCGTTTTCTAAACGCTGCAGCACTTTTTAAAACGCACATCCAAACATTCTCTAACATTAGGAATAAAATTGAATAAATTCCCTATATACAGTTTATAAATTTTGTAAATCCACTACTTTTTAATGACAAAATCTGAAAGAATACATCATTTCTTTCTAAATACGAGTCTTAAACTTAAATTAAATAAAAGATGTCGAACGTGTCCCAATGGTCAAACAATTTAGATTCCACCAAATTCTGCTATGGAGTAGTATTTTTTAACACAGTATGTTAGGACAAACGACAAAACCTCATAAAATAAGATGAATCAGTGTTGCATAGTGTAGAAAACCCAAATCAGTAAAATCCAAAGATGAAAGGAATGTACGGATGGTATGTGCAGCGTATATATATGTTCTAATCACTGTGCATTGAATGATGTTAAAAAACGAATTGGAACCCATAACTGATTCAGGAAGATTCTTGGTTTCGTTTGGGGAAAATACGAAACTGAATCAGGTGGAGGCGAGGGCCCGAATTTTGCTGTTTCAGAAATCAGAAGTAAGTTGCTTTAGTCGAAATTACTCGTTAGTGTTAACTTTATCTATGGATTCTTCATTAGCTTGTTGCTTATTGTCCTTTGGTTTAGTAATTTCCAGTTGTAAGAGAATTGACTTAATGATTCTTGATTCTTGGATATTGTCTATGCCCTGACATGGGGTGTTGTCCGAGTAACTCTAAAGGGATGTAAGTTTAGGAAGCTTAGAGTTACCTGAGTAAGGTTTTCTTTGGTTGTCTGAAAACGAGCAGCGATCAAACCGCATCACCTGATCATAACAGTTCACCAATTCTTTAATTTCCAGTACTATTTCAATATAAACTGATCAATTCCTTCACTTTCTGTTCCTTTCTTTGAAGCTAATCGATTTGGATTCTATGTATCGTTTCGTTTCCTTACCCTGGCTGTGGTGTTTGAACAAGTCAACCCCTGCTAGCACGTTTGTTGAATATGTTAAGACTACTGTTGAAATCTTGATTTCAGCAACGGTTTGACTCAATTCAACAATAAGAAATTTGATTATGTTGAATTTTGTAAGACCGTTGCAATATTTTCGGGCTAACAGGGCAGGATCCTTACACAAAAACTGCCTTGTTGATCCATATGATGTAGTAGCTGCTGCTGCTACTGCACATGTAGTTATTAATAATTTCAACAATTCTTTCTAATGATTGTGAAATTTGTTCCTATTTTGAGTTTGACTTTTCATTTTTCTTGTTTTATACATGGTTTAATTTGGAATGCTTAAGTGATATGAGTAGTTTCAGACCGTTCACTTTGAGTTGTCCTGTGCTTTGGCTTCAAATGCTATTTCCTTCATTGTTTTGTTTTCTTGTCTTTTGAGTTTTTTTTATTTTGTGTTCTGTACTTGGTGTTTTTTACTTGGTGTTTTTTGTCCCTTTCCCTTTTGGCATTCTTCAAGAATGTCGCCAGAGCATACGGACCCTATGTTTCCACAAATGTTGAAGGCAATTGAAGTTATTGTGAATAAGCAAATTCGCAGCACAGTTCCACTAGTTATGGAACCTATAATCGAGGATTTAGTGAAAAAGAAATTTCCGGAGGTGATTATCAGTATATTTCCACAAGTGGTGCTGCCAATTGTGGAGGATTCTGTTCGCAAAGTGGTGAGCAACCAACAATCCATTCTTTTGAAATGTTTTTTTTTTTGTTATCGTTACTGGTTCGTTTAGGAGACCAGAAAAACTATATATCTTCATCAAGATGAATATTTGCATGGAATGGATGCCAATAGATTGGGATCGACGCTGAAACTTACCTGATATGCACAATACCTCCAGCTATCTGTATTGTTAAAGATAACTAACTACCATGATTAACATCTCAATCTTGAAAGTATACATTATTCTCTTCAGGTTAAAGAAATTCAATCAGCGAATAAGAAAATTTTGGATGGTGGCAATCGGTGAGAATTTTTGTATATGGTATTTTATTTCTTCTCATTCCGTTTCAACATGAATTAATATATCGATAAGAATATATCTGTGCGTCACATCTACTATTTTTCTGTATCTTCTGTCCGTACTCATTTGTTTCATTAGTCATTTTTATGCTGTGTTCTCAAATAGCTGTCCCATTTGTCTTATTGGTGTAGTTTGAGAAAGTTGTCATACTGTAACTTGTATCCCACTTTTATCTCCTCCTACGAATAAAATACTGAAGTTCTCTCTTCTATTACATTTGCATCGAGATCATATAGGACACCTAATTGAATAAAGGATGATGAAGTAAATCTCATTCATGAGTTATGAACAATACTAATGCCATGATCATGTCAAATGAAAGGAATCTGCGACTCAAGTTCTTAGACGACGTATCTGAGGATGTTCTCACTGGTAAAGAAATTCAAGGAAAAGAAGGTACGCCATTGAGGTTGGCAATTGTTGATCGTGCTACTGGACAACCTATCGAAAGCGGGCCAGAGTCTTCTGCAAAGGTGGAGATATTATTTCTCGATGCAAGTGAAAATGATAACGAACTAAACTGGAGCCAAGAGGTTTTCAACAGTAAAATCATCAAGGATGGTGACAAGACGAAGCCTCACTTTGCTAAAAGTTACCATGTGTACCTTGACAAAGGAATTGGTGTTTTAAGTAATGCCAAGCTGGCAAATGACAAAGACTGGACAAAAAGCTGCAGGTGCCGGCTAGGGGCTCGAGTTGTGGACAGTTTAAGTGGAACAGAGGTGCAGGAAGCGTGGACAGAGCCATTTATGGTATTAGACAGCCGCAGCAAGTGTATGTGGTTCAATTTTTAATCTTTTGTTCGTTTAAAAAACTTTTAGTTTAAAGTTGATTTCCATTTGCAGTGTATAGAAAGCATTACCCTCCCATTCTTTCTGATAAGATTTGGAGATTAGATCACATTGGGAAAGACGGTGGACCATGCAAGCGTTTAAAAGACGAGAATATCTCAACTATTGAGGAGTTTCTGTTTTTGCTCTCTGTTGATCCACAGAAGCTTAAGGAAGTATGATTATTCCTCGTATTTCTTCATCTGCTTTTAAATTAGATCAGTTACTAGTTTATTAATTGAAACTTCTTATTGCATTAGCCTAAGAATTGATTCAATTAGGAGGTTTGGGACTAAACACGGTTGGCCTGAGAGGTATGGGGTTCTGGCAGCTTAAGCAAAGGTCTAGGGTTAGAGCCTTTGTGTATGCAGAATTCTGCTTTGGGAGAGGCAAAATGCCAAAAAAAAGAAGATGGTTTTGGTTATATTTTAAAACGTTTGGCTCCAAATTTTATCTCCATAATGTTAGAAAGAAGAACCCAAGGTACTTATGGCTTTGATACTAGATTAGAAAGAAGATGGACCTAGATAATAGGTAGAGTGACCCATGTTCATATAAACACGGGATATCCCAACATATAACCGATGTAGGACATTATAACACATGATATGGGCATAGAAAGAGCTTTTGTTTCTTTTATTTGCTGAAGTACTTTGTTATCGTGTATGCATAATGCAGATTATAGCTCCTCGTAATGCTGAGGTCTGGAAATCCATAGTGGATCATGCTAAGACCTGCAATATCAACGATAAAAGGCTTTGGGTGTACAACAATTCCTCGGAGTGTGACATGAGTGTGGTGTTTGATATTGTTGGAGAGCTAAAGGGTGTAATTCTCGGCACCTACTATGTCCTAATCGATCAGGTACCAGAAGTCGAAAAGGTTAGTTTTCTGAGATTGAACTATGATGAAGTATGTTGCTATTATCTAAGTAATGTATTCGTTATGTGGACTTCATCCATGTTTTTGTTATTGCTTGATGAGCATTTTTTTTCAACCATGGCAATAGGGTCGTGCACGGAAGCTAATGTGTTCTGCATTTGAAAATCGCGAGGATAGAACCTGCTTTAGCAGTGAAAAAACTCTCGTGACTCAATTCCCATCTCGAACAAGTGATGGACCAGACGCTTCCATCAAGGCGACTGTCCTTGTCCATAATCAGATGAAAATTGATGATCTAAAGCAGGGTGAAGCTCCAGAATTGTCTGCATCTGCTATTCAACGTGGGAAGGACGACGATTGGATGCTTGATTTTGATGACATTGAGGATTTGTCAATGTTGTCCCCACATCATGTCACTAATATAAATTTGGCTACAGATTTTGGTGGAAAGGATGTCGATATGGCCGAATTTGTCTCTGAAACCACACAGCTCGAGGGTAGCTCTTACTGTAACATTATTCTTCAGGAAGATTCTATTGCTGTAAACAATTCTGGGGCCGCGAATGCCTCCAACGAGGAGACTGTCCGTGATGCTCGACAACAACGGGCTGAAGCTCCAGTACTGTCTTCACATGCTAATCAACACTTGGAGGAAGAAAACTTTAGTGATTTGCCAGTTACAGAGTCACGTTATTATGATGCCAGCAATTCGAATTTGGCTTCGGGATCTTTTGTGCAGGATTTGGTGGCGGGCTTGGAAGAACTCGTCCCTCACATGAGTCCTCGCCCTCCGCAACTTCATGATAACGTTAATTGGCATTTTCTTCTAGAAGATTCCTCAGTCGGAAACAATCCCGATGCCTCTCTATATTCGCCAAAGGGCATCTGGGATTGATTCTTCCACTGCTAAATAGGTCATTACTAGAGCCTATTTTTGATTTTAGCCCACTACAAACATCAATTTAAAAAATAAGCCACTACAGGGGTGGTGTATTGTATTGTAAAAATAGGTCAAATAACCTTATAGTTGCATATTTTTACAATCCAAATATAGACCACTAAAAGATCCTTTGGCCTATTTGTAGTGGCCTCTTTCGATAATTTATATTTGTAGTGACCTAATTTATATTTGTAGTGGCCTACTGTCCAAATAGTGTAGTAGTATCAATATCTCGTTAACTTTTTGTTCACTCCTTATCTTAATTTATTTTACCTTGTATTGATGGCAATATAACAGTATGTCGTAGATATGGTCGAAGATTTCTTTGTAGCCTGTCATCCCTCGCCTCTGCATTTCTATTTAGATCCCACAGCCAAATTTGAATTGCAGGCATTGCTAAAATGTGACCCAGGAAGTGGCAAATTGTTAAAAGATTTCGTCCTCCAAATGCTGATGGATTAGCATGTGAAGATAGTATTGGAGCTTTGGCAAACTGTCCAACATCCAGGAAACTCTCCCAGATGGAGATATTCGAGACCCAAATTTGTTCAGACTAATTGAGTCTTCACGAAGAATATTACAGAAGGTGATGTTCTCAAGTTGTGGAGAACAAAGGTCTGCTTGAGAGTCAAGTTCCGCCATCTCCATAGTCCATATCGACATCTTTCCACCGTACCAACGTTTGTAGCCATAATTAGGCTGCTTTGGTACAAAACTCCAAACTTTAGTGTTTTATAAATATACAAAAAATAGTAAATATTTTCCATTCTATTAGCCAAACTATAAACTCTAAATACTATTTCCTCTTCAACTTTTATCTTTTGAAATCTCAATCTTTAAACTTTAAACTCTAATACCATTCAACAAAACCCAAAACTAGTTCACCAAAAAAAAAAAAAACCCAAAACTATTTTAAAAATATGGTGTATATTTATCATGTTTTTGGGCTTTAAAATATTTGAAAATATGATGTTTGGGCTGGATTAACGTCTTAATTTGGTTTTTTCTAGAAAATTGGGCAGACAATCTATTTTGGACTTTAAAGGCCTGAGGTAGAGGGCTTTTTGGGCATGACCAGGAGCAACACAGTTGTTCTGGTTAGAAACTTAGAATGCTAGATTTGAAGCTGCCTTGGCGTGGACGATTTTCAGGGGATTCAAATCTGTTCGATCCAACTTTTAAAGATGTGGTGGAGCATACAAGATCTTGGGTTGGAGTACATGTTTCTAATTTTCTGAAGATTTGAAATCTATTTAAGAGATATGGCCTGGGGAGAAGCAAATAGGATTGTTACCTCGTAAGTTTTAAATCTCTCCCATTTGGGTATAAAGAATATGGTCGATAAAGAGAGACGATATAAAAACAAAAACTTAGTTGAATTGTGTACTCTTCATCCTTAATTCTAGAGAAGGTGAATTGTATTTTATGGCGGTTGATAATGGCCAAAATTGTCCATTATTTCCAATTCATTTCCGTGTATGACGGACATTTTGATCGTATTCTCATCTTATTTTAATAAGAAAGCAGTGAATTTGACAGATTATTGCAAGTTTGTAAAAATAATAAGCTGGTAATGAAAAACACAAAATATGCAATTTTAATTGTATTTGTGTTAGAAAAATCCAAAAACATGAAAAAATGAAAAAGAAAAGAAAAGGAAAGAAAAGATGGGAAAAAGAATAAAAATTCCACAAAACTAAAAATTTGGTTAAGTCCCAAAGACAGGTGCGGTCTATCATGTAGATGCGGTCTAATACAAAAGACCGCACCTCGACAAGATGAAACCAGAAAATTGATGAAGTGCTGGAACCTGGTGCGGTCTACTTGGTGCGGTCTCGGTTTAGACCGCACCTACCCAAGGAGACCGCATCACTGAAGAAAGGAGCCAAAAATTCGACTAAGTGTTGGAAGAGATGCATCATTACTTGGTGCAGTCTACTTGTTGTGGTTTAGACCGCATCCACCCAAAAAGACCGCACCTGTTGAAGAAGCAAGAAACCAAACCCGGGAGGAAAAGAAGCAAAAATTGGCTAAGTTTGAAGAGGGATGCGGTCTACTTGGTGCGGTCTAAACCACACCTACTCAATTAGACCGCACCTCAACCAGAAGATCAAGGAAGAGAAGACCGCATCAGGTGCGGTATACCAGGTGCGATTTAAACCGCATCAAATTCAAATAAACCGCACCTCTGAAGGACGGATCTGGACAAAACAATGCAACACGTGATAAATGCATTCTCCTGTTAATGGGCCCTGCTTGACTTAATGGGCCTAGGGTTTCGTGAAAAAGAGTATAAAAAGGTGTCTCCTCCATCACTTCAGTAACTTTATCCATCCAGAAACACTCAAGAATTCAAAAAGAGAAAGCAAGAACTGGTGGTTCTTACCCACTAAGGGTTAGGTAGGTAGAGTAGTTTAGATTTATTTTCTTGTATTTTAGCTTAGTTTCAGTTTATCTTAACATTAGATTAGTTTGTAGACTCTTGTTCTTACCTTTTAGAGTAGTCATTTCCATACTTTTACAAGCTTTTTAGTTAGAATAAACCCAACATTCAACATAATTAGTGGTTTTGGGTTATTTATCATGCTTTCAAGTGTTTTAATACAAGTAAAAATTCCAAAAATGGGTTTTGACTTATGTGCGTGGCACTATTTAATGCTTTTCTAGTAATAAATGTGTGGAATGTTTGCTTGCAACTAGTAGTCATTTATTATGTTGCTTGTTGACTTTCAGATTTAATAAATGCATGTGTGGTGGGTTTGTAGCATATTTTTGCCTTAGAGCTTCAAATAGTGTTTTTAGGGTTTAGATAATTTTAGGGTTTGCTAGATCTAGGGTTTAAATGCTTTATTCTTTTTTTTTTCTTGTTCTAGATCTACAATTTATGCTTCCTTAGAGTTTTTCTTTATTATGCATGTAGTTCTTAGTTTTTATGTTATTTTTGATAGAATAGATCTCTAATTCCATGTTTGTAGTTTTTAGGGTTTAATTCTTGC
This sequence comes from Hygrophila difformis, assembly GCA_030278955.1. NCBI lineage: Eukaryota > Viridiplantae > Streptophyta > Magnoliopsida > Lamiales > Acanthaceae > Hygrophila > Hygrophila difformis. The sequence continues at coordinate 80,010,083 of JAOANR010000001.1, forward strand.
TATGGCCCACTGTGCATGTATAACTTGTTAAAACACAAAACTTTCACAAGTATAAGTGCGAGATGACACTGGTGCGAAATGAAGGGTGCGGTTTAAACCGCACCTATCATAAACCACACCAAAGAAACCGCACCCAATGCTTAGTGAACAAATTGCCTTAGAGAAAATTGCATGCAGATGCGGTCTACCAGGTGCGGTTTAGCGGTCAAAACCGCACCAACCACTTAGACCGCATCTCACATAAATTGTAATATTTTTCATGTTGCATCCATCTCACATAGTTATGGTCTCACCTGGATGCGGTCTATCTGGTGCGGTTTAAACCGCACCTACCATGTTAGACCTCATCACTCTTGAAACCGCATCTCATCTCATAATCAGCTTTCATATCTTAGCCATTTTATCACCCAGGTGCGGTCTATTCAGATGCAGTCTAAACCACATCCATTGATTAAACCGCACATCACATCACCTTTTGCAGAAAAATGCCTTAGCCAAAATTCGAGCATAGATGCGGTCTATCAGGTGCGATGTAGACCGCACCAATTGATTAAACTGCATCTATCCAATGACCAATTATGGTGCACGACCAAACACATCTCATTTTGCATAAGGGTGTAGTCTACTTGGTGCGGTTTAGACCGCACCTGATCAAAAAGACCGCACCTGATTTTTATTTTTATTTCATTTTAAAACCCCAAAAATATTTGTATTCTTCCGAGGTGTGTAAGATGCATGGGTGTATTGGGCCTAGGCCCATTACATCTAATTCTTATCCATTGCACAACTCAACCCATTAGTGTCAAAATTACTGTACAATTAATACTTGTGCAATACCAAAAATCTTTTACTTGTTTTTATTTTTCACTTTATTGTGTGTATGAAATGAGTAATAAGGAATATCACAGATCAATGTTGGTAAAAAGGTCTCTTTTCGGGATACGACTAGCTCGTCTTCTGTGAATTAATTATTACTCGTTATTTTGCATGGTCTAATTTGTGATTGGTGGAAGCTCCGGCAAAAAGGTCTCTTCACGGGGATAACGATTAGCCACTCAGCCAATTCCTAATTAGATACAGTTTTATTTTCCTTATCTTAATTTCAAACCTGAATTTCAAGCTATGATATTATTGAACAGTGTCGATCAACACTGTTATAATAGTGTTACAGTGAGAAAACATGTAGGTTTTCCCTCTATTCATGGATAGTAAAACTCTAGATGATAACGATCACTGTCATTGAAGGTCTCTTACTGTCTAAAAATCGTACCACCTGGAATAATTGGGAACTGAACAACATATGTTTGCAGTCCAGATCACCCCGGTTATTTTTGACATCTTTTAGCCGGAAATCTTCTCGTCTAAAGGCTAACTCACCCTTGTGTATCAAATTCTGTCTAACCCCGCCATATATTTTGGGGTAATTTATTTTATCTTCTCATATAAACGTATGCATGATAATATTATGTAGATATTGTGGTCATATTATTTTGAGATCCTTCCCTTGGACATAGAAGTCTTGCTTTAAATCAGATGCTGCATAATAAATTTCCAACAAAAATTCCTTTAAAAAATCTGGATTTGAGTAAGGGATAAATTCCACAGTTATGATTAACTTATATTCTACTGGGGGTTGATTTTGAGAACTTAGAAACAGAGTCAGCGATTAGGTCTCATCTAGACTGAAAGGATCTGTGTTTTAATTGAGAGTTTAGTACATGTGTAGGGAATGATTTTCAAATATCAATTGATTTCTCAAAATTGATGTGTGTTGGAAATATTATATTAAATATCACATTAGATCGGTGACCACTTGGACTCAGATGAGATGTGGTAAGTAATACTAGAGGAACATCATGTAGGCCTTGGTTATTTTCTAAGATAGGGTTGAGTATTCTTTCAACTACTACTCTTCTGCCAAAGCTTATTCTCGAGTCTCGAGTGAGTACCTCCGGAGTGGATTCATGTTTGGATCTGTTTCATTTAGTTTGTATCTCATAATTACCCAGATGTTATGAGCCTTGTGGCTTATTGATATTTGGGGAGTTCTTGATCTGTATCTGGTCACCAAGACCAGTGGCTCTTTTACACTAATGGAATGAGATAACTTTTGAAGCTTCCGAGAGGATTTTAAATACTTTCTTTACCGCTTTATTTTAAATGCTTTTATAGAGGTTACTTGGAAGAATTAGAGGATGGCCGCCGTATATAAGGTTTAAGAGTTATGGAATGGTTGGGGACTTGATTTGAAACTTTGGGCGTGACAGAGTCAATGATAGGAGTACTTGGCATTTCAATTAATGATTTGTCAGGTGTTGCTAGTCCACCACAGATAAATAATGTAACTTTGTAAGGCCTGTGAAGGGAGTTATGTGGCTGTGGTATCTTAGATTTTGATTTCTTAAGGGCATGTAAATTCTTACTGTAAGTACCTGTCTGTTAAAGAGAACATACTATAGAAAGCATGAGAGTTAGCTAACTGACAGGATTATCCCAAACAAAGATCTGTGTAACAAAATGGAAGTTTAATTATGTTTCATCTGAATTTTGTCCAATTTTTATTATTTTCTCCCTGTCCCTTCTGTCATATTTTAAATCTGCTTTCTAGATAGTGTAGTGTAGTTTTACATGCTTTCGTAGACTAAATTTTACTTGCTTTCTTATAATAAATTTATCTACTTTCTAGAATATTGTTATTGCTTTCTTGGAATAGATTTTATATGCTTTGTAGAATAATTTCATTGCTTTCATAGTTTAGTTTAAATTATGTCAAGTAGTTTCAAAACTCAACACAAACTTGAATCGAGTAACCGAGTGAAAAATTTTATGAAACGGCGTGGGACCTGCTTCTATCGCACATCCTCCAGTGAACGATCCGGCCATACTATAAATTACTGCAATTTTTGACACCGTGCGCTTTCGGGCCACAGTTTCGTACACGAGTATATAAAAACGTGACAACCTATACATATATCCCTAATCCCAACTCCATCTTCATAAAGAGATTTTATTAAATAAAATTAACCCGGGATTACTCTTTTAAAAGATACTCGTATAGTGGAAAATTGTCAAAAGTTTCACAGGTTTTTGCGACTTGGCAAGCTTATTTTTCATAATAACATTGAAGCTGATAGACTTACATTAACTTTAGTATTTGATTATGTCCAAATTAAAACTTCCGAATGTTAGATCTTTTAGGTATTTAAGATTTAGTTCAAATATTTATTGAGCGTATCATGGGACAAAATTTATATTTTCATTTATGGTTAGGACAAATTTATATTTTAATTTATGATTAATCCACAAATTAATTTGTTATATCTTGATGGTAATGTCTTCCTAAACTAAGTAGTATGTTGTGTAATATGGGACCTCTTAATTGTCCCTCTTGGGAGGATTGCTCAATGTAACACATACTTTTTAGTTTTTACATTAATTTTGAAATTACACTTAATTTTAAGTAATTTCTTCTCTACCAATTTAGACCAACACCACACCCCATTGCTGACCCCTCACTGTTGGTGTTTGATTTCTTGACACTTGAAGTCTAGGAAGAGACTTCAAAAATATTTCCTAATAGTTCGTTTTAAAAGAGTAAAGGTGACATAGGGTAGGTGTTCCATTATCTTTGACGAAAAGCATATCCTAGAGACAAGTCTCTTGACAGATATTCATAGAATTCATCTTATGAAAGAGACATGGATTCGCCTACAAGGAAATAATGAGTTTTGGGTGTTTGAGATTCGGGTCGATGCGGATCTCTTTAAAGAGGAGAGCTTATGTCACGTCTCTATGTCGACCAAGGTTCTTTTGTTCGTATAGTGGCATACTATTCAATTCAATTAATCTGCCTCAGGATCATACACTAATGAGATGTGAGATTAAGACTATTATTTCAAAATATTAATTATAACTTTATCAAGTAAGTTTCGAACTCATGTTTCATTATTGTACTAGATATATAAATCTATTTTTACAAAGTAGATTTTCTTATTATAGTATATATATATAATGATTTTTTATATAATAAAAAATATAAGTTCTCCAATAAAACATGGAGTTGGTTGACTCGATAATCACCTACTAATGTGCTTAATTAAAATAATATGAATACAAATACTATTATTATGAATACAAATACTACTATTTTTTTGTGAATACCAGGGTATCCCCAGGCCTCATTGGACCCAAGACTAATCCCTCGAGGATCTGCAAGGGCAATTAAGGGCGCCTCTCCCAAAGCAGTTTTTGCATACACAAGGCTAATACAAATACTACTATTAAAATAATAGTATGATTTTTTTTTTTTTTTTTGTAATTATTATTGTCTCATGCCTCTTTAGTTTCAGTTGTATATATACATCTATGGTATGTAATGAGGGGTGCTGCTGCCTGGAGGGGATATATATAGAGTCGTATTCCGACCAGCAATATTAATAAAATTCAACGATTTTGTGTGTACTACGGTCTACGTTCCCTCTGAAACTGACAAGGGTGGGGTGTTTGACATTGTTGGTGGACTGAAGGATATAATCTAACCGTTAATATTAATTTTCTGAAACATTTTAAAAGACATTTCACCCTAGAGTTTTTACCAAATACTTCTAATTGAAACATTCTACAATCCTTTAGGCTCAACAAAATGTTTAGAATACTTTAAACTCTTCTAGAATGTTTCTAAGTGTTCTAGACTCCATCAACAGACTACAAGAAGTCAAGAATAATGAATCATGTGTTTCCCCTTTGTAATCTAAAAACATAATTTTTGAACTCCCGTGAATGAATGAAAACAGATATGATTTGCTATTCCCATAATGAGTACGTGAAATTGTGTATCAAATTCGATTAGGGGTGTCAATTTCAGATTTTGGGTCGTGTTCGTGTCGTGTTTCGGTCAGGTTGGTCAGGTCGTGTTTCAGGTTTCACAGGTTCGGGTCGTGTTCGTGTCAAGTGTTGATAAGGATATAATACAAAATCTGTAATCCCGAACACGACCTGAAACCCAAAATTAACTTGAAATATCAAATCTGAACAAGACCTGAAAACTTTTAGGTCAAGTTTCGGATTAGAGAAACAAAAAACGACTAAACCCAAAAAAACCAAAACCGCATCGGATTCGTGTCGGTCGGGTTCGTGTTTTCGGTTCGTGTCCAAAATTGACACCCCTAAATTCGATTAGTGTTATCCCATGGTCTTAAAAGGCTATCCGATAAGACTAATTGAAGGAGGCTAAGTCTCAAGATCATTATTGATTTTAATATATGTTCCATCTACATATTACATCTAAAACCTTTTCTCTTCCCTTTAAAAGCATTGCTATAAACCTGTGATCTGATCATGGGATCTTTGCAAACAAGAGCTGTCCTAAATTGTTAATTTTCCATGTGACTATGTTTTGAGTGAGCCCATAATTTATCACCTTATAAAGTATACTCCTTTTTAGTATGCCCAGTTGAGCAATTCAAAGTTAATAGCCAATAGGAGGAGTATTATGATGCCTTGAAGAGCAAATTTCTTTAATCTGGTCCAACCTCTTTTTGTGTCTGATTTCAAGATGTTGGAAAAATAACGGGATTCATTTTATTATTATTTTTATTTTTAAAAAAACGTGTAATTAAGGGACTTAAATGGGTGAGACATATCAAACTATTTTATTCTTTAATCTTTATATTCACATAATACATTATTGTAAAAAAATATTGAAGCAAGCGACAGAACAATAAAAGTTCAAGAGCCTCTTATTACAATTTACTACTAGTATTATACATAGATTCATTCTAAATCTTTAATAAATAAAGTTTTAATGTACTCCCTCCGTTTTTTAAAAATTGTAACATTCCTGTGATTCGCGTTATTCAATGCACATTTTTAACGCTTAATATCTCAAATCGTATAAAAGTAAAAATTATAAAAATTTGATATTCTAAAATTACACGATTAGACGAATCTAACAAGATCACACTTGATTATGTTTTATCTTGTATAACTGTGTTAAAAATTGAATTAAAGTTACTAAATGAATAATAACAACTATGCAAATATTACAACTATTTCCAATCGGAGAAGTACTTCGTATGAATGATGGAACCTTGATTTGGTAACCATTTATTATTATTAGGTAGGGGTGTGCAAATTTCGGTCGAAACCGAACAAATCGACCGAACCGAACCGAATTTTGCAATTTGGTTCGGTTTTTGGATTTCGGTTTGGTTTTTGGTTTTGAAAATCCAAAATTTCGGTTTTCGGTTCGGTTTTTGGTTTTTAAAAATTTACAATTCGGTTAACCGAACCGAACCGAAATTTAAATTATATATTTAAAAAAATATATAAAATACATTATGCCATTTAATAATAAACACAAAATAATACCTCTATTCGGTGACTGTTTGTGTGGATGAGAAGTGAGAACTACTATTGAGAGTTTTGAGACTTTTATATTGTTTCGTATTTGAACTATTCAGTGACTGTTTCTTTATTTTGTCATTTCATTTATGTGTAATTTGAACAATGCAATTTGGAATGATTTACTATTATGCACTCATAGTTATATGTAGATATGATGTTTTTGTTTGACAAAGCGAATTTACAGGTTTAAAAATGGTAATAGAGATGTTTTGATCAAAAAAAAAAATTTTTGAAAAGCAATTCGGTTCGGTTCGGTTAACCGGTATAACCAAACCGGAATATTTCGGTTCGGTTATTTCCGTTTTCAGTAATTTTGATTCGGTTTTGGTTTTTAGAAAAAATTCGGTTTTTAATTCGGTTTTGTAGTTTTGTTCGGTTCGATTAACCGAACCGACCGATGCACATCCCTATTAATATTAGGCATTGAACGTCGAGAGGATAGTGTAGGTACGTAATTAAGGATGAGGTCTTAATTCCCAAGTTTTGACTATGCTTGCGTCATGTGTATGCATCATATCTGCGCAGCGGTGGGCCCAAAAAAATACCCCAACCACCCCAACACAAGGAGAGATGTTGGACTTGGACAAAAGTTTAATTTCACCCCAACTGTTGCACACAACATTATTGGTGTTGTGAATAGTACTGTTATATATGTCCTCAACATTAGGGGTGACCGTGGTGCGGGTTAGTGCAGTTTCGCATCAAGATCAAATCAAATAGTAAAAAATGGTTTAGAAAAAAATTAAACAAAATCAAACCATTTTAGCATTTCAAACCAAACCAAACCAAACCAAACCAAACCGAAAAAAACAGTTTGGTGACGGTTTAACCAAAGTTTTAAAAAGAAAAAAATCCTATGAATTACAGTCGTAAGTGTAACAATCCAAACTCCGAAATGTAAATTAAAAGTTAAAAAAAAACCTTAAGTTTACTGTTTACAAGCTAAATACGTAATAAACTAGAATTATTATAAGCTATTGGAAAAAATAAAACTACAAATATAGCATAAGAAAACAATAGTAGTAGTAGAATCAATGAAGGGTAAACCTATCAGGATTACAAATATAACCTGTAAACCAATGCACAAAGTGCATTACATCAATGAAACTTCTTGAACATATTAAACAAATAAACAGAAACCAATGAAAGGGCATGAATCACTGATCACTGCCTCTGTACCTTGAAAATTAATATAAAGACATTTGTCACTAAATCTAATTCTAATATATGAAATTCTAATAGTGGAGTATTATATATAATATATATTTTTATTATATACGTATATAATTGCAGTTTACGGTTTGGTTTGATTAATTTTTTCTTCAGACCAAACATAAACTGCAAACTACGGTTTTCTAAAAAAAAAATCAAACCACAAATTTTAAACCGTAAACCAAACCAAACCGCAAATCAAACCAAACTCGGTTTGAACCGCATTATGAGCCCAAACTCGGTTGGGTTTGGTTTGGTTTACGGTTTGAACCGCATTATGAACAGCCCTATTCAACACACCTAGACTAACCTTGAGCCCAAATTCAAAACAAATAATTCAGACAGAGCCGGCCAAAACAAATACTTCCTCTATTTTTTATTATTTATTACGGACCCACAGTCCACGCAGTTCAATGCACGTTTTAAACTATTAATAACTCAAGTTTGGTACAAATAAAAATTTTAAATGTTCAACTTGTATAACTATGATAAAAATTACAATCAAAGCAATCCAATGAATAGTAATCAAATTTGCAATGTTACAATTAATTAGAAACGGATGGAATATAAAAAAAACAAAGCCTACAAATGCAATTGCGGATGGTGGTGACACTCAAAAACCAAACCCTTAGCTCTAATACCATTCTAATAAACCAAATCTCCTAAAAACTTTAATTATTAACAAGGAGACTCACAACAACATACTTCCTCCGTTCTCAAATCTTTTTTACATACCCACTGCGCACGCAGTCCAATGCACATTTTGAATCAATAATAACTCAAGTTCGGTATATGTAAAAATTCTAAAAGTTTGATATTTAAAAACTACACGACGAGACGAATCTAACAAGATCCCTCTTGACTATATTTTAACTTGTATAACTATGATAAAACTTTAAATCAAAGTGCGTGGGTGAATAGTGCCCCAAAACCAAATGTATCAAACATTTGGGAACGGAGGAAGTATATTAGTCGTCAACAAATAAAGTATACGACACTGGCGTGGGGTTAGGGATGGCAATGGATCCGGGTCAGAACCGAGAACCGAGAAAGACCCGAGTTTGGGTCGGGTCTTGGGTCTTACAAATTGGACCCAGAACCGACCCGTTGCCATCCCTAAGGATGGTAATGGGTCCGGGTCAGACCCGGAACCGAACCGAACCCGAGCCTTGGGTCGGGTCTTGGGTCTTTGCAGAACCGACCCAGACCCGACCCATTGCCATCCCTACGTGGGGTACTTTCAGTGAAGTCCTCGATCTGAATTACTTTTGCATATTTAGTTAGCTCTGTTGCACAGCTACACTGCACCACACTATAAGAATCATAATCATGCTAATATAATTATTACAATTTGATGATTTAAAAAATGATCTGTTTTGAAATTTGAACAGCTTTGGATTTGGATTGAATTCTGACCCGTGGCGGCTATATATTAAGTATTAATAATGTGATACCATGTAAAAATTATAATATCTGGAATAATTCTTTCTTTATATCATAGTTATTAAAATATCGATCTTGATATTAAGATTTTACGATTCTATGGGTCACTACTTAAAAATAATTCAGATCTTTGTAGAATCTTAATTTAGTAGCATCTCGATCTTCATCCCAATCTTGATTGTAAAATCTCGATCTTAATTGTATGATCTAACAATTTTATACAATCCGCTTTTGTCAAAATTTGAAATATGCTCCCATAATCTCATGTTTATAATAAAATCGGTCTTGAATTTTATTTTCGACTATTTATAATGTTTTATCGCTTGATTTGCCTAATAATATTATATATTATTCTTTCACTTGTTAATATGCATAATTATTTTTATCTAATCTTGATAACCTTGCTTCATATAAATAAATGGAATGTCATATCTTATCCAATGTGACACACCTAGGTAACCCTGGTTTACCTTCTAAATGAGTCCAGCTTAAATAGACAGTTCATAATTTATTTTAAATAATACTTCGTAGTACTTCAATTTCTATATAGAAGTAGTATATAAACACTCTTATGTAGTCTGTTAATTTTTGAGTTTTTCATTTTAAAGTTTTAAATTTTATTTACTAAATAAAATTTAGAACTTTTTTGGGTGAACAATAGTAAATAAAATTTAAAACTTTAAAATGAAAAACTCAAAATGAATGGTAACGTGGCTACTTATAAAAAAAAAAAAAAAAAAAAAAACAGAGAGAGAGAGAGAAATCAATAAATGCAAGTCAACATGCATTGGATTTAATTCAAGTTTTGATCAAACGTAGTGGGTAGGGGTCGGCTTTCAAACGCGAATGACCTAGCCAGTAATTCAATTCTTCACCATACTCTTGGCTACTAAACTGTGGTATAATAATGTGGCTGATTCATCCAATCTGCAAACTTACTGGGTTTTTTTTTTTTTTTTTTTTTTTTTTTTTTTTTTTAGCCTACATGATGTAGGCATATATATGCGTGGTTTAGTGTAGATGCCTACATTTTTGGTGTTTTGTACTCCATGTACGTAATACTTTTGATGATTGAACTCTTCCCCATGATTTACATAATAGTAGGACATTTGATGAGCGAAGCGGGCTCAATATCAGAGACATACGGAATATTCTTGTTGCGTTTCCTTTTTTAATGGGAGAACTTTTTGGGATGAATCTTCCGGCTATGGCGACCAGTAACTTGGGATCAGAAGAACAAGCTAGTGGCTCGGAAGATGGGCAATCTCTTGGGGCTTTGATGAAGTAAGTGATGATGGAAGTATGCTCTCCTTTGTTGTATTTTTGGCGTTCTTGTTTTCTCTGTTTGGTTAGTGTTGGGTAACTCCGGTACCCTGTATTACCTAAACTATTACAAACCTTAAAGGCCCTACAACTATGGGATTACATAGCTTTATCTCACAAATACATGTTCACTCAATAAAAACATGAAAACAGAACAGGAAACAAAAGCATAAACGGCACTGGAAGCCTGAGGAGCTGCTGCCGGTTCCGGTCTGATCTGTCTCCGGCGGACAGATTCCGGCGACTCCAATATCTGCTCCGTTCGTCCTCGTTTTCAGTCCATATCCTTCCTTTTAGTCTCCACTTTGTTGAATCTACAAAAGATGTTAGTGGAACAAGAAAATAACAACAAATGTTAAAGGAAATGAAGTGTACCAAATAGATCTATAAGATCTATTAAGAAGTAGGCTCGGAGCACCCAAATGAGCAACACTTAACAAGATCACTAAGCTTCGCCGGAAACCACCACACCGGACCACCGCCGGACCACCGCTGGACCACCACAGCCCGCTGCCGGACCACCGCCGGACCACCACAAGAGGCTGCCGGACTAACTCCAACGACACAGCTCCTGTCGAGCCTCCACTACCGTTCTGCCCCCCTCACCCGTCGCCGGAAAACCAATTTCCGGCGAGCCTAGCCACCGAGGCTCTAAGCCGAAGAGACACACAGCCCCTTCGCCGGACCCAACTCCGGCGAACCCAACCCCCTAAAGCCCCCTTTCAACTCTCGGCCCTTACTCTCACACACTCACTAAGTAGAACCAATCTAACCTAAGTGTTGTGTAGAAGAAAACCAAAAGAATGAAGAAGGGAAAGGTGGGGTGCGGCTGCTCCACAAGAGGGAGAACAAATCTGATTAGGTTTTTTCCAAGTGAAAGGCACGGCTATGAGGAGTTTTTATGGAATGGACATGGGCTTGGGTAATGGGCCTCAGCTTTGCTTCATGGGCCTGTCTTGCAGTAATGGGCCACATTCTAACAATCTCCACCTTGGCCCACTTACTGTCTAAAACGAGTGTGCTCAATTTGGGGCATTTTCGTCATCGCCTTTGGTACCTTCACTTCCCTGTCAATCAATATACACAGAGTATCAAAGCAGTAAATCATGCATCAGAATAGAATGTATCAGCCAAAGTCAAAGTGAAGGATTTTCATGCATGACATCAACTTTTCAGAAGGCAAACACTTAGTTCCCATATCAGCAGGATTAAATTCAGAAGCAATTTTATCCAGTTTCAGTTTTTCACATTCAACATTGTCCCTAATGAAGTGGTACTTAACATCAATATGTTTAGACCTATCATGAAAAACAGGATGTTTGCTTAACTGAATCGCAGATTGGCTATCAGAAAAAATGGTGATCTCATTTTTCAATCCTAGTTCATGCATCAGACCACTAAACCATATTCCCTCTTTAAAAGCTTCTGTTATGGCAATAAACTCAGATTCTGTAGTGGACAAGGCAACAACAGGTTGCAATTGAGATTTCCAACTTACACAAGAACCACCTACAGTAAACACATAGGATGTAGTAGACTTCCTGCTATCCTTATCATTAGCAAAGTTAGAGTCTACATAACCAGTCACAAATAAATCATCATTCCATTTAGCAAAATACAGAGAGTAATGCATAGACTTGATTAAGTATCTCAACAACCATTTCAGAGCTTCCCAATGTGGTCTACCAGGATTAGCCATAAATCTGCTCAAACAACTTATAGGATAAGCTAAATCAGGCCTAGTAGAAATCATCAAATACATAACAGAACCAATGGCATGAGCATAAGGAACAGATTCCATATCTTTCAATTCAGATTCATTTTTAGGGCACTGTTCTTTAGTCAACAGGAAATGAGAAGCAAGAGGGGAACCAACAGGTTTAGCATTTGACATCTTGAATCTAGAGAGAATTTTCTTCACATATTCAGCCTGATTAAGGATTAGGGTTGAATTAGCCCTATCCCTAACTATATGCATTCCAAGAATGCATTTGGCTTCTCCTAGATTCTTCATGTCAAAACTCTTGTTCAAACAATTTTGAACCTCAACAATGCTTTTCATGCAAGGACTAACAAGCAACATATCATCAACATAAAGCAATAAGAACATAGGCACAGATTTCACATCTTTCAGATATAAGCAATGATCAAATTTAGATCTGGTGAATCCTATGTCTTTCATGCATTTATCAAACTTAATGTTCCACTGTCTAGGTGCTTGTTTTAGTCCATACAAAGCTTTTTTCAACAAGCATACATGATTGGGTTTGGTTTTATCCACAAAACCTTCAGGTTGCTTCATACAAATTTTCTTATCTATGTCACCATGCAAGAAAGCAGTTTTAACATCCATTTGTATAAGCTCCCAATCAAAATGAGCAACTAAGGCAAGCATTACTCTAATAGTAGTGAACTTAGCAACAGGTGCAAATATTTCAGAATAATCAACACCCTCTTTCTGAGTAAAGCCCTTAGCTACAAGCCTAGCCTTAAACCTCTCACCATGAGTTTCCTGTTTGATTTTAAAAATCCATTTACAATCAATCACAGAGATATTATCAGCCCTAGGAATCAACAGCCATGTCTCATTTTTATGTAAAGATTGAATTTCCTCATTCATAGCACTAAGCCACTTATTAGCCTGTTTAGACTTAACAGCTTCAGAATATGATTTAGGCTCTAGATTATCAAGTTCTTCACACACAGTCATAGCATAAGCAGTAAGAACACAATCAGATAATCTAGCAGGAGTTTTACCTACTCTTCTAGCTCTATCCCTAGCTAGCACATAATCACTCAAATCATGTTCATCAATAACATCATCATTCTGAGCTCCACCTTCATCAATATCATGGGTATCAGTTATGGGTTCCTCATTCACATGCAAATTGGGATCAGCAATTTCAGCATTTTCAATCACATTAGGCACAGCAATGGGAGCAGGCAAATTCACAGAATGTTCCACAGAAGAAGACTCCACCTCAACAGAAGTACTATCATTCTCAAAAACTTTCATAGGAAATTCAGATTCATTAAAAATCACATCCCTACTAACAATGATTTTAAAACCACCCCCTGATCTATCAAACAACCTGTAACCCTTAGTTCCCTCAGGATAACCTAAGAAAATACATTTCTTGGTTCTAGGGTCCAATTTATCATTACTAGTATGCACAAAAGCTGAACATCCAAAAACTCTAAGATGTTCATAATCGACAGGTTTACCAAAAAAGACAGAATCAGGAGATTTACCATTTAAAGGGGCATTGGGTGATTTATTAACTAAGTAAGCAGCTGTCATCAGTGCTTCACCCCAGAACTTCTTAGAAAGGCCAGTAGGTGCCATCAAACACCTAACCTTTTCTAATAAAGTTCTGTTCATTCTTTCAATGACCCCATTCTGTTGAGGTGAGTAAGGAACAGATTTATGCCTTCTAATACCAGATTCAGCACACAAAGCATCCATATGATGATTACAAAATTCAAGCCCATTATCTGTCCTAAGTGTACCAATCTTTAAACCAGTTTGATTTTCAATCAAAGCTTTCCAGTGTTTAAAGTTCCCAAAAACATCAGATTTGTTTTGCATGAGAAATACCCAAACTTTTCTAGAAAAATCATCCATGATAGATAAAAAATATCTTCTACCACCATGTGTGGGCGTCGAAGATGGACCCCACACATCAGCATGAATGTACTCAAGTACACGGGTGGATTTTATCCCAACAGGATATGAAGAATTAAAAGACACTCTATGTTGTTTACCAGCTAAGCATGATTCACACAGATCAACTTCACATAAATCAGATTTCAAACAACCAGCATCTTTCAGATATTTCATGCCTTTATCACTCATATGCCCTAGTCTAGCATGCCACAAAAGCGTATTCTGTTTAACCTTATCAGAAATAGAACTAGAACTAGCAGCAAGAGCACAATTAACCACATTAGAGACCACATAAAGATTATGCTTGAGAATAGCCTTAAAAAGCATCAAATTCCCTTTAACATTTTAATCATGTCATTACCAATTCTCCCTTCTAAACCTTTCTTCTGCAAGTTCGCAAGAGAAATCAAATTGTAAGACAAATCAGGCACATGCTTCACACCCTCAAGACAGAATCTTGTCCCATTCTCAAACTGTAAGACAATATTTCCTATACCTAAGACAGGACATCTATTGTCATTACCCATGTACACAAAGTCATCTTTAACAGATTGATATGAATCAAATAATTCAACATTGGGAGACATATGGGAGGTGCAACCTGAGTCTAATAACCACACAGATTTAGAAACATCTTTAGCCACATTGACATCAGAAAAACAATTCATATCATGAACCATCAAAAGCTCATCATGCCTAACTGCCACATCAGTCACAGCATTAACATCATTGTTCTGATTATCAACATGATTCTTCTCTTTCTTAGGGAGTCTACAATCTTTAATGAAGTGGCCCTTTTTACCGCAGTTGTAACATTTCTTATCATGTTTACCTCTTGACTGAGATCTATGTGATTTAGACTGACCCCTAGCATTGCTTCTGCCCCTATCATTATGCTGTTGGTGATTACTCTTTTTCCAAGACCTACCCCTAGTCATAAACACCTTATCAGAATGCTTAGAGGAATTCTTCATTTCAAGTTCTTTGTTCTTAAGACTCTTAATCACATGATCTAAAGTCAAATCATCTCTAGCATACTGAATAGCAGATTTCACATCAGAAAATGAATCAGGGATGGCATTCAATAACACAATAGGCACATAATCATCAATATGCTTATCACCAGTTGCTTTTATGTCTTGAACAAGTTTAGTGAAATTATCTAAACTCTCATCTAAGTCTCTAGATATATCCAATTTAAATTTAAAAAATTTACCAAGCAGGAATATTCTAGAAGACAGAGATGACTCAGCATATAGTTTAGACAGCCTCTCCCAAAGGTCCTTGGCTGTTTTACAATCATTAACTTTTCTAAGCACAGCATCAGATAAACTAAGGATAATGGCAGATTTAGCAAGTTCATCAGTTTCAGTCTTTTTAGCTTCAGTCACATCTTTATCAAAGAGTTGATCAATTGCATTATAAACTCTTTGTTGGACAAGAACACAACGCATCTTAACTTGCCAGATGCTGAAGTCGTTCTTTCCATTGAAAGGAACTATGCTGTTTGAGGTGGAAGCCATTATTGTGTTTGGCCGTTTTAATCAGAATGAGCAAACAAGTGCTCAAACACTTAGCCAACTAATCACAATTACTTCAACCCTATAGCATATAACATCCTTTTAAATTTTTTTAAGCATACCCAAATTAATTTTGGGAGCCCAAAAAATTTTTCAAACTTGACCCAGCTATTGGACAGGCCCAAATTAAATTTTGGGTGGCCCAAATAGCTACAACGGTCAGATTTCAACTTTCAAGAATTTTTCAGATTCCCCAAAAAATGCACACTTCTCAATGCACTTTTCAGAACCACTTTTCAGGGATCAGAAATCACTTTTCAGTCCCCAAAAAATTTCAAATCCAACTTTACACACAAAGTGCACAGAAAGCAAATTAACACAGAAAATGCCACAATATCACACAAAGCAGATTAAGCACAAAGCTATCAAATATCACAAATAACAGTTTAAGCATACAGATTCAAGAGCACAAAGCCTAATGCATGAAAAATCACATATTTCAAGCAACACATTCAAGAACCTGAAATAAACTTAAAACTGTAAAAGATGGGATAAGCTATTTCACCTTGCGGGGGTGCCTTGACCAACCCCCGTCCCAAAGTGGCCTATGGCTCTGATACCACTGTTGGGTAACTCCGGTACCCTGTATTACCTAAACTATTACAAACCTTAAAGGCCCTACAACTATGGGATTACATAGCTTTATCTCACAAATACATGTTCACTCAATAAAAACATGAAAACAGAACAGGAAACAAAAGCATAAACGGCACTGGAAGCCTGAGGAGCTGCTGCCGGTTCCGGTCTGATCTGTCTCCGGCGGACAGATTCCGGCGACTCCAATATCTGCTCCGTTCGTCCTCGTTTTCAGTCCATATCCTTCCTTTTAGTCTCCACTTTGTTGAATCTACAAAAGATGTTAGTGGAACAAGAAAATAACAACAAATGTTAAAGGAAATGAAGTGTACCAAATAGATCTATAAGATCTATTAAGAAGTAGGCTCGGAGCACCCAAATGAGCAACACTTAACAAGATCACTAAGCTTCGCCGGAAACCACCACACCGGACCACCGCCGGACCACCGCTGGACCACCACAGCCCGCTGCCGGACCACCGCCGGACCACCACAAGAGGCTGCCGGACTAACTCCAACGACACAGCTCCTGTCGAGCCTCCACTACCGTTCTGCCCCCCTCACCCGTCGCCGGAAAACCAATTTCCGGCGAGCCTAGCCACCGAGGCTCTAAGCCGAAGAGACACACAGCCCCTTCGCCGGACCCAACTCCGGCGAACCCAACCCCCTAAAGCCCCCTTTCAACTCTCGGCCCTTACTCTCACACACTCACTAAGTAGAACCAATCTAACCTAAGTGTTGTGTAGAAGAAAACCAAAAGAATGAAGAAGGGAAAGGTGGGGTGCGGCTGCTCCACAAGAGGGAGAACAAATCTGATTAGGTTTTTTCCAAGTGAAAGGCACGGCTATGAGGAGTTTTTATGGAATGGACATGGGCTTGGGTAATGGGCCTCAGCTTTGCTTCATGGGCCTGTCTTGCAGTAATGGGCCACATTCTAACAGTTAGCGATTTGTTGAGGATAGAATCCTGCGTGGTTTAATTTGAACTATGGGGTTGAGAATTGAACTAGATTGCAGTAATTGTTTGATTGTAGTTAGTTTAATTATGGATTCTTGATTTTGCTGGTTCTTGATCTTGATTTTGTTGGTGTCTTTTTAATGTTAAGAAGGATTCTGTGCTGCTTAATATGGTAGTTATTAATTGGGTTAAATCCTTGTTTCTAGTGGTTTTAAAAAAATGATCCTTGGCTGGGCTGCGCTTCAGCGACATAAAGGATGAAAATTGGTGAAGGGAGCAGGGAGAATTGTTGAGTGGTGAATGATCATACAGACATACATCACTCAACAATTCCCCCATGAGCAGATCCCACTGGTAAAATTGTTCCTTTTTAATTTTTCCCTGTTCTGTTCTGCTTAGGTTGATGTGAAAGGTTAAGTGATTTGTTTACTCTTTGGATGTCCTTTGAAATGCCTGTTTGGAAATTCTCATACTTTATGGAGGAAACTTTTGAAGCCTCTTTTCCTTTACTATTGTAATGAAAAGAAAAGAGCAAATCCAACCTTTTTTTTCATTTGGGAGTTTAAAATATCAAAAGAGAAGAGATGGCTTGATTTGGATAGAAAGTTCGAGACTTGATAGTAAATAGAAGGAAACGTAAAAAGGAAAATAGGAATTAGGAAAGAAAAAGAGAAAAAAAAAATAA
This sequence comes from Hygrophila difformis, assembly GCA_030278955.1. NCBI lineage: Eukaryota > Viridiplantae > Streptophyta > Magnoliopsida > Lamiales > Acanthaceae > Hygrophila > Hygrophila difformis. The sequence goes on from JAOANR010000001.1 coordinate 80,027,930, forward strand.
TAATAATTGGTCCACATAGGCTGCTGACAAAAGAAAAGCAGTGATACTGTAGAAAACAATACTATTAACCTCAGTCTGAACACACAGTCCGGCCTGTTCTCCTGTCCTGCCGCCCGAGCACTTGAATGAATTGTCCAATTATGGCTTTAAGGGGTATGTCTTGTTCCTCAGTGGTCAGTACTACTTTCTTGTTCTGAATGGTTGTTGCCGTGATCAGATTCAAACGACGGGACACGGTGGATTCAAATGGAATTCCATCCGTTGACCAATTACTTTCTTTCCATTTCAATCTTGGTCGTCTGCCTGAAAATTGGCAAAGGAATTGAAATTCTCCTTTTCTTTTTCTCTTCAATTGTTAAGCTCCCAAATGTGAACTAATCGACTTCGATTCGATCTGTGCTATTTTTTTTTAAAAATCTTTTTTTTCATTTTATTTTTGTTTTTTCTTTTTTTAAAAAAAGAACCTTTAAGATTTAAGCGGTTTCCTAAACTTCCTAGGCTGTATCTTCCATTTCCGTTGGGCTCGGGGCCGATGTTGAAAAATGGAACCAACTGTAAAAGAGTTGAAAATTTTCAGACTTCCTGTTTTGTTGATGAAATATTTTCAACAACGCCCAATATTTGGTCGTGCAACCTAACCCGGCCCCTTTCTATGTGGTAGCGTGTTCTTATTTGGAGTTTTGTCTTCACTTTTTGGATCTCGTCTGTTCCCTTTTTTGGATAATCTGGTCTGTTCCCTTTTTCTGTTTTCCTTAAAGTTTATAAATGACGACGATCATCATCAACTGTAGTTACCCTACTCCATCACATTTGACTGATTGTGGTTACTTGTGTTTTCTTTTCAAGGATGGTGCTTGGCCGCTTGGATCAAATCGAAAAAAATGTGGATAGAATTCCTTCAGTTTTGCAGGATTCTATTCGCACAGTGGTGAGCAACCGATACGCCATTCTTTTGAAATGCCAGCCATGCCATCTACTATTGCCTTGTTGATATTGCAATTTTTTTTTTTTTTGTTTGTTCTTATTATTTGGTTAATGATAGGAAACACAAGGTAACATATGTCATTTTCGTCAAGATGAATATTCCGTATATGCACTAATTACTAAATCATATATTTGTTCAATTGACAAGGAGACTGCAATGACTAACATCTGAACCTTGAAAGAATTGAATGTGCATTAAATTTTAGGTGAAAGAAGAAATTCAGTCAACCAATGAGAGAATTCTGGATTGCTGCAATCGGTGAGCATTGTTTGTCCCTGTTCTCCACTTTAATTCTTTACCTTTCTGTCAATTTTTAACCTCCCAAATTAGCTGAATATCTTATGTATTGAGTTCAGTTCATCTTTCTAGAGGCTGCAGCATTTGTTCCGATTTGGAGTACATCTTCTGTCCCTTTCCCTTGGTGTAATCAACGATTAGCATCTATTATCCTAATATGGTTCCCCCATCTGATTTATTGTTGTTATATATGTTTTGTTTTCAAGGATGCGGACACTGGAAACTACTGTGAATGGATTGCTACCAAAAGTTGGGTTTCGCAAAGTGGTAAAGCAAACGACTACGTTATTCTCATATGAAATGACTGCTTCTGCAAACCATTGTTATTTTTACAGTTAATAATTTATGCCTCGTTTAAGAAACAAAAAAGAATATATATATTTCTCATCAAGACGATGAATATATGCAACGATGATGGATGTGTGCTACGTTGGCTGGAAATGATCGATGTCATAATCCACCCCACCTGTTTGGTTAATCAAAACTACCATAATTAACATCTGAATTTTGAAATTCTCATGTTTAGCTTTATGAATTTTCGAAGCACTCCTCATTTAGGTTCGAGAAGAAATTCAAGCAGCAGGTTTGGATGGAGGCAATTGGTGAGAAGTTTCTGTGTTGGTCATTAACTTTTCATTCCAGCAAATATTAGATAAGAACATATCTATGGTCTCACTGACACTCATGCACTTTGTTCATTGTAAAACTAAACTGTCCATAAGATTTTTGCATGTTGTATTCAGGACCAACACAAACTCTGCCGGGACAAACTTGTCAACGGAAAGGATTCTGTGTCTAAGGTTCGTCGGGGAACCAGATGACGCTCTTACTGGTAAAGAAATTAAAGGAAAAGGAGGTGGTGAAATAAGGGTGGAAGTTTTTGATAGAGTTACTGGAATGGTGATCGAAAGTGGGCCAGAGTTGTCCGCAGAGGTGGAAATATTAATTCTCAAGAGTGAAAAAGAGAATGAGCAAAACTGGAGCCATGAGGATTTCAACAGTAGAATCATTAAGGAAAATGACAAGACAATGCCTCACTTTGCGAAACCTTACCATGTAATCCTTGAGAAAGGTAGCGGTGTGCTATCTAATGCAAAGTTGGCAAATGACAAAAGCTGGTCAAGAAGCTGCAGGTGTCGGCTAGGTGCACGAATTGTTGGGAATTCAAGTGGTGTGATTTACAAGGAGGCGTGGTCCACGTCTTTTGAGGTCTCAGACAGCCGTGGCAAGTGTATGTAGTTTCAAACTTAATTCAATTCTTTTGTTTCTGTCTGATTAACATTCTACAAATCTGAAGTATGATATGAAACCTTACTTATCCATAGTTGATCTCTGTTTTGCAGTGTATGCAAAGCGTTACCCTCCCTCTCTTTCTGATGAAGTTTGGAGATTGGAATCCATCGGGAAAGATGGAGAACCGTGTAAACGTTTGAAAAAGAACAATGTCGAAACTGTTGAGGATTTTCGGTTCTTGCTCTCTGTTGATCCTCTGAGGCTTAAGGAAGTATGATTATTCCGCATCCTCTGATCTCCTTTCTAATTATGACAGCACTTTTCAATTAAGTGGTTTTAATCCCTTAATTACCAAAGGTTAATTTGAACAAGATAGATATTCATTTTAGTGAACCAACTTAATTAAAACTGTGTGTTAAAAGGTGATAATCTGTGAATACTATATTTTAACATAAACAGACCCTCGCACACGCATAATAAAGTGGGCTAACCGTGCGCATGAGCGAAGTTAAATTGTGTTTGTGTAAACAGATTGTAACTCCTCCTAAAGCGAAGAAGGACACTTGCAAGGCCGCATGGAAGGCCATGGTGGATCATGCTAAGACATGCAATATCGAAGACAAAAGGGTTTTCGAGTACAGTGATTCCTCGGAACAGAACATGAGAGTGTTGTTCAATATTGTTGGAGAGCTGCAGGGTGTGATCCATGACGATCACTATATCCTGATCGATCATGTACCAGAAGCTGAAAAGGTTTAAGCATTTCTGATGTTTTTCCCACATTTTATCTGCACATTTTTAAATAAAAATAATTTTCAAATTCAAGGTAGAGACTAGTTATCATTTGTACTAAGAAAAAAAAAATGTTGATCTAAGCTGGAATTAGAGTATGGTGTAGCTTGAACACTAAACAATACTTATCCTATAGGATAAGCAAAATGAAACTTAATTTATTGCTAAGATCAAGGAATATTGCCCTCATATTAGTTTTTAAGCACAGACACAAGGACCTTCCCTGAAACAATAATATTATTGCTTGACGCATGCATCTTTTTTTTTTTTTTTTTTTTTTTTTTATTTGTTGTATTAAACTGTTGTGAATTGTAACAGGGTCGCGCTATGAAGTTAATGTGTCGTGCATTTGAAAATCGCAAGGGCATAACCATAACCCCCCATAGCAACATAAATTCTCTCACGATCCAATTTCCATTCCGAGCAAGTTATGAGGCGCCAAATCAGTCCATCCAGCGGAGTGTTCCTGCATCCGGTAGTCAACAATTCCCATATCGAACAAGTGATGATCCAGACGCTGCCATCAAGGAGACTGTCCTTGCCCATAATCAGATGAAAATGGATGATGATCCCAAGCAGGGCGAAGCTCCAGAATTGTCTGCATCTGCATCCACTATTCAACGTGGGAAAGAAGACGATTTGATGCATTTTTTTGATGACATTGGGGATGGAGATATAAATTTGGCTGCAAATTTTGGCGTAAAGGATGTAGATATGGCCGAGTTTGTCCCTGAAACTGAAACCCTACAGCATGAGGGTAGCTCATACCGTAACATTATTCTTCAGGAAGACTCAATTACTGTAACCAATTCTGGGGCACCGAATGCCTCCAACGAGGAGGCTGTCCTTGATGCTCGACAACAACGGGCTGAAGAAGCTCCAGTGCTGTCTTCACAGGCTAATCAACATTTGGAGGAAGAAAATGTTACTGATTTGCCAATTCCAGAGTCACATTATTATGATGCCAGCAATCCAAATTTGGCTTCGGGATCTGTTATGCAGGATTTGGTGGAGGCCTGGGAAGAACGTGCCCCTCAAATGAGTCATTGCCCCCCGCCACTTCATGATAACGTTAACTGGAATTATCGTGATGCCCCTATATATTCGCCAACGGGCATCTGGGATTGATTATTCCACTGCTCCTCTTCTGCTCCTCTCTTTAGGGTATGTTTGGAAAATAATTAGAGTTTAGCATCCGTAAAAGTTGGGAGAGAGGAGCGTTTAGAGTTTAGATATTATAGATTAAAATTTGGTGGTTACTGTAATTAATGTTTACTATATACTCCCTCCGTTTTTCTATAATTGTAACATTTGTAATTTTGTTACTATTCATACACATACTTTAATTTAAAGTTTTATCATGATTATACAAGTTAAAATATAGTCAAGTGGGATCTTGTTAGATTCTTCCCGTCGAGTAGTTTTTAAATATTGAACTTTCAAAATTTCTACTTGTACCGAACTTAAGTTATTAATGGTTTAAAACGTGCATTGGATTGCGTGCACTGTGGATCCGTTACAATTTTTTGAAAACGGAGGGAGTATATATATATATATATAAGATTTTAGGTTATTTTTAATATGAATTTTAAAAACTAAATGCTAATCACTAGTGTTTGTGCCTAAACACAGCCTTAAATAACTATTTTATGATAAACATTAGAGATAAATATTTAAATAGGTTGGTTTTAGTCCCCTAGAAACACCAATTACAAAAATAGGCTAAATAAATTTAAAATATATATTAAACTACGTGAGATATGTAAGTGGGAGGAAAAAAAAGAATGGAGTATATAAACACTCTTATGTAGTCTCTTAATTTTTGAGTTTTCTGAATTTTATTTAGTTTTGGGTTTTTTTTTTTCAATAGAAAGAGAAAAGAATGAATGCAAGTCAACGCACAAAATGAATTGGATTTGATTCAGGTCTTGATCAAACGTAGTGGGTAAGGGGTCGGCTTTCAAACCCAAATCACCTAGACAGTAATTCAACTCTTTATCATACTTGGCTGTGCCACTGTGGTATAATGTGGCAGACTCGAATCTGCAAAATTGCTGGTTTTTTTTTTTTTTTTTTTTTTTTTTTTTTTTAAACCCATATACAAAGCCCCGAAATAGGCCAAGTGTGGTTTGGTGTACATGCCTACATATTTGGTGTTTTGTACTCCATGTACGTCATACTTTTGATTTAATTTTTCCCCATGATTGACAAGTAACGCCCAGGAGTACATTTGAGCGAAGGGGGTTCAATATCTCTGACATACTGAGTATTCTTGTCGCCTTCCCTGTCTTGATGGGAGAAAATATTTGGATGAATCTGCCGGCGATGGCGGCCAGTAACTTGGGATCAGAACAAGCCAGTGGGTCGGAAGATGGGCATTCTTTTGGGGCTTTGATGAAGTAAGTAACGATGGAAGTGTGCTCTCTTTCGTTGTATTTTTGGTGTTCTTGTTTTCTGTGGTTAGTGATTTCTTTGAGGAGAGTTTAGACTATGGAGTTGAGAATTGAATTATTTTGCAAGAATTGTTTGTGTTAGAAAGACAGTGATGTTAGAGGCAACATATAAGCTGTGGGATACTTAATAGTTTGATGGAAGTTAGTTTAATTATGGATTCTTCATTTGCTGGTTCTTAATCTTGATTTAGTTGAAGGATTTTTTTTTTTTTTAAATGTTAAGAAGGATTCTCTGATTAATATGGTAGTTATTAATTGAGTTCGATCCTTGTTCATAGTGGTTTAGAAAATGATCTTTGGCTGAGTTCGATCCTTGTTCATAGTGGTTTAGAAAATGATCTTTGGCTGAGTTGCGTCAGCGACATATATAAGGGATGAAAATTGCTAAAGGGAGCAGGGAGAATTGTTGAGTGATGAATGATCATACATCACTCAAAAATTCCCCCATGAGCAGATCCCACTGGTAAAATTGGTAAAATTGTTCCTTTTTTGACTTTGTTCCCCTTTAATTTTTCCCTGTTCTTAGTTTGATTATGTTCTTAGTTTGATTTGAAAGGTTAAGTGCTTTGTTTACTTTTTGGATGTCCTTTGAAATGCCTGTTTGGAAATTCTCTTATTACTTTATGGAGGGAACTTTTGAAGCCCCTTTTCCTTTATAAGTGTACTGAAAAGAAAAGAGAAAATCCAACCTTTTTTCAATTGGGAGTTTAAGTATCAAAAGAGAAGAGATGGCTTGATTTGGATGGAAAGTTCCTTCTGTCTCTCACATACTAAAAATCCATGTTTTCTGGTCTTCTCTTTTGTTAGTTAACTAAGAAACTTGCCATTAAATGTTGTTTCCATTTTTATTACTTTTTTTACTTTTTATTCTCCATTTCTTTTAGTCATGAAGCATGATAAATGATCTTCGTTCTCAAATGAATCAACATCGGGAGACAATAAATGATCTTCGTTCTCAAATGAATCAAGATCGGGAGACAATAAATAATCTTCGTTCTCAAATGAATCAAGATCGGGAGACAAATTACCGTAGGCATCAACGACATACAACGCGAATGGAGAAGGTGGATTACAAGGTTGTAAGTAGCCGGCAGGACTTTCTATTGAAGTTCCTGCTGAGTGTGCTTGATTGTTACGATTGCATCATGCATGTTCCTTAGTTTTTCTGATGAATTGATGACAGTTCAAATATGAAAGAGGATAACTGGTATATGTTCAAATAAAATACTACTCCCTCCGTCCCACTTGAAGTGGCTCAAAACTTTTGGGCACGGTATGTTGTAGGGAAAAATAAGCTCTGATACCAACACAAACACACACACTATAGAGGACCTATGACAATTCACTCACACAACACCAACGCTTTAATGTTGGTTAGCCTTTGACTAAAATTCTTAGTGCACAAGGATACTTAGGCGGCAGGGCCGACCATATATCATTAGGCGGTATAACCGACCATATATTAGTTAGGCGGCAGGGCCGACCATATAACTAATGCAAGTGCACCAAGAACTTAACAAACCAAGGCTTAACCGAGAGACTTAAACAATGATAACACTTTTATAAATACAAAACACAATTACAAGAGATTTCACTACTCACACCTTATCACTCCTCAACTCTCAACTCACTTCTCAACTCACACCTCTCTACTTCACTCAACTCTCCACTCTTCACCACACACTAAACTCACACCTTCTCTACACTCTCATTACAAATGAAGAGCCTCACCCCTATTTATAGAGTGGGCAAGAGTTCTAGAATACTCTAGGAAAATTATTATTAATTCTAAACCTAGATTATTCTACACAATTCATTTTCTCCATATTTCTAGAATATTCTAAAATATTACTACAATTTTCTATATAATTATACTCACACACTAATTTCTCTAATATTCTAGAATCTTCTATCACTTAATAACATTTATAACATTATTAAGTTTGCATTGATTTCTAACACTCCCCCTCAATGCAAACTTCCTTCCTTGGTCGATTTCCTTCCAACGCTTTGATTTCTTCTTCCATAGATGTTTGCGACTCTTGGCTTTATATTGCTTCTTCATAATAGGTGTAGTTTCATCAACAAGGGCAACATTGGCATACCTTGGATTAGGTTGTCTTAGCCTTGCCGACCTTCGTAATTGTTGCACTTGGTTTTTTTCTTCCGTTTGGCTTCGAACGAGTTCATCAGACACAAGCTGATGTGAATCGGTCTTCAATGGACTGTTATCTTTGGATTGCATTTCTCCATCTTTACTTAAATCTGAAGTATGCTCTTCACCTCCTTCTTTTTCTTCTGAATCCTCCTCTAAGACATGGGATTCTGGAAGCTCGATCTTTTCAGGTGTCCACCACGAGGAAGCTTCATCAAACACCACATTTCTGGAAGTATGACACTTCCCTGTAGTTGGATCACAGCATCTCCATCCTTTTCTTGAGTCATCATAGCCGACAAAAATGCATCGAATGGCCTTCTTATCAAATTTGCTCCGTAGGTGATCTGGCACGAAGACGTAGCATACGCATCCAAATACCTTGAAATGACCGACGGTTGGTTTAATCCTCCATAGCTTCTCATACGGAGAAACAAATCCCAGATTTGCTTGTGGAAGCCTGTTGATCAGGTATGATGCCGTCCTCATACATTCAGCCCAAAATCTTCCTAGAACGTTTTTAGCATGGAGCATGCTTCGACATGTTTCTGCAAGGTGACGATTCTTGCGCTCCGCTACTCCATTTTGTTGTGGAGTATTAGGGCAGCTGAGTTGCCGTTTGATCTTGTGCTTCTCAAGGTAGACATTGAACTCAGTCGACAAATATTCTCTTCCATTATCCGTGCGTAGACACTGAATTTTCTCACTGAGTTCACTTTCTATCTTCTCCTTAAACTCTTTGAACTTCATAAAGGTCTCCGACTTCTCCTTCATAAAGTACACCCACACATACCTTGAGTAGTCATCAATGAATGTCACCATATACTTCATGCCTCCAATTGATGCTTGTTTTACCGGGCCAAAAACATCTGAGTGTATGAGCTCCAATGGTGTCTTGGAACGATGCTCCGACTCTTTGAATGGCAATTGATGAGCTTTGCCAAATTGACATCCGGCACATACGGTATTTGTGATGATATCAAGTTGAGGGAGCCCCTTTACGATTTGTTTCTTCATCATCTCCTTCAACTTGTTGTAGCTCACATGCCCAAGACGTTCATGCCAGAGATCAACCGTCTCATTCTTACGAGTCTTGTCCACATATGCTGTCTCTGCAGATAGCACATAGACTGACTCTATTTTTCTTCCTTGCATAATTGGATTGCCAACCACCTTCATTTTCTGGAACACAGTCACATCTTCAGGCCCAAAGAGCACATATTTCCCCTCTGCTGTCAACTGCGATACTGATAGTAAATTCTTCTTCAGGCCAGGGACAAGATACACCTTCTCGAGCTGGAGCTGGTGAGAGCCATCTTTTGGAATTGTTGTCTTTCCAATATGTGAAATAGGCAACCTTGAATTGTTGGCTGTCAACACGACTCTCTTTCCTTTATATTCATCCATGTCGTGTAGCTTCTTCTCGTCGTTGGTCATATGATTTGAGCACCCAGAATCGACGATCCAATTATCTTTGTAGTTTAACTTTGTCTTCATAGTGGCAGCAAAAGCTTGATCCTCCATGTCTTTCTCTATCTCGTCCTCGTCGATTCCAATAGAAAATCCAGCTTCGGCATCCCATTCTTCCTCACTGATGGATGCATCCAAAGTAACTTCTTTTGTTTCGTCTCTTGTGGTGGCCATGTTTCCTTGGAAGGTTCGCTTCCTTGGAAATCTACAGTCTCGAGCAAAGTGGCCCTTCTTGCCACAATTGAAGCATTCACCATTTTTCTTTGTATTGTTCTCCTCATGTTGTTGATGGTGGTATCCTTTTCCTTGCCGAACTCCCCCTGTGGTGTTACTTCTTGCATTTGGATGACCATTGCCTCCATGAGTCCACCTTTCTTTCGTCACATTTTGTGTCCGATTCATGGCTTTCTTCCTGTGAGTGAAGAGGGCCTCGTCTTCTCCTTTTATGGTGACTCCATTCATTTGCTTAGCTAATGCCTCTTGGTTAGCCAGCAAATTCTCCAACTCTATGAGTGATGGTTGAGTGGGCCATCCTCGCACGGCGGCTATAAATCCGTTATACTCGGGCCTTAGACCGTGGATGATAATTCTTTTCATCCTTGCCTCACTTACGTTCTCCTCAGGGGCGAGTTGAGATATCTCTCGGCAAATAGATTTCAGCTTTGTGAAATATTGAGAGATTGTGAGGTTACCTTGTGAGATTCCCGCGAGCTTATTTTCCAAGAGCTGGAGGCGTGCTTCATTCTTCTTTGAGAATAACTTTTCCAAAGTCTCCCAGGCTGCCTTAGGTGTCTTCACATCCCGGATGTGCTCCAACAGGTCCTCCTCAATTGTAGTCTTCAATATGAACAGAGCTTTCCCCGCCTTGATTTTCCATTTTCTCAAGGCTTCAGCATTTTCGTGTGGTGGAGGAGTAGTATCGCTACCGGCGACGATCTCCCACAAATCTTGACCATGAAGGTAAGATTCTATGCAAGTCTGCCAATAACCATAGTTATGGCTATTGAGCTTCTTGATTCCACTGCTCGTGCTTGCAAGATCTGCCATCTTAAACGACGTCCAACGTCACGTAGGCTTGGTCCCAGACCACTCAACTTTCACAGTTCCAAACTGTGCTCCGGCAGAGTCTCCCCTTGCTGTTGACGAGTCGATGTAAGTGTCCAACACTTACAGAAGCTTTCCTCCACTAGCGGTTCGGAACCTGGTGCTCTGATACCAGTGGTAGGGAAAAATAAGCTCTGATACCAACACAAACACACACACTATAGAGGACCTATGACAATTCACTCACACAACACCAACGCTTTAATGTTGGTTAGCCTTTGACTAAAATTCTTAGTGCACAAGGATACTTAGGCGGCAGGGCCGACCATATATCATTAGGCGGTATAACCGACCATATATTAGTTAGGCGGCAGGGCCGACCATATAACTAATGCAAGTGCACCAAGAACTTAACAAACCAAGGCTTAACCGAGAGACTTAAACAATGATAACACTTTTATAAATACAAAACACAATTACAAGAGATTTCACTACTCACACCTTATCACTCCTCAACTCTCAACTCACTTCTCAACTCACACCTCTCTACTTCACTCAACTCTCCACTCTTCTGCTAGCTCGTCGCAAAGCTGCAAATTAAATATTAGTCCTACACCACAGAAGAAGATAAATAAATGTAATATATATAGTGAGTAGGGTCGTCTCCACAGGGAACTTGCTCAAAGAGTTTAATTTCAATCACTTAATTAATTATAAATTATATTTATATTTATAAGGATGGGGGGATTTGATTTCAACTAAACTAGTAAAAAGAAAATAAAAATCAAATAATAACAAGAATAATTGCAAGGTAACAAGTGAGCTCTTTAGGATAATTAAAACTCTAGTTTAGGCATGAATTATGTATTGGATATGGAATTGATCATTGACATGCATTTAACTTAATTGGCTAATTGACTAAATTGGTTAAAGTTGGTCTACAAGCGTTTCCCAACCAATTTTTCCATACTTATTCGATGGCTTAGGTACGACCATAAGCCATTCCCCTAATCAAGTGTGAATACTAGGTACGACCATAGCATAACATGACTTGATAGCATTTAGCACAAGAAAAACCCAATTCGATTCAACACTAATCCTACGAGGTAGTGTTTAAAACCGATTTTAATCCCTCACTAGAGTATTCTTCCTCTAGTTTGCTACTTGATTGGAAAAATACACAATTACGGATGCACTTCCCAATCTAACAATAAATTACTCAATCAACACGCGGCCGCTATATCAATCAAGCAATTCAAAACATAATAAATAGAGGAATTAAAAATACCCAATTCAATTAAGCATAAAAATATGTCAACAAAATAAGTCTCACAATTCCATATCCACACACAAATTCAAAGCCTAAACTAGATAAGAAAACTACTCACAATCCATCCAAAACATAACCAAATCCACACAATCCAACATGGTAATCAATTATAGAAATAGAACAAGAAAATCACCCACGAAGGATCGAATCCTTATTGCCCTTTGGAATCCTCCAATTTTGTAAGTGCCAACAAGAATGGAGTCTCCTCTCTAGTGCTCTTCAATGGTTGGAACCTCTTTTGGTGGAAAATTGGCCAATGTCTCTTTTGTGGAATTATGGCTAATGTGTTGTGTGTTGTGTTGTGTCTTGTATGTTGTGTGTCCTTTGCTCTTTGGTCTCCTCCTATTTATAGCAAAACAAGACCACTTTTTAATTCTTCTTTCTCCCTTTTTGCATGTTCATGGTAGTAGCCTCCTCAATTGCATCCAAAAGCCTCCCTCAATTGCATCCAAAAACATCAAAATCATGCATTTGATTATTCTTTTGTAATTGATTCCCAAGGATTTGATGCCCAAAGATTTGATGCCATGAAGAAAAATCTGAAAATTGATGCCCAAAGATTTAGATGCTTCAATTTAGCCCCAAGGATCTTTTTGCAAATTTTGATGCTTCACACATAGACCCCACAGCTGGGAATTGGTCCTTAGGCGTGGGCACGCCCAACACTTCAAAATAGGCTGCCCAATGTTGGAAATTTTGCCACCTTTCCTACAAAACCAATGTCCCAAAAATCAATCCAATCAAGGCCATTTTTATTAATTTTCTCCAACAATTTAAGTTGACATATGCATAAAAATATCATCAAATACAACATATATCAACTCCCCCACACCTAATCCATGCTTGTCCTCAAGCATATATCAAGACCAAATATCAAAAGTGCATGCCAAACCAAGTATCATTCAACCATGTCAAAGTTTCATCAAAATCAAGGTATGCAAAGCCAACTATCCTTACAAAATGGGAAAATATAATAAGAGATCACTCACCCTCAAGTGTTTAGGCTAGATTTCACTCAATATGCATAGAGAACTATCAATCCCATATGCTTGCTATCAAATCACAGTAAATTCACATCTCAAATAAGAACATGATGCTCATAATCAAAGGGTCTTTATTAGGGTTGTAACGGGGCTAAGGTTGGGGTAGGAAAATATGGAGTATGTAGGTTAAAAGGAATTGAGGAAATTGTCTAACCATCAAAACATGCTACGAAACATAAGTTGCACAAATTCTCTTTGACATCAATGATCATGCTGCTCTCAAAATAAAGAATTACACTTGCAGCTAATACAAACATGTCTGCCTCTCTTTTTTTTCTTTTCCTTTTTTTTCTCTTTTTTTTTTTTCTTTTTTTTTTTTGGTGGCTTTCAATAGCTTGGTACGTTTATGAGAGGAATTCCATTGTCTGAAAATTGCAGACAGAACTTCAACTCTTTGTTCATAACACTCCGGTTAGAGGAACACGTTCCAAACTATTTATTTCCACTGCCCTTGTATTTTTTTTTTTTTCATTTTTCATTTTTTTCATTTTTTTTTTAGAGAGAGAGGCAGTACAATAACAAAATCAAATGTCGAATACAAAAACTCAATCAACTCACATCAAGTGCAACCTTTAACCAATTTCACATGTAATGATACTTAAACAAATTTCCTCATGTTCCTAGGGTTCAAATGAGTGTATGGCCATAATCGAAGAAAAAGGTCTCAGGCTAAGGGGTTAAACATGAACCAAGAAAAATGGATATATCATCAATAGGCTCAGAGTGGTTCACTAAAGGATAAACATGGGTCAAGGGGAAAACAAGGCCAAAATGGGGTATTCCTAGTGCCCTTATCATTTTATTTGCATCAAGATTCAAAAATGAGAGTACAATCAACTATGTATAATCAAGCAAGTTCTAGAAAATCAAGTCTCATGCGTTTCACACAACAAGAAAATTTGAGCAAATATGTGATGAGTTTTTTTTTTTTATTTTTTATTTTTTATTTCATGGATTTTTTTTTTTTTAAAAAAAAAAGGCTCAAATTAAACAAAAAAAAAAAGCTCAAATAGCTCACTTAGGGTTAAGTGATAGAAAACTAAGCATACCCCTCAATTAATTTGACTAAGAACATGGCAAACTTTACAAAATTCAAGCAATGCATATAAGACTTGGCAAGACAACGCAAGAGGACAAACTAGGAAGTTCAAAAATCATATTCATGTGTAAGCATATCCCTAAAAATCCCCCCACACCTAAATCATGCAATGTCCCTATTGCAAAATAAAGATGAAATTAAGAGGAGGAGATAAGAACTTCCCTGGATTAGGTGGAGGCGCCCGCGGGGCCTATTGTTTGGCCCGGAGGATCTCTAAAATAGAGTCCATCTTTGCTTCAATGCGAGCCTGGGAAGTTTGAATTTCGGTCTGAGATGCTTTCAAGGTGACAACTTTGTTGGACCTTTCTTTGTTGGGGGTTTAGAAATCCCTTTTGAAGTAGGTGCCAGAGCCTTCTTTTTGGACCGGGAAGCCGGGGTGTTGTTTCTCCCCATTCGAAAATCCCTGCACTCAGAAAATACCAACAATGCCAAAACAAATATGCAATCTAATACATCTTGTCCAATGCTAAACCATGACCAAACAAATCTCAATTGATTCAGAATTTCCTTGATTCAATAATCCAACAAACCAACAAGCAACACGATTCCACAATTACCCAACTTATATTCCTCAATCAAATTGAATCCAATTATGCTATGTGCACAAACCTTAACAACACAGTGATAAGCAACAAACCCCAAATCAAATTTCCCAATTGTTAATCCAATTTCAACACTCACCACAGCAATTTTAACAATTCAGATTTGGAATTTTGACTATTGAAGAACTAGGGCACAAATTGAAAATAAACAAAAGGGGAAGAAGAAAACTCACAATCTCCCCTAGGGCACAGGGGCGGCGATCGGCTGGAGTTGGTGGAGGGCGGCTTATCCGGCGGCGCGTGGAGGTTGCAGCGAAGATGGAGGGGCGGTGGACGGTGGTTCGCGAGCGGAGGAAGTGCAGCGGCGCTGGGTGGCGGTGGCGCGGTCGCTCGCGAATCGGCGGCGGCGGCGAGATGCAGGCGAGAGAGGGACGGCGGCTGGGGCGACGAACGAAGCTAGGGTTCCGGCGACGACGAAGGGAGTGGCGGCGATGGAGGATGGCGACGGTGGCGCGCCGGACTGAAGACGAGAGAGACTGAGGGGCGGCGCGTGGTGGAGGTGTGAGGTGGACGCAGCGGTGGATCTCGGCAAGGGCGATGGGGCGGCTGGCGCTCGCCGTGGTCGCGCTGGCGAAGGGCGGCGCTGTCGGTGGTTGTGGAGGAGATGGCCGGAGCGAGATAGGGACGGCGGCTGGGAGCGAGAGAGAAAAGAGGAGGAGGGATGGCGGCGAGCGGTGGGATCTGACGGAGGGAGATGGGTGGCGCTCGCGAATCGGCGGTCGGAGGACGGCGGCGCAACGGGTGGCGAGAGGACGGAGGTGGGTGGTGGAATTTGGGGAAGAAGGAGAGACGAGGGACGGCGCTGCTGGGGTTGAGTGCGGCGGCGCTAGGCGGATCCGGCGGTGGTGAGGCGCTGACTGGGAGGAGAGAGAGGGTGGCGGCGCAGCGGTGGAACGGCGGCGCTGGCGGCCGGCGGGCGGCGGTGGAGAGGGAGGTTTCCGGGCGGTGGTGAGGGAAGAGAGAGAGAGAGAGAGAATGAGATTAGAGTTTTGGAATGATTTTTGCCTTATGTCATCTTCAATTTGCAGGCTATTTTTGTTCCTTATGTGTGCCCACGCCTAAGACTCCCATTTAGCCTGGTCTGGTGGACCTCCTTCCTTCCATTCCTATACCAGTGTAGATTGACTCCTTGGGCGTGCCCACGCCCAAGGCTTCAAATCATTCTGTTCATCCTCTTTTCACTTGAACCCAAATTCCAGTGTAATTTTACTCCTTATGCGTGCCCACGCACAAGGCTTCTAATTACTCTGTTTCTCCATCTCTCTTCCTTATGAATTCCAGAATGAATTTTGCTCTTAAGCATGCCCACGCACAACACCAATTTTTACTCTGCAACTCCAAAAGCTCCTGAAATCAACAATTGAAATCAAAAACCAAAGAAAACTTTATTAGACTCGAACTAAGACTCGAAAATTCAACTAAACAAAGCGAAATTTAAATATGAAACTTGGGTTGCCTCCCAAGAAGCGCCTTTCTTTTAGGTCTTTGGCTAGACGCAATGACGTCTTAATTCAATTAAGCTCATGGGATTCAACAAACTTGATTCCCTCCACTACTTGAGGTTGAAATCCTTCATAATATGGCTTAAGACGATGCCCATTCACCACAAACTTCTTCTCCGTGTGTAAACTTTGTATTTCCACTGCACCAAAAGATGTTATATTAGTCACCACAAATGGACCTATCCAACGAGAACGTAACTTACCCGGGAAGAGCTTGAGTCTAGAATTATAAAGTAAAACCTTTTGGCCCACCTTAAAATCTTTTCTCAAAATATTTTGGTCATGAAAATTCTTACTCTTCTCCTTGTAGATCATGGCATTGTCATAAGCCTCGTTCCTAATCTCCTCCAACTCTTGCAATTGCAATTTTCTACTTTCTCCAGCTTCACTCAAACTCATGTTACATTGTTTAACAGCCCAAAATGCACGATGTTCAATTTCAACTGGTAAATGACATGGCTTACCAAAGACTAAGCTATAGGGAGACATCCCTATTGGAGTTTTGAATGCCGTTCGGTATGCCCACAATGCATCTCCCAACCTTAAGCTCCAATCCTTCCTATCCGGCCTCACCATTTTTTCAAGAATCCCCTTGATCTCTTTGTTGGAAACTTCAGCTTGCCCATTGGTTTGCGGGTGGTAAGAGGTTGAGACCTTGTGTAGAACACCATACCTGCGAAACAAAGCTGAAATAGTTTTGTTGCAAAAATGAGTACCCCGGTCACTGACAACCGCCTTAGGCATCCCAAAACGATTGAAAATGGACTTGAGGAAATCTGCAACAACCTTTGAATCATTAGTCCGGGTGGCTTTTGCTTCCACCCATTTCGAAACATAGTCAACAGCAAGTATGATATATAAAAATCAATGAGAATTAGGAAATGGCCCCATAAAATCCATCCCCCATACATCAAATATTTCAACAAACATCATTGGTGTTAGGGGCATTTGATCTCTAGCAGTTATATTTCCTACCCTTTGACACTTATCACACATTTTGCAAAACGAATATGCATCTTTAAATAAGGTAGGCCAATAAAAACCGCTATCCAATACCTTCCTTGCGGTTCTTTGGGCACCAAAATGACCTCCACACTCCATGGAATGACAAAATTTAAGAATGGATTCATACTCACTTTCACTTACACACCGCCTTATCACTTGATCTTGGCAACGCTTCCACAGGTACGGGTCATCCCATATGTAATATCTAGCATCACTCTTAAGCTTATCCTTCTTTGCCTTTGTCCAACCAATAGGAAATTGATTAGTGACCAAATAATTAACTAAATCCGCATACCAAGGTGAAATGCTAGAAATTGAAAGCAATTGCTCATCCGGAAAATACTCCCTTAAAGATAATTTCTCTTGAGGTGTTGGGAGTCGACTGAGGTGGTCAGCCACAAGGTTCTCACTACCTTTCTTGTCTCGAATTTCCACATCAAATTCTTGTAGGAGTAAGACCCATCGAATGAGCCTTGGTTTGCTATCTTTCTTTGTCATAAGGTATCTTAGAGCTGCATGATCAGAAAAGACAATTACTTTAGTACCAAGCAAATAAGATCGAAATTTTTCAAGAGCAAATACAACAGCTAGGAGTTCTTTTTCAGTAGTGGAATAATTTAATTGGGCTCCATTTAGAGCTTTTGATGCATAGTAGATTGCCCAAGGAATTCTTCCACTTCTTTGTCCAAGCACAGCTCCAACTGCGGTGTCACTTGCATCACACATGATTTCGAAAGGAAGCTCCCAGTTTGGCGGCTGAATAACGGGGGGTGAAGTCAACAGCTCCTTAATCTTGTCAAAGGTCTTCTTGCATTGATCATCAAACTCAAATTGGATATCTTTTTGTAGCAACTTGAAAAGAGGAGCAGCCACCTTGGAGAAATCTTTGATGAAACGTCGATAAAATCCTGCATGTCCTAAAAAAGAACGAATATCCCTCACCGAAATGGGGTAGGGTAAAGCAGAAATAATATCGACCTTGGCCTTATCTACTTCTATCCCCTTAGATGACACTAAATGACCAAGGACTATCCCCTCTTCTACCATGAATTGACACTTCTCCCAATTTAACACCAACTTAGTGTCCTTGCATCTTTTCAAAATTAATTCCAAATTATCTAAGCAAGTGTCAAAATCAGTTCCATACACGCTAAAGTCATCCATGAACACTTCTATCCCCTTCCCCACATAATCAGAAAAAATACTTACCATGCACCTTTGAAAGGTGGCAGGGGCGTTGCAAAGTCCGAAAGGCATTCTCCTGTAGGCGAAGGTTCCAAATGGGCAAGTGAATGTGGTCTTCTCTTGGTCCTCAGGCGCAATGGCAATCTGAAAGTACCCTGAAAAGCCATCTAGGAAGCAATAATGTGACTTCCCTGCCAAACGCTCAACCATTTGATCAATAAAGGGTAGGGGAAAATGATCTTTCTTTGTTACAGAATTTAATTTACGGTAATCAATGCATTGTCTCCAACCTGTTTGCTTCCTTACAGGAATAAAATTACCATCATGATCAGCTTCCACTGTAACTCCCGACTTCTTTGGAACCACATGAATGGGACTTACCCAGTTGCTATCTGAAATTGGGTAGATGATGTCTGCATCCAATAGTTTGAGGATCTCATTCTTCACCACTTCCATCATGGCCGGATTGAGTCTCCTTTGTGCTTGCCTTAAAGGTTTTGTATCTTCTTCAAGCGCAATCCTGTGAGTGCACAAGAAAGGGCTAATTCCTCTTATATCTGCTAATTGCCAACCAATAGCCTCTTTTTGTTCTCTCAACACACGAATCAACTTTTCCTCTTGTGTAGGAGATAGGGCAGCTGAGATAATTACTGGTAAGGTCTTTTCAGCTCCTAGGAATGTATATTTAAGAGTGGGTGGCAGTGGTTTCATCTCCAAGATTGGTGCCTGCACAACCGATGGCAAAAGACCATTGTCAGATTTCTTAAGTATGGAATTCACAATAGCATACCTTGATGGTTTTGGTTCTAGTGAGTGCAAAGCTTGAACCATCTCCTTTACAGCATCATCCACTGGTGTTTCATCCAAAGTATCGACTCGAAGGTTCTGTATAATTGCTGTCTCAAGGTCATCCTTCCCATTTAAATTAAAGACCTCCTGCACATTAGCATCAAGAACATCTATGCAACACAAAGCATTAGATTCGATTGGATATTTCATGGCATCAAAAATATTAAATTGGACTTTTTCACCTTCAAATTCCATGGAAAGAGTTCCAGTTTTTACATCAATTTTTGTTCTAGCTGTGCACATAAATGGTCTTCCAAGCAAAATAGGTGAAGGATTTGGTGAGTTTTCATCATGCATATCCAAAATATAGAAATCAACAGGAAATATTAATTCATTAACTTGAACTAGGACATCCTCTATAATCCCTTCAGGATATGCATTAGTCCTATCTGCTAATTGAATTATTATGCCCGTTTCTTTAAGTGGTCCAATGTTCAAAGAGTTAAAAATAGATCTAGGCATTACATTAATAGCAGCACCTAAATCTAACATAGCCCTTTTTACCTCCATTTTACCTATCTTGCATGGAATGACAAACATACCGGGATCTCCGCATTTTTGTGGAAGTTTCCTTTGAAGCATGGCGGATACACTTTCTCCCGCTATCACTTTCTCATCTCCTCTCAATTTCTGCTTGTTAGAACACAAGTCTTTCAAAAACTTTGCATATCGAGGGATCTGCTTGATTGCATCCAACAATGGAATGCTCAATTCGACTTTTTTGAACACCTCCATGATTTCCTTGTCCTTGTCTCCCTTTGATGGCTTCACCAACCTATGAGGAAAAGGAGCAATATTAGATTTTGGAGTAATTGGTAAATTTAATTTTACCTGATCACTTGATTTTTGTGCTTCTTGCTCCATTTCTTTTTCAATTTCATCCTCTGCCTTTTCCTTTGAAACGATCTCCTTTGGACCTTCTAATTCCTTTCCACTTCTCAGCGTCATTGCACTAACATTTCCAGGATTAGCATGCGTTTGAGCAGGCAATTTTCCTTTTTCCCTTTGCTTCATATCACGCACCTCATTCACTACTTGGGACATTTGATCCTCCAAATTCTTTATACTTGTTCTAGTTTCCTGTTGAAATTGCAACATATTAGCTGCCATATTCTTAACTAGATCATGTAGAGAATTACCTGGGAAGGGAGCTTGTGGGGCTGCCCTTTGTTGTGGCGGCAGTGGAGCTGGTTGAAAACCCGGAGGTTGTTGTGTAGGAGCTTGTTGATTCCCATAATGCAAATTGGGATGATCCCTCCATCCCGGATTGTACGTGTTGGAAAATGGGTCGTAATTCCTCCTTTGCACAAATCCAACTGCATTAACTTCTACTTCCTCAGACAACGTGGGACAAGCATCAGTGGAATGATTCGTGTTTGAGCATATTCCACAGGCCTTTACCTGTGCATTCCCTACAGCAAGCTTACGAACAAAAGATGTTAATTCAGTTAATTGTTGCTGTAAAGAACTTACTTCCCCAGCTTCTTTCACTGGAACAACTTCCCTTGTCCCAAACTGCTGTGAATTCATTGCCATATTATTCAACAATGCCCAGGCCTCCTCCGGTGTCTTGTTCATAAGTGCACCTCCACTTGCAGCATCTATAAGCATCCTGTCCATAGTGGTTAAACCTTCATAGAAATACTGGATTAGTAATTGCTCGGAAATTTGGTGCTGTGGACACCTAGTAATAAGTTTATTGAACCTATCCCAGTATTCGAAAAGTGATTCCCCTGTAGCTTGTTTAATACCACATATTTCTTTCCTCAGATTTGCAGCTCGAGAAGCAAGAAAATACTTCTCCAAAAACTTACGCTTCATCTCATTCCAAGTGGTGATACTACCTGCAGGAAGGTTGAACAACCAATCCTTTGCTGCATCTTTCAAGGAAAATGGAAATGCCCTTAGCTTGATTTGATCTTCAGTGACACCAGCTGGTTTCATGCTTGTACACACCACATCAAACTCCTGTAAGTGTTTGTGTGGTTCTTCTCCTGACAAACCATGAAAGTTAGGCAACAAATGTATTAGTCCAGTTTTCAACACAGAGGCCGCATTGTCGGCCACAGTAGGAAAAGTAATACAGAGTGGCTGTTGAGCCAAGTCAGGGGATGCTAGCTCCCTCAATGTTCTCTGTTGTGCCATAGCAGGTTGAGGAATTTCAGTTTCCTCTTCCACTTTTTCGCTTTCCTCAGAATATGATGATGAACTTGAATCCTCCGCTATTTGAATTTCCAAATTGAGCAAAGGTGTTGACACCTCCGCTTTCTCTTCTTTCCTTCGTTCCCTGGCTTCTTTACTCAAACGGCGTGCGGTCTTTTCAATCTCTGGATCGTAATTCTTTTCACCACCACGATCTGTGCGAGGCATATACCAATAAGTGGAAATAAAGATTAGAGAAATATATATATATATATTAAATTAACCAAGGTATGAAAAATCCTCTTTTGGCGATAGTCCCCGGCACATACGGTATTTGTGATGATATCAAGTTGAGGGAGCCCCTTTACGATTTGTTTCTTCATCATCTCCTTCAACTTGTTGTAGCTCACATGCCCAAGACGTTCATGCCAGAGATCAACCGTCTCATTCTTACGAGTCTTGTCCACATATGCTGTCTCTGCAGATAGCACATAGACTGACTCTATTTTTCTTCCTTGCATAATTGGATTGCCAACCACCTTCATTTTCTGGAACACAGTCACATCTTCAGGCCCAAAGAGCACATATTTCCCCTCTGCTGTCAACTGCGATACTGATAGTAAATTCTTCTTCAGGCCAGGGACAAGATACACCTTCTCGAGCTGGAGCTGGTGAGAGCCATCTTTTGGAATTGTTGTCTTTCCAATATGTGAAATAGGCAACCTTGAATTGTTGGCTGTCAACACGACTCTCTTTCCTTTATATTCATCCATGTCGTGTAGCTTCTTCTCGTCGTTGGTCATATGATTTGAGCACCCAGAATCGACGATCCAATTATCTTTGTAGTTTAACTTTGTCTTCATAGTGGCAGCAAAAGCTTGATCCTCCATGTCTTTCTCTATCTCGTCCTCGTCGATTCCAATAGAAAATCCAGCTTCGGCATCCCATTCTTCCTCACTGATGGATGCATCCAAAGTAACTTCTTTTGTTTCGTCTCTTGTGGTGGCCATGTTTCCTTGGAAGGTTCGCTTCCTTGGAAATCTACAGTCTCGAGCAAAGTGGCCCTTCTTGCCACAATTGAAGCATTCACCATTTTTCTTTGTATTGTTCTCCTCATGTTGTTGATGGTGGTATCCTTTTCCTTGCCGAACTCCCCCTGTGGTGTTACTTCTTGCATTTGGATGACCATTGCCTCCATGAGTCCACCTTTCTTTCGTCACATTTTGTGTCCGATTCATGGCTTTCTTCCTGTGAGTGAAGAGGGCCTCGTCTTCTCCTTTTATGGTGACTCCATTCATTTGCTTAGCTAATGCCTCTTGGTTAGCCAGCAAATTCTCCAACTCTATGAGTGATGGTTGAGTGGGCCATCCTCGCACGGCGGCTATAAATCCGTTATACTCGGGCCTTAGACCGTGGATGATAATTCTTTTCATCCTTGCCTCACTTACGTTCTCCTCAGGGGCGAGTTGAGATATCTCTCGGCAAATAGATTTCAGCTTTGTGAAATATTGAGAGATTGTGAGGTTACCTTGTGAGATTCCCGCGAGCTTATTTTCCAAGAGCTGGAGGCGTGCTTCATTCTTCTTTGAGAATAACTTTTCCAAAGTCTCCCAGGCTGCCTTAGGTGTCTTCACATCCCGGATGTGCTCCAACAGGTCCTCCTCAATTGTAGTCTTCAATATGAACAGAGCTTTCCCCGCCTTGATTTTCCATTTTCTCAAGGCTTCAGCATTTTCGTGTGGTGGAGGAGTAGTATCGCTACCGGCGACGATCTCCCACAAATCTTGACCATGAAGGTAAGATTCTATGCAAGTCTGCCAATAACCATAGTTATGGCTATTGAGCTTCTTGATTCCACTGCTCGTGCTTGCAAGATCTGCCATCTTAAACGACGTCCAACGTCACGTAGGCTTGGTCCCAGACCACTCAACTTTCACAGTTCCAAACTGTGCTCCGGCAGAGTCTCCCCTTGCTGTTGACGAGTCGATGTAAGTGTCCAACACTTACAGAAGCTTTCCTCCACTAGCGGTTCGGAACCTGGTGCTCTGATACCAGTGGTAGGGAAAAATAAGCTCTGATACCAACACAAACACACACACTATAGAGGACCTATGACAATTCACTCACACAACACCAACGCTTTAATGTTGGTTAGCCTTTGACTAAAATTCTTAGTGCACAAGGATACTTAGGCGGCAGGGCCGACCATATATCATTAGGCGGTATAACCGACCATATATTAGTTAGGCGGCAGGGCCGACCATATAACTAATGCAAGTGCACCAAGAACTTAACAAACCAAGGCTTAACCGAGAGACTTAAACAATGATAACACTTTTATAAATACAAAACACAATTACAAGAGATTTCACTACTCACACCTTATCACTCCTCAACTCTCAACTCACTTCTCAACTCACACCTCTCTACTTCACTCAACTCTCCACTCTTCTGCTAGCTCGTCGCAAAGCTGCAAATTAAATATTAGTCCTACACCACAGAAGAAGATAAATAAATGTAATATATATAGTGAGTAGGGTCGTCTCCACAGGGAACTTGCTCAAAGAGTTTAATTTCAATCACTTAATTAATTATAAATTATATTTATATTTATAAGGATGGGGGGATTTGATTTCAACTAAACTAGTAAAAAGAAAATAAAAATCAAATAATAACAAGAATAATTGCAAGGTAACAAGTGAGCTCTTTAGGATAATTAAAACTCTAGTTTAGGCATGAATTATGTATTGGATATGGAATTGATCATTGACATGCATTTAACTTAATTGGCTAATTGACTAAATTGGTTAAAGTTGGTCTACAAGCGTTTCCCAACCAATTTTTCCATACTTATTCGATGGCTTAGGTACGACCATAAGCCATTCCCCTAATCAAGTGTGAATACTAGGTACGACCATAGCATAACATGACTTGATAGCATTTAGCACAAGAAAAACCCAATTCGATTCAACACTAATCCTACGAGGTAGTGTTTAAAACCGATTTTAATCCCTCACTAGAGTATTCTTCCTCTAGTTTGCTACTTGATTGGAAAAATACACAATTACGGATGCACTTCCCAATCTAACAATAAATTACTCAATCAACACGCGGCCGCTATATCAATCAAGCAATTCAAAACATAATAAATAGAGGAATTAAAAATACCCAATTCAATTAAGCATAAAAATATGTCAACAAAATAAGTCTCACAATTCCATATCCACACACAAATTCAAAGCCTAAACTAGATAAGAAAACTACTCACAATCCATCCAAAACATAACCAAATCCACACAATCCAACATGGTAATCAATTATAGAAATAGAACAAGAAAATCACCCACGAAGGATCGAATCCTTATTGCCCTTTGGAATCCTCCAATTTTGTAAGTGCCAACAAGAATGGAGTCTCCTCTCTAGTGCTCTTCAATGGTTGGAACCTCTTTTGGTGGAAAATTGGCCAATGTCTCTTTTGTGGAATTATGGCTAATGTGTTGTGTGTTGTGTTGTGTCTTGTATGTTGTGTGTCCTTTGCTCTTTGGTCTCCTCCTATTTATAGCAAAACAAGACCAATTTTTAATTCTTCTTTCTCCCTTTTTGCATGTTCATGGTAGTAGCCTCCTCAATTGCATCCAAAAGCCTCCCTCAATTGCATCCAAAAACATCAAAATCATGCATTTGATTATTCTTTTGTAATTGATTCCCAAGGATTTGATGCCCAAAGATTTGATGCCATGAAGAAAAATCTGAAAATTGATGCCCAAAGATTTAGATGCTTCAATTTAGCCCCAAGGATCTTTTTGCAAATTTTGATGCTTCACACATAGACCCCACAGCTGGGAATTGGTCCTTAGGCGTGGGCACGCCCAACACTTCAAAATAGGCTGCCCAATGTTGGAAATTTTGCCACCTTTCCTACAAAACCAATGTCCCAAAAATCAATCCAATCAAGGCCATTTTTATTAATTTTCTCCAACAATTTAAGTTGACATATGCATAAAAATATCATCAAATACAACATATATCATCTTCACCACACACTAAACTCACACCTTCTCTACACTCTCATTACAAATGAAGAGCCTCACCCCTATTTATAGAGTGGGCAAGAGTTCTAGAATACTCTAGGAAAATTATTATTAATTCTAAACCTAGATTATTCTACACAATTCATTTTCTCCATATTTCTAGAATATTCTAAAATATTACTACAATTTTCTATATAATTATACTCACACACTAATTTCTCTAATATTCTAGAATCTTCTATCACTTAATAACATTTATAACATTATTAAGTTTGCATTGATTTCTAACACGGTATTTTATGTGAAAATAATTAGTATATGATGTAGGGGTAGATTAGTGTTTAAAGTAAGGGTAAATTAGGAATTGATGTGATGTGATTGTAATGAGTTTTAATTTTTTATTAAGTTATTTATGTATGATGTGATGGTTGTGAGTTAGAATTTAATAATGATGGTTGATTTGAAATTATAATGTATTTATTTATTGATTTGATGTGATGGATAGGTTGGTGATTAAATATTTAATTTTTGCCTAAAAAGGAAATGAGACAAAGTGTTGGGACGGACGAAAAAGGAAAGTGAGACACTTCAAATGGGACAGAGGGAGTACTTCACAAGGTAGCAATGCACATATAAGATAAATCTTTGCATTGATGTTGATATGTTATCATGAATCTTTCTATATTTGGAAAATTAAACTAAGGCTAAGTAGATTCGGTCAATTCTTATGATTCAGGGATTCTCTTAATCTCCTGTATTATAGGTTTATAAACATTTCGTGCATACTTTTACAGATTGACACAATACTACGATCAACTGTAGAGAAAACAACTGATGGCAATTGGTGAGACAACTGTTAATATGTTCAACTTTTTTCCCTTTAAATTTATTCACGCACGAGTAAACATGTACTAATGTCCACAATTCGTGTCCCTGCATCTTTGTATGTGCAATTCAGGACTGACACAAATGAAATGGCAGCCCCAAATTTAAGGCTAAAACTTAAGTTCTTAAATGAGGTATGCAATGAAGTTTTCACTGGTAAGGAAATTAAAGGGGAAGGAGATAATCCAGTGAGGGTGGCAATGGTTGATGAAAGTGAACAGGTCATCAAGAGTGGGCCAGGGTCTTCTGCAAAGGTGGAGATAACACTTCATGAGGCAAAAGCAGATGAGAATAATGGGAATAACCAGAGCCATCAGGACATCAAAAGTGACGAAGCAAAGCCTCGTCCCTTTGCTAAAACTTATCCTGTGTTAATTGATGAAGGTATAGGTGATTTAACAAATGCCAAGCTGGCACAGGACTCAAAGTGGACAAAGAACTGCAAGTGTCAGCTAGTGGCACGAGTTCTGGAGAATTTAAGTGATACTATTAAGGTGCAAGAAGCATGGAGTAAGCCATTTGAGGTCTCAGACAGTCGCTCCAAGTGTATGGTTTTTTAGCTTAATTTATTTGTGTGCGTGTGGGTGTGTTTTCTGTTTTATTCACGTTTTCTGGTTTTTTGCAGTGTCATTTTTTATTTTCTCTGGACTAATTAAAATGTTGAATCTGTGGCAATTGACCTAAGAAGCTATCAAATGATGAGCATTGTTTATAGATCGATTTTACTTTTATGAATATATCTAATATAATACTTCATTTTTAAGATACATGAATTGTGATATGCAGAACCATATTGCTTGATTGAGGTTCTCTGATTAAAATTTTTTGAGTAACAGCTTCTTTCTCGTTGCAGTGTATGAAAAGCATTACCCTCCATCTCTTACCGATGAGGTTTGGAGATTGGTTAACATTAGGAAAGGTGGTAACCCATGGAAGCGTTTGAAGGATAAGAACATCTTGACTGTTCGGGAGATTCTATTTTTGAGCTCCGTTAATCCTCAGAGGCTAAGTGAAGTAATTATTACTGGTACATCCCGTTTTAATTACCTGGCTATCGATAAATATATATCCTCAGGAATGTTAAATGCAGAATTAGCTTTTGCATCTTTTTGTAGCACAATGATGAGTAACTTGTTTTAATTTCTCGCGTCACTTGTTCTTCTTGGGCTTCAAATTTCAAGATCTGATTGTAGTTTACTTTTATATTTTAGTTAAATGTTTGTTTTGGTGGTAAACAGATAATACGTGTTGGAGATGTTGCCTTGAAGGCCATAATAGCTCATGCTGAGACCTGCATTATTGATGATAAGATCATTTACCTGTACAACCATTCTTCTGAACACAACATGATTGTGGTGTTTAATGATACTGGAAAGCTGATGGGTGTAATCCATGACTCCAAATGTATTCAGACCGGTAATCTATCAGAAGATTTAAAGGTTTGCATAGAGAATGAATTGCTATATACTCCATCCGTTTTTTTTTTTTTTAGTTGCAACATTTGTGGTATTGCTACACTTTGACATAAAGTTTTATCATAGTTTTAGAAGTTAAAATATAGCTAAGTGAGATCTTGTTAGATTCGTCTCGTTGTGTAGTTTTTAAATATCGAACTTTTAGAATTTTTACTTATACCGAAGTTGAGTTATTAATTATTTATAATGTGCATTGGACTGCGTGAACGGGGGAGTATGTTATTTACCCATTCATTCATAATTGCCTGAAAAACTTTTAATCTGCACATTCGTTTTTATGTTATTTCGTACTGTACAATTCTTTTCTTTGTGGGATATCTGTTCTGATAGGACCGTGCAAGGAAATTACTATGTCATGCATTTGAGGATCGGAACGGATTAATCCCCCACACCGATGGGAAGGCTTTTATGCAACTATTTCAATGTGAACCAAGTACTGCCTTTCCAAACAACTCCATCCAGGATAGTGTCCCCGGTGGTTCAAATGGATCTCACGACATTGGGGATACGATAATGCTAGATTCTCCCCATTGCAGAGAGTCACATTTGGCTACAGACTTTAGGGTGCAGCACACTAACCCTGAGTCCGAGCCAAATGTTGATCAGGAACGAGGAGGTACGGGTGGAGGTTACTACGGTGTTGGTACCAATGGACCTTTTTCCCTGTGTCCAAGCCAATTTTCATTCTTCAGGAACACCCCTATCCAGAAGACTGCTGGATGTAACCTGACAAGCCCTGAAAATATTAATCATTTTGATGTAATTGTGTCAGGTGGGATTGGCCCTTCCATCAGACCCTCGGGTGATCCAAATAATGCTCTTGATTTAAAGGTTTGCATCGAGAATGATCTCCCTGGTGACGGTAATGCAACACTTGACAACACTGCACGAAATGAACGTTATGAAGACGTTAACTCAAGCACTGATTTATTTTGTCCTGATGAGTTTCTAAAATTTGATGGCCCATTAGAGGAAGTAAATATGGCACCAAATCTCTGTGGAAAACATATTTCAGGAGCCCCACTTCCGTATGTGGCTCACACTGAAGGCCAAATTTTTACTCCAGAATCACAGCCTGGTGGCTCCATGTCCATTACGAATTCTTATCAAGAACAAATGGCTGGAACTTCAGCTGAGGGTAGTGAAGCCATGTTGGATTCCCATCATCAGGATTTTCCAAACTGGAACAGGCCAAGAAAAAGGAGCAAGAATATTTGGAACGGGTAGAAGGGTGAGCTGAGCCACAGCTGATTGAGTCCATGCCATGCCTCCATGGTTATGATTAAGATCATCTCGGTTGCCACGAGCCTGGGGAAATGAGGGAACAGAGCTGCGGCTGTAGTTCCCCCTGTGATTTCACGAGCCGTGGCGGTGTTCCACATTGTTTGTAGAAAGAAATGGTAAGTACCTGTAACGTTTCTTTATATCTCCATTTTTGTATAGTGCAGAATAATTTCTTTCATTGAAAGATAGATTAAGATCAGTGATGGAATGCTGTTGTATTCTATAGTCCAACAGGGAGTGGATGTTGTTGATGTTATTTTTCTGGGTACATTAGATTGATGTTATAATTTTACTGCTCATCAAATTTGTCCATATGGATTCGGTTGTTAATAACTGAATTTTACCAATTTTTTTCTTGTGCTAAAACAGAAAATTACCGTGAAAGTTTAATTTCGAAGCCTATTTTGTTGGATTTCTTGTGCAACAGGCCAATGAGTATAGCCCTCCGTGCAATGTGCGAATTCATCGTTTGGTTATTTGTGGGTATAAGAAAATACTTTTGTACAAATATAAAAGAAAACAAATACTACGGCTGCGTTTGGGAACAACGCTACCAATTAGCGTTTAGCCTTTAAAATACATATTAAAGATAGCCTAAAATCCTATATATAATAAATACTAATTACAGTAACCGTCAAATTTTAATCTCCTCTCCCCCAACTTTTAGTTTTCTTCTAGACTCTAAACTCTAATTTAAAATCACATTATCAAACACTATTATTCAAATGTCAAACTAAGTTTCACCATTAATTTCAAACTACATACATTAAATTCTAATTATTTCACAAACATACCCTACATATTATCATAAGAGCCACTATATATATTGCATATTTTGAATAACTTTACAAATATTATCTATATAATAAATCCTGAATACTTTTTGATATGTGCAGACTCTTTTGTCCTTATTAAAATTAATCTATCCTTCTTAATTTTCAGGGGTTAATCAGTCATTATGGGCTCATTTTTAAATCAACGGCTCTTGCAAAGACACATAGATGCTGAGTAATTGCCCAGTAATGCCATATCATCGACCACGTCACCAATATCTAAGTTTAGAAAATAAATCTATCTATTAAGATAACAAAGTCGTGTGAAAATTTTCATATATATTTAAAAAGATATAATTCATAAATAATTCTTTTTATATAAATTATTTTGATTGCATATATAAATCTATCTATTAATATAACAACTTTTTTGATACATACTTCATATAAATTATTTTTTTGGTGACCTATATATAATATTGAATAATATTGGATCAAATAATATTGATACATATAATATAAATTATTTTCTGATACATATAATATAAATTATTTTTTATGTATACTTTTTTTATACATATAATTTTGTAAAAAATATAATATAATTAAATAAATTTAGTTAGATTAAAAATTTATCTCTATAAAATATATAATCCTGTATCAATAAAAGGAATATAATTATGATATTTTTTAAAAAAGTATTTCATTCAAAATATATTGAATAACTAAATTTAAGAAATGTTGTGAACTATAAAAATTTAATAAATTTTATATCCTAATTTTTTTACCTAACTTAATATTGAAATTAAACAATATAAATGAAGTAAATATATGTTTTTAAATTATAGTAAATATATTTATCATATCAAATATTTATAAACATAAAACTATATAATATTAATTCTTTGATCAAATATATAATAGTATAGGAGTATTTAAGAAATATTAACATATTATAATATTAATAAATAAATATAATTAGGTTAAAAATATGTGTCTAAAATATAATCCTATATCAATATAAGGAATTTAAAAATAATAGATTTCAAAAATTTTTAATCAATGACATATTTTAAATATAAATATTTCATTAAAAATATGGTGTAACATTTAAAAAAAATTGATAATATAAAATAACTAATCACTTAAAAATTCCATACCATTTTAGCCAAATTCTACATAATTTTTTTTCTTTCTTAAGAAGAAAAGAAAGAAAATGAAAAAAAAAAAAAAGACTAACACGTATCATAGTTTAACTGTTAGACGTAATATCCTTAATCCTTATTTATTTCAATATAAATATAAATGTATATGAAATTCAAAGTAAATTTTTATACAAATTTTTTATATATAAATAATTTGTATTGTAAAAGGATATAAGAAGTATTTTAGTATAAATAATTGTGAAGATTTGTGGGAATCATAATTAGTTTTGGATTGTAGCAATATTTTTACCCAAAAGCTCTAATATTTTTTTAAGTTATCATGACGTTCAAACACGATACAAAACATGTGAATATAAACTTTCAATCAAACATATTTACCATTTTATTTTTCACAAAGAATAATCTAAAGTGAACATTTAACATAAATATAAATATACAATACTAAACTTATCAAGTTTTCCACATGCTCTCATTATTTTAGATATGAAAGCGAAACTATTTATATTTAGGTTTTTAACATTAAAAATAATTTATTTTATGTTATGTTCATTTGGTTGCGGCTTTGAATTTTTCTTCAATCCTCTTATTCTCTCATTTATTTCCCTTTTAAATTTTTGTTACATGCATTATTCCAACCACTATTTTAAGCAAAAGCCTTTTTTTTGGTGAACAAGTCTGAGAAGGCGGGCAAAGAGAAAAAAGAAAAGAAATCGAAAACATAAACAAAAGACTTGAATCTCATGTAATTCAAAAAGAAAAAAAAAATTATATTCTCATTTTATATCCTCATATAAGTTCAATCATTATACGCTCATTTCTAGATCAAATGCTCTTATTAAAACAAGCGGGTAGATTGATAGCTGCTGAGTAATGCCATATAATCAAACACGTCATCAGCAAAAATAAATAAATAAATAAATAAATATCAATAAATTCATCCGTTCTTTTCTATGTTCCTCTCATCCTCTGTCCTCACCAAACGATCCGAGGTTTTCTCTACTAACTTTACTTCAATGCCAATAGTGACTCGCTTCAAGAGCTATGTGGATTGCTTGGATAATTCATTCTGGTTGTGCATGCATA
This sequence comes from Hygrophila difformis, assembly GCA_030278955.1. NCBI lineage: Eukaryota > Viridiplantae > Streptophyta > Magnoliopsida > Lamiales > Acanthaceae > Hygrophila > Hygrophila difformis. The sequence continues at coordinate 80,059,813 of JAOANR010000001.1, forward strand.
CTCCCGATTTTTACACTTAAGGGTATTATATTGGCATTCTTATCATTGTGTTTGATTTAATGCCCCAAAGAACAACCTCTTAATTTTATTCAGAACAATAAAATCAAAGAATTGAGTGGAACGGATATTCAAAATCTGATGAACTTTCTACAAAAGATGCAGCTTCACCATTGAAGCCATGCTCGACAAAGTAGCCACATGTTAATAGTGAGTTTCCTTGGAGCATATAAACATAAAATATTGGATAATGTAGTAATTATAATTTCTACCACCCTCTTGCAGGAACATAATTTGAACAAATAAGGTTAAGCTCTACCAATTGCTTGGTCATTATTTGTGCCCAATGGAGCAAATGAGTAAAAAGTTTTCTTAAATGCTAAATTGACTATTTCTTTTACAGCTAAAGGCATTGCATTAGTGTTCACTTCTGTTGTTCCGTCGATTGAATGGCCAAAGATTCAATTGATCACGATGAACAAATTGAGGAGTTGATTTATAAGGTGTGTGCCAGATCTCATTAATGTAATTATTGATTTTTCTTTTATCCTTGGAGACTTGATGATTGGCATTCACACATAATTCTCACTAACTATTACAAAAACTATACTATTATTATAAGCATAACTTGAATTGCTCTACCTGGAGTGGAGATAGGAATTAGCCTGTGTTGAGAATTTTTGGTGGTCCTTATGATTGTTTTTACTAAATATCAACTAAAAACATTTCTGATATGAAATTGTATTATTTATGAGTGATAATGAATGTTTTGTTGATGGCAGGTGGAGGAGTTGTATCAAAAACTCTATAAGTTGGTTGAGAAAATACTTGGTTCCCACTTTCAACCAAGCAGGCTGAGTTTCGAGTTTATGTAGCTTTAGTATTGTGGAATCGAATTATTTAATAGATCATGTGGATAGGAGAGGGAATTGAATTATTAGAAAATTGTTATATCATTCAAGAAAATTCACATAATGGGAGGAGGGTCGAGGGATAATGGGATGTTAAAATAACTAATTTATAATAAATACGTTTCATTTTAACAATGAAATCCTAAATTTGATTGTTAAATTATAAACTCTATTCCTCCTTAACTTTTAACTTTATATCTCTAAACTCTAAACCATTACTCAAAATCATTACAATTTAAAATTATCATTGACTATGAATTCCAAATTGTATACTTCCACGTATTTATTTTGTTCATTCAACTAAAATAAATATATATTAGTTCTATTCATAATAAGAAAGAAAGCAATACACCCGTGCGCAACGCACGGGCCAAAAACGCTAGTTTATAATAATTGCTGAATCATATAACCATACAAAGTATATCTTCAATCCTCGAGTATCATAGATATAAAACATGTATGTAACTTAAAATACAATCGAATTGGACTAAAACTTAAAATTTTGATCAAATTATTTTAATTTTGATTGACATGCACGTTATACTTTTTTTTTTTTTATCGATTTTGATCAAATTGGAATAAAACCATTTTTAATTGCCCTCCAAAGGAATAAATCTCAAGCTGTATCCCTGTACGGTGGAATAATATGCAAGTGCTGCTGCAGAAATCCAAGACTTGATTTTCCACACAATTGATAACAGCTCCAAGGAGGACTCACTAGGACAAGGGAGATCTTTGCCAACAGCGGTAGCAGCTCGAGGTGGAATTTGGTGCATCAAAGTTTTGTTCTTTTTTTTTTTTTTTTTTTTTAATAATAGAGATAAATATTAAAATGTGTTACTACAAGAGTTTATTTTTATTTTTTTATTTTAGACCACTACAAACACCAATTACCAAAATAAACCACTTCAAAGTCGGTGCATTGTAAAAATAGGCTAAATGACCTTGTAGTAGTCTATATCAACCTAGACCACTACAACGTCATATGGCCTACTTTTATGCCCCGCCTTTGTAGTGATTTATTTTGATAATTGGCGTTTGTAATGAAGTAAAAAAAAAATCCCTTGTAGTGGCATACTTTAATATTTCCCTCTTACCAAAACAGAAGAACCAATGGATAACCTTGTATCCGGTGCATTCACAAGATCCTCATGTTCAGACATTGCATCAATGATATGGAAACTCTTCTGGTTGGAGGCATTCACCGGGGCATTACTTGCTCGATATGGATATTGCTGCACTAGACTCCTTTCCTCACCAATGGAGATTATGTGCTTCCGATTTTCAAATGCAGACTGTAGCAAATCCCGTGCTCTATCCTGCTACAAGAGCTATTGCTCAGTTAAAACAGAACACCGTTGGCAAAATTATGTCCAATCGAAAAACTGACCTTTTCATCTTCTGATAGACAACTTTCTACAACATACTGGGAGTTACATATCATGCCTTTCAGATTTGCAACCACATCAAACACTACACTCATGTTCCCTTTAGAGGAATCGGTGTACAAAAATATCCTTGTATCTTCTATGACGCATGTCTGGGCATGATTTTCAATGGCTTTCCAGGCTTTGGCAGGAGCGCCTACTATCTGTATACATGGAATCAATGATTTAACATCATTTTGCACATGCTGAACTAAAGCATGTAACAAAATCAATTCTCAAAAGTGTGTGACTATCATCTAATTGCAAGCATTGACGTCCAAAGAACAAATAAACAAACAAGAAACTAGCTTGTGCATATAAAAGAATCAAAACAACTTCCATGAATAGGCAAATGGCACAGTCCAACATATGAAAAAGGTACCCATAAAAATTGAAAAGGGGGAAGATCATATAGCCAATAAGCATTACTTCTTGAAGCTTTCGAGGATTGATAGAGCACAAAAATAGAAATTCCTCAACAGTTGAGATATTATTCATCTTCAAGCGTTTATGTGGTTCGCCATCTCTCCCAATGTGAACCAGTCTCCAAACCTCATCAGAAAGGGATGGAGGGAAATGCTTGCCATACACTGCAAACAGAAAGCAGCCAGCTGTTACAATGATGTCTTCACAGATTGCTCTCAAGGATAAGGAATCAATAAGTTTGGACTACATACACTTTCCACGGCTATCTGAGACTATAAATGGCTTTGTCCATCCTTCGCGCACCTTGACACCATTGAAGTTCTCCATAACTCGTGCCCCTAGCCGGCATTTGCTGCTCTTTGTCCAGATTGAATATTGTGCCAACTTGGCATTCCTCAATTCTCCGATACCTTTATCAAGGTACACATGGTATCTTTTAACAAAGTTAGGCTTCGTCTTATCACATTCGTTAATGATTCTACTGTTGAATTCCTCATGGGTCCACTTGTGTTCATTATCATTTTCATGTGTGGCAAGTAATAAGATCTCCACCTTTGCAGAAGATTCTGGCCCGCTTCCGACAATCTGTTCCGCTTCATCAAAAATGGCCACCTTTATTGGAACATCTCCTTTTCCTTTAATTTCCTTACCGGTGAGAACATCATCAGATACATCATTTAGAAACTTAAGATGCAGACTTCTTTCATTTGACACAGTCTCAGAGTTTGTATTGGTCCTGAATTCATATGGAAAAAGATGCACGGACAGAATTTTGCTTTATAAGCACATTTCACACATAAATTGTGTTTTTATCAACATATACTTGGAAAATGTCAAATGTACGTGTGATTCAATTTGCATTGAAATGGGAAGAAATGAATAACCTTGTCCCATACAGAAATGATAAAATTCTTACCATTTAAGACTAGCAAACTTTCTCTTTTTATTTGATTTACTTGATTCAATTTCTTCTTTAACCTACAAAAGAATGCAACATCTTTGTAACTATAATACGGGAGAATTTCAAGGTTTATTAAAGGTCAACAACAATAACTAACAAGATTACCACAGGTCTAGGATATTGAAGGAAGCTATGCCACAAAATAAACAGCTACCAGGAAACAAAACCTCATTTTTGATGCAATGCTTATACTGCATAATAAATGAATCAATGAAACACATCCAATGTTTGATGTTCAGAGTATGACGCAATGCCTGAACTGGTTTCTAAACCTTAAGAATGAAAAACTGAATAGTTCTTATGCTTTAGGGTATTAGAATGCTAACCCCAAAACAGCTATACGAATATTTATCTCTTGTGTATGTTTTTCCGTTGGGTGAAAAAATGTTAATTTTGTTGAACACATATCTGCAATTCTGTTTCCTAGATGAGCCATAAATTGCTCACCAAATAAAAGGAACAAATGAATATAATAGGCAAGCAGACTGCAGGAACATCAAAGAATGGCTCGTGGGTCACTCACAACTTTGCGAACAAATTCCTTTATTTGTTGGCATGAATCAACCATCATCTTCTGGTATTTTCTTTCGATTAGCCTTCGCGAAGGGGAAAGATAGAAAAACAAAATAGAAGAACAAGAAGTCAAAAGGTGAGAAGTGAGAACCAAAAGATCTAGTAATTTTTATAGCATCAAGCCGTAATAATTAGCACACAGAGACAGTCATTCTCCCAAGAAACTTGTGAAGAAGAAATCATAGCTAAATGAAATCTCAAGAAGCAATGAAAGAAGAATCCACAATTGCAGCAGCTACAAACCTACAACCGCACACAATTATCTCTACACAGTCTTACACCGACTTTTTATAAATTTCAGAAAAAACTGAATTGAATACACCTACACAAGCATTCCAAATCAAACCACTACTTACTTGCTGATTGCCGCAGATATCAACCGATCGTCCTCCGAACGACTTGCCTCTTCGGATTCAACACTACTCGCTCCCTCCGTCACCAGATTCAGCCGCACTGTTCCCCAAGTCATTGTGTCCCACCAAATCGAGGTCAATGAAACGCAGGCTACTAATTTATAGACAGTGGATCAATTGCAGTACTAGTGGGTCCCAAAGAGAAAGAAGGCATTAATAAAGAAAGATTACTACTCCCTTTCTCATTATTTATTTCTTAAAAATTTTTGAATTCGTAATGTAACGGTACTATCTTCGTTTTCAAAAAAGTGATATATTTAAATTTTTATACTATTAATTATTCAACATTGATTCACGTTTATATAATAGTTATAAAACAAAAACATACTAAGTGAGATCTTGTTAGAATCTTCTTATGTTGTAGTTTTAGAATATTAATTTTTTATAATTTTAAATTATCACAATTTGAGTTATTAATTGTTAAAATTGTGAATAGGATTGCGTGCACACATGATTTGAGTTATTAATTATTAAAATTTTTACTTCCTACGTTCTTTATTATTAGCCCCATTAGGATTTGTGCTAGTACTTATACAAACACTTTAACTTAAAATTTTATCATAGTTATATAAATCAAATTATAGTCAAGTGAGTTCTTGTTAGATTCGTCTCGTTGTGTAGTTTTTAAATATCGAACTTTTAAAATTTTTCATTATGCCGAACTTGAGTTATTAATGATTTAAAATTTAAATTGGACTACGTGTATTGTGGATCCATAGCAAATAAAGAAAATGGAGAAAGTATTTATTAATTTTTAAATTATATAAATTAATTATATTTCTATCTTCTAAAATTATTGAATTAAATGCACCAGATTTAATTTTTTTTATATATATAATTATGATAATATTAAATTAAAATTGATTAATAAATGAAAAAAGTCAAAATAGTTTCATAACAATTTCGACCGAGGGAGTACTTTTCTTGCATTGGTAGGGCCGGAATTTCCGGGATCCTTCCTTTGCACTAAACCACACAATACAACACTCGAGCTAGAAAACTGTGTTGAAGAATAACCAAGTCCAAATTATTAGTATTATTTTTTTCTTTTACTTCTATATAAACTAGTATTTCCCCGCCCATTCGGGCGGGGGCGGGGATGGGATAATAGTAATAAAATATACTCCTTCCGTTTCAAAATAATTGTTGTTAGAAATGGACGGAAGCAGCGATACAGAAACGTCGAGTCGAGATAGAATCTCTTCCCGCAAGACGTTTATGCCCCGGTAGTGCTCCGGCAATGGCAGAACGTCCCCAAAGGTAAAACGACGAAACGCCTCGACGTAGCAGCACCGCAAACGTCGACGGAAGAAGCTTATGCAGAAGAATGTGTAGAAGATGGTGTAATTCCTAAGCCTGACCCTGCTGCCATTTATAGGCGTTGGACGAGTCGAAACCGCCGGCAGCCATTGATGGGGCGGTTTCAGCTGGATTTTCAACAGCTGAATTCAAATGGTTTCAACAACTCGTGACGGGTGTTGAAATCAGAGTGGGCTTCAACGACTGGGCTTGGCGCATGGGCTTGACAAATAAACTTTGTCTAAAAAATTAGACAGGCCCAAAGCCCACCCAAAGCCCAATTACCAAGATCCAAGTCCAAGTCCAGTCCACAGGCACAGGCGCGGGCGACGGCGACGGCGACGGCGCGGCGCGGCTCGGCTCGGCTCGGGACGGGACGGGACGGGACGGGACGGGCGCGCGCGTGTGGGCTTCCCCCACACTTGATCAATCTGTATTAGTTTAATTGTTTCTAACATGCAGAACAATATAAACTAATTCAACTCCCACTGCTTAAGCGATGTGGGACGCGCCACTTTTACCTACCCTTTAACAACCATTTAAACACAAGCTTTTCAACTAACCGCATTCAATGACCCATTTCGACCACTTATTTCTCACTCACCCGACAACGGTTTTGAGAAAATAAATGCACTACGACAATCTACGCGAAACGTAGAATTCGTATACGCTATTTAATTAATCCAAATTAAATATCGTCATTACGCAAAAAGGAGCTCAAAACCCCTTTTTTCCAACAATCCCCCACATGAGTGGAAATAACAGCAGCAGTGAATGCAATGCAGATGCAAATGCCCCGACTCCTTCTTAAAGAAAGGTTACTGCACGGGTTTAAGTAGTTTTTAGCTTTGAACTTAAACCATATCAATATTATCGAGTATACAGGCGGCGTAGTGATTTTACTCTTGAACTATCCCCCACAACGTATACTAGTCCAATAATAAAGAATCAGTAACTTTTCAGACTCTTTGTCCGTTCTCACGTTTGGTTCCATTCCAGGCCATGGAAACCCCCTTTGGATTCATAAGTCTCTACTGAAGCGGCCACACTTCTACTTATATAGGTGATTCAACCAAGTATCCTGTCATACTTATATGAACACACAGTTCCAGAATCATTAAGAGTCATTAAACTCAACCTCTACCACAGACAGGCATCAAACACTTCATCATTGCTTCTGAGGGAAAGGATGAAGATTATTCTTCAAAAGTGTTTTCACATTTGAAATCATACATCTTAGTTGTCCCTTTGAACCAAGTTTGTGGGATCTCCACGCATCATGGTTGGGTTACCAATGTAATCATTCTTTAGGTGTGGGTTTTAATCCCATTCCCTCTCGCAATTTGCAAAATTGATCTCTGTTGATAGCTTTTGTTAACGGATCCGCTAGGTTATCTCCAGACTTCACATAAGTTAGAGAAATCACCCCACTAGAGATCAATTGCTTAACGGTATGATGTCGACGACGGATATGTCTCGACTTACCATTATACATCTCATTTTGTGCCCTGCCAATAGCTGCTTGACTATCACAGTGTATCATTACTGTTGGCACAAGTTTCTTCCAACATGGAATTTCCTCGAGGAAATTTCGAAGCCATTCGGCTTCTTCACCAGCTTTATCTAAAGCTATGAATTCAGATTCCATGGTGGATCGGGCTATACACGTTTGTTTTTGTGACTTCCAAGACACAACCCCTCCCGCAATCATGAATACATAACCACTTGTGGATAATGAATCACTTTTCTCTGATATCCAATCGGCATCAGAGTACCCTTCAAGAACAGGAGGATATCTCGTGTAATGTAACCCCAACTCTTGAGTATATTTCAGATATCTCAAGACTCTCATAATAGCCTTCCAATGCTCACGACTTGGATTGCTAGTATATCTACTCAGTTTGTTAACCGAATATGCAAGATCCGGGCGAGTACAGTTAGTCAAGTACATTAGACTACCAATGATTCTTGCATACTCTTCTTGAGCAACAGGTTCACCCCTGTTTACTTTCAACTTTTCACTGGGATCCATATGCGTCTTTGCCGGACGACTATCATAAGCGTTGAATTTACTTAACACTTTCTCAATGTAATGAGACTGAGAAAGAACAATCCCTTCGGGATGTCTTATGATTTTGATCCCTAATATGACATCGGCTACACCCATGTCTTTCATGTCAAAATTCCTTTTTAACATGTTCTTGGTCTGATTAATCATATTCAAGTCACTGCCCATGATCAACATATCATCTACATACAAGCAAACTATAACAAATTTGTCTGTTATTCCCTTGTAGTAAACGCATTTATCACATTCATTATACTTGAACCCGTTTGACAACATCACATTATCAAACTTCAAGTGCCACTGCTTAGGCGCTTGTTTCAGACCATACAGAGATTTAACCAGTTTGCAGACTTTATGCTCTTGTCCTTGAACAACAAAGCCTTCTGGTTGATTCATATAAATCTCTTCATCTAGATCACCATTTAAGAACGCAGTCTTAACATCCATTTGATGTATCTCAAGATTGTAAAGTGCAGCAATCGAGAGAAACACTCGAATGGAGGTGATTCTAGACACCGGAGAATAAGTATCGAAATAATTATCTCATTCCTTTTGTCTAAAGCCCTGAACTACAAGGCGAGCCTTGTATTTATCGATTGATCCATCGGCTTTATACTTTCTTTTAAGGACCCAACGACATCCTAAGGGTTTACAACCTTTCAGTAGATCAGTAAGAACCCAAGTGCGATTCTGCATAATGGATTCTAACTCACTGTTTATGGCTTCTTGCCATAACGCAGCATCTGGTCGAGCCAGAGCTTCACTCACAGTTCTTGGCTCATTATCTAACATAAAAGTGACGAAATCTGGACCAAAAGTTTTAGCCACTTTGGCCCTATGGCTACGACGAAGTTCAACTGGTTCAGGAGAAACACTTCCCTTGTCAGTTTGCTTCGGCTGATCAGAACTCGTAGCTTCATCAAACGTTCTTTTATTTGAACATTCCACTCTATCCTTGTAAGGATATATGTCTTCAAAAAACACGGCGTTTCTTGATTCAATTATCGTTCCTTCACTTATACCAGATATTTCTGACTTATGTACCAGGAAACGATACGCGCTACTGTTGAGGGCATACCCTATAAAGATACAATCAACTGTTTTAGGGCCGATTGTAACTTGTTTAGGCGGTGGCACCTCAACTTTCGCCAAACACCCCCACACTTTGAGGTATTTGAAAGAAGGTTTTCTACCTTTCCATAACTCGTAAGGTGTTACTTCATTACCTTTGTGAGGTATTTTATTTAAAATATAATTAGCTGTTAAAACAGCTTCCCCCCACAAGTTATGGGGTAACCCTGAACTAATCAACAAGGCATTCATCATATCCTTTAGCGTACGGTTCTTTCGTTCCGCAACACCATTGGACTGTGGTGAATATGGCGCTGTAGTTTGATGAATTATTCCGGATTCGGCACACAATTCAGCAAATGGAGCAACATATTCTCCTCCTCGATCACTCCGAATAACCTTAATTCGGCTATTCAATTGAGTTTCAGCCTCAAGCTTGAAGTTTTTAAAAGCTTCAATAGCTTCATCTTTGCTTCTCAACAAATAAAGATAGCAATAACGAGTGCTATCATCAATAAAAGTAATAAAATACTTTTTACCACCCCGAGTTTGCAAAGATCTAAAATCACATACATCAGTATGAATTAAATCCAGGGGTTTAGTATTTCTTTCAACACTTGGAAATGGACGTTTTGTCATTTTCGCTTCAACACAAATTTCACATTTGTTTTTATCGTTGAATTCCATTTCCTTTAGTAAATTTAAATTTACCAACCTCTTTATAGCATTTTTATTTGCATGTCCAAGTCTACAATGCCATAAATTAAAACACTCAAGCAAGTAAGAAGAACCTTCAATTTTATTACCAGAAGCTTGCTCAACAACTTGGCGTTTAGCCATTACATTAAACTTGAAAAGACCATTGGTGAGATAGCCTCTACCAAGGAATTTTCCAAACTTAGTCATGATAAACTTATCAGACTCAAAAACAAGTTTGAAACCACTACTAACTAGCAGCGAACCAGAAACCAAATTCTTCCGGATATCAGGGACATGCAGCACATCCTTCAGAGTCAAGTTTTTGCCACTAGTCAGCCTCAGTATCACATTTCCAACGCCAACCACATCAGATGATGCTTGGTTTCCCATGTGCAACTTTCTGCCTTCAACAGTCCGGTATGAAGTAAAGAACTCCCTGTTGGCAGCCACATGACACGAAGCCCCGGTATCAACAAACCAACCTTTAGCATCATCAATATGCAATACTGCTTCAGACACCACTGCACAAAGGTTGTCTTCCCAACCTTCAGGTTCAGCCTGTACCATATGAGAGGCAGGCTTAGCAGGCTTCTTATTCTTCGGCTTTGGGCACTGATTGGCAAAGTGCCCAACCTTGCCACAGTTGTAGCAATTCCCGGAGAACTTCTTCCTCTTTTGGCCATCGGCAACCGCTTTTCCTTTGCCCGCAGCGGTCGGCTGCTTGCGTTTACCGGTTTCAGTCAAGTTCGCCTTAGCCTCCATGGAATGGCTCTTTGACACGGCCTTGCGGTTATCCTCCTCGATTCTAATCCGTGTAACAAGATCTTCAAGGGACATTTCTTTTTGCTTGTGCATCAAGTAATTCTTGAAGTCTTTCCACGAAGGAGGCAGCTTCTCGATCACAACCGCAGCGTTAAACGCATCGGGCAATTGCATTCCCTCAGCGTGAACGCTATGTATCAGTAATTGAAACTCGTGAACTTGTTCAACCACTGAACGCCCGTCAACCATCTGAAAACCCAGATATTTGGAAACGGCATGCTTTTTAGTACCAGCATCCTCCGTTTTGTACTTCCGTTCCAACTGAATCCACAGTTCCTTTGCACCTTTTACAGCAGAGTACACAGCGTACAAAGGATCCGTGAGAGCACTCAGAATGAAGTTCTTACACATGAAATCACCGTGAACCCATTGTTCTTTGGCGAATAGCTTCTGAGGATCGGTCTCCATCTCAGACACGGACGGCCGGCTGCTCCTCAAAAACCCGGCTAAACCAAGAGTGGTCAGATAGAACAGCATCTTCTGTTGCCACGTCTTGAAATCACGCCCGTCAAACTTTGACGGCTTCTCGGCCACTCCAAATGACCTAGGCAGCGCCACAGGGACAGAACCCGTTGACGGCCCAACGCCCGGCACGAAGGCCGGCTCCGACTGAACATAAGTTGGCAAACTAGTGTTCAGCGGCCCAACGCCCGGTTGCAAACCGGTGTTCATATTATTAAGTCCTTCGGGTGTAACCCCGACTGTTTGTCCAGAAACAAACTGCCCAGAATTGGGCAGAACGAACCCGCCAGAGTTGGGCGTCGGCGACGGGGGCAGGAAGGCCGCCGTGGGATCAATCAAGTATTGATCGATAGAGGCGTTTGGGTCTGCCGTCGGCAGCGGCAGCGTCACGGGTGGAGGAAGGACAGTGGCAGTGGTCAGCACTGACGGCACCGCTGCGGTTGGGGTAACGGCAGTGAACGCCTGGACAGACCCAGGCATGGGAACGGAGGCGGCGGCAGCAGCGACGGATGAGACGTCAGCGGAGGCGGTGGCGGCAGCAGTGGAACCGTCCATGATAAACGTCTTGCGCTTGTTAGAAATGGACGGAAGCAGCGATACAGAAACGTCGAGTCGAGATAGGATCTCTTCCCGCAAGACGTTTATGCCCCGGTAGTGCTCCGGCAATGGCAGAACGTCCCCAAAGGTAAAACGACGAAACGCCTCGACGTAGCAGCACCGCAAAGGTCGACGGCAGGCGAACAGAACAAAGAGAGTGAGGGAGTCGGGAGGAAGAAGAAGCTTATGCAGAAGAATGTGTATAAGATGGTGTAATTCCTAAGCCTGACCCTGCTGCCATTTATAGGCGTTGGACGAGTCGAAACCGCCGGCAGCCATTGATGGGGCGGTTTCAGCTGGATTTTCAACAGCTGAATTCAAATGGTTTCAACAACTCGTGACGGGTGTTGAAATCAGAGTGGGCTTCAACGACTGGGCTTGGCGCATGGGCTTGACAAATAAACTTTGTCTAAAAAATTAGACAGGCCCAAAGCCCACCCAAAGCCCAATTACCAAGTCCAAGTCCACGGGCACGGGCACGGGCGCGGGCGACGGCGACGGCGCGGCGCGGCTCGGCTCGGCTCGGGACGGGACGGGCGCGCGCGTGTGGGCTTCCCCCACACTTGATCAATCTGTATTAGTTTAATTGTTTCTAACATGCAGAACAATATAAACTAATTCAACTCCCACTGCTTAAGCGATGTGGGACGCGCCACTTTTACCTACCCTTTAACAACCATTTAAACACAAGCTTTTCAACTAACCGCATTCAATGACCCATTTCGACCACTTATTTCTCACTCACCCGACAACGGTTTTGAGAAAATAAATGCACTACGACAATCTACGCGAAACGTAGAATTCGTATACGCTATTTAATTAATCCAAATTAAATATCGTCATTACGCAAAAAGGAGCTCAAAACCCCTTTTTTCCAACAATTGTAACGTTTGCATGGTAATCATTATCATTGAGTAATTTTTATTCAACTTTTTAACATAGTTATATAAGATAAAATATAGTAAAGTAGGATCTTGTTGGATGTCTAGTCGTATAGATTTAAAATATCAAATTTTTATCATTTTTACTTTTATACAATTTGAAATATTAAGAGGTAAAAATGTGTATTGGATTGCGTGAAAACATTAAATGTTGCAATTATTTTGAAACAAAAAGAATAGTTCGCAGAATGTTATTTATCCGAAGATAATGAAATATTGAAATGTAATTCTGATCCTTGAAAATTGCATATTAACAAACATCCCAATGTATGAGAATATTGTATATATAAATATTGTATGAATTAATTGTTATAGAATTGACATAAACATTTTCACAAAGTAAAACTTTTAAACAATGTAGGAATTTGTAACTCTAAAGAGTGCAACACACAATTGACCACAATTGAAAACAGAATTTCTCATAAACAAAAGAACTTTGGACAATGATTGACATTTACTTTTATTTATCGCGGTCTTCACTTTTATTCTTTTAAGATATATAAAACATTAATTTCATAATATATTAATTAGTATGTACTATTTGACATAAATAATCGGTTCTTAAAAAATTGAATACTTAAAAAAATTATATAAAAATCTTATTTTTGCATCTATAAATATATTCATCTCTCTGGCTTTCATCACAAGATTTTCATTTCCCATTTCCCATTTCTCATTATGCTGCTATACACAACCAGCTTCAGAATTCTGGGAGCAAATTTCAAGCCATTTAGTATGTTTTTTAGTTCTAAATATGATAAAATGTAGCTTCTATGAGCATTTTTTCAAAAATATTTTCAAATAGAACCCTCCATTCTCCATCGATTATAAATAGCTGCAACACAGAAGAAATCATCATCAATCCTGGAGGTGAGTGCCAATGATATTTGTTGTGTGTTTGTATAAAAAATTTCACTAAAGACTTACCCATTTGAAATTGATTCAGATATTTCGCATGCAACAGACCCATGACAATCTTCAAGGATTTGCAACGGATTGGTAGCATGGTGGGTGCGAAGGTCGATGGTGCACTCGCAAGTGCAATACAGCTTCACTTTACAATCCATAAGATGAAGTATTTCCTAATTGTTAGCTTCAACATAATTTGGGAAGCGTGATGACTGATGAACACACAGCCAAGTGAAAAAAAAAAAAAGTAATTATTTTAATATTTGTGATATGTAAAAGTGTGAGACCGAACAATGTGAATCTTTATATAATTATAAAATAAATAAGATAGTATACATCATAGAAATGATTTTTTACAAAAAGATTGAAGTATTTCAGATTGAAATTGAAGTTAGGCAACTGTGTCATACTTACATGGACCATGTTGCACTTCCAACTAAAGATAGTGTAGCAGTAAGCCAGGAAAACAGATTTATGTGCACTGATGGGAAAAAAGGATAAATAGGTCCTTTTTCTTTTCAAAAAATTCAAATCAGTCCCTTTTCTATTTTATTACCAAAACAGTCATCTACAAATGCTAATTATGTTCAAATCAGTCCTTTTTTCACTAATTATATTCTAATTGCTGACGTGGCAAGGGTTTTAATTTAAACCTGACACGTGTGCATAATATTAGTCCTTTTTCTTTTATCTTTTGCCAATTCAGTCCTAAACTTTTATTTTGTTCTATTTAGTCATCTACCCCAATTACTCATTTTTATATTAATTGGCCTCAAACCTTTCAAATTATTTCATTTTAGGCCCAGAACCTTAAATTTTTTATTATTACTAATACATTTATCAAATAAATGCACAACATACTTCCATAAATAAAATTAAACACCAAACCTCATATATTGGGTTCCACTGCTTTGTTATCGGGTCTTTCAAGTACCGGAATTTTACAGACTCTCTCTAATAACCACTCGACCACAACCGATTGTTCATTGGTTTTGGTTTCCTTCAGTAACAATCAACAGAATCTTACTTTGCGTCCTACCTTAGGATGTAGCAATATTTGAGCAAATGATTTAACTTGAATTTTTGGAAGGTTATGGATACAGGAAGCCTTGGTTTTATTGAAAAATATTAATATTATTAAAAATATTAAAAAAATAGCCTGAATTTTATTGTACACAAAGTATGATTGTGCTGATTGTTGCTGAAGGAAACCAGAACCAATGAACCATCGTTACGGTCGGGTGGTTAGAGAGAGTCCGTAAAATTCGGAACTTCGAAGACCCGGAAACAAGGCGGTCAAACCCAATGTATGAGGTTTGGTATTTAATTTTATTTACGGAAGTATGTTGGGCATTTATTTGATAAATGTATTAGTAATAATACAAAATTTAAGGTTCTGGGCCTAAAATGAAATAATTTGAAAGGTTTGAGGCCAATTAATATAAAAATGAGTGATTGGGGTAGAGGACTAAATAGAACAAAATAAAAGTTTAGGACTGAATTGGCAAAGATAAAAGAAAAAGGACTAATATTATGCACACGTGTCAGGTTTAAATTAAAACCCTTGCCACGTCAGCAATTAGAATATAATTAGTGAAAAAAGGACTGATTTGAACATAATTAGCATTTGTAGAGGACTGTTTTGGTAATAAAATAAAAAAATGACTGATTTGAATTTTTTGAAAAGAAAAAGGACCAATTTATCCTTTTTTCCTGCTATGATGGAAGAATAGTGAGATAAAATTGTAAAAGTGGGTAGAAAAAGTGATATTGAAGAATGGTCAATTCCACTGTACAAAAAACTATCAATTTTTTAACTGTCTTATCTTCTTAATTATTATTATGGAGGTTTAAGTAAAATTGAGAATAGCAACTTAAACATTACTACAGTGAAGCATATTTACACTAGCCAGATAGCAAATACATTGATGTATCCGTATGTGAATTATACTCCTATGCTATAAGTATTTTGTAAGTATTTAATTAGTAAGTGTGATGGGTATCATAGCTTATCACAGTTCATAAATAACCGACAACAAGCAATTGTAGTTAAAAAGAAAAAAAAAATCATGGAGATTTTTAATTGAAATTTTAAATACATGTAGTGAAATGTTCAAATCTTTACTGATATACTATAAATTTATAAAGAAATAATTATTCCACTTAAAAACAAGGGGTATTGTAAAGTTGAGAAACCATTTCAGGGGTACTATAAACAAAACCATTTCAGGGGAAATATTTTTTTTTTTAGGTGAAGAATTGCATAAAAATGGTCACCATAGTAAAGTTGAGAAACCAAACAAAATTGGCAATTCACTTACATTGATTGTTGTGCCACAGGACTGACTCTAAAAGGAGTGATGAGACATGTAAAATCGAGTACCTGCAATTAATAGATAGCGTTGGACTTGGAAAAAAAGCTAGAAGACAATGTAGTTTATCTTTTTGGAAGAGCACACAAGTGGACATAGTGTAGTTTATTTGCAAAGGAAAGAGAATTATCATGCAAATAGAAATAAGATAGGTCTGTATCTTGACCAATCAATTGCTTGGAGGATTTTAGATCCCAGAAAAAACAAATTACTAGTGCAGCAGAATGGTCACCATAGTAAAGTAAAGAAACCAAACAAAATTAGCAGTTCACTTACATTGATTATTGTGCCACAGGACTGACCCTAAAAAGTATTTATTAATTTTTAAATTATATAAATTAATTATATTTCTATCTTCTAAAATTATTGAATTAAATGCACCAGATTTAATTTTATATATATATATAATTATGATAATATTAAATTAAAATTGATTAATAAATGAAAAAAGTCAAAATAGTTTCATAACAATTTCGACCGAGGGAGTACTTTTCTTGCATTGGTAGGGCCGGAATTTCCGGGATCCTTCCTTTGCACTAAACCACACAATACAACACTCGAGCTAGAAAACTGTGTTGAAGAATAAGCAAGTCCAAATTATTGGAAAAAGGATGAATAGGTACTTTTTCTTTTCAAAAAATTCAAATCAGTACTTTTTCTATTTTATTACCAAAACAGTCCTCTACAAATGCTAATTATGTTCAAATCAGTCCTTTTTTCACTAATTATATTCTAATTGCTGACGTGGCAAGGGTTTTAATTTAAACCTGATACGTGTGCATAATATTAGTCCTTTTTCTTTTATCTTTTGCCAATTCAGTCCTAAACTTTTATTTTGTTCTATTTAGTCCTCTACACCAATCACTCATTTTTATATTAATTGGCCTCAAACCTTTCAAATTATTTCATTTTAGGCCCAGAACCTTAAATTTTTTATTATTACTAATCCATTTATCAAATAAATGCACAACATACTTCCATAAATAAAATTAAACACCAAACCTCATATATTGGGTTCGACTGCTTTGTTATCGGGTCTTTCAAGTACCGGAATTTTACGGATTCTCTCTAATAACCACTCGACCGCAACCGATTGTTCATTGGTTTTGGTTTCCTTCAGTAACAATCAACAGAATCTTACTTTGCGTCCTACCTTAGGATGTAGCAATATTTGAGTAAATGATTTAACTTAAATTTTTGGAAGGTTATGGATACATGAAGCCTTGGTTTTATTGAAAAATATTAATATTATTAAAAAATATTAAAAAAATAGCCTGAATTTTATTGTCCACAAAGTATGATTGTGCTGATTGTTGCTGAAGAAACCAGAACCAATGAACCATCGTTACGGTCGGGTGGTTAGAGAGAGTCCGTAAAATTCGGAACTTCGAAGACCCGGTAACAAGGCGGTCAAACCCAATGTATGAGGTTTGGTATTTAATTTTATTTACGGAAGTATGTTGGGCATTTATTTAATAAATGTATTAGTAATAATAAAAAAATTAAGATTCTGGGCCTAAAATGAAATAATTTGAAATGTTTGAGGCCAATTAATATAAAAATGAGTGATTGGGGTAGAGGACTAAATAGAACAAAATAAAAGTTTAGGACTGAATTGGCAAAAGATAAAAGAAAAATGACTAATATTATGCACACGTGTCAGGTTTAAATTAAAACCCTTGTCACGTCAGCAATTAGAATATAATTAGTGAAAAAAGGACTGATTTGAACATAATTAGCATTTGTAGAGGACTGTTTTGGTAATAAAATAGAAAAATGATTGATTTGAATTTTTTGAAAAGAAAAATGACATGTTTATCCTTTTTTCCCCAAATTATTAGTACTCCCTCCGTCCCACCACACTTGTCCTGTTTGACTTTTTTATACTGTTCATTGTTCAGCTTTGACTCGACTTTATTTCAAGTATATATTTAGAGAAAAATAGTCAAGTTGGGTCTTGTTAGAATCGTATGATCATGTAGTTTTATAATATATATTTTGCATAATTTTTCATTGAACATGTTTTGAGATAATAACAGTTGAAAAAGTGCATTGGATTGTGTGCAAAAGTGAAACAAGACAAGTTAAATGGGACGGAGGGAGTATTATTTTTTTCTTTTACTTCTATATATATAAATATTATAAGGAGTAGTTGGGGTGGGGCCCATGTAAAATAATACTACTCACATTCCTAAATAAGTTGTCTGTTTTATCCTAATTTTAATAATCAATATAGGTATTAATTAACTTATAAATTTTTATTTTTATTTTTTAACTAAATTTATTCTTAATAAATGTCAACAAATAACATTTATGTAAAGTGAAGAACTAATGTAGTAAAAACATAGCATAACTATCTATAATTACTTAAAAATGACTATTGTATTCATCAATTGAAAATTATTTGTATTGGATAGATTATCTAAATTAGATAAATTACAATATAAAAATAAAATGATCGAACTATAGTCATACATTCCATAAAATCGTATTATTATAAAATTGGTGTAGATGATACATTAAATAATATTTTTTGGATGTCTTCTAAATTTTAATTTATCAATTCGGTCACTAATGGGCTTCAAGTAATAATTGAATTAAATTATTGGGTCATTTCTAAATTTTAATTTATCAATTGATTCATTCACAATAATCTTTTATAAAAATTCGGAGAAAGTATAAATTATTGGTAGTAACATATTGTATATTACTCGGTTGCTGTACAATATATACATGTATTCATATAATTTTCAAAATAGTTTAACAAGCGTAGGAAATGTAATAAAATTGAATTTTTTTTTTGTTAGATTTAATTTTTTATTTACATTTTTCAGCTCAGTGAGCAGGGATTGCTAAATGACTAATTAATTATATGTATCGAATCCCTATAAATACCAAATACTAAATGAATGAATGAAATCACTCTTTTCCCTACACGTCATCCGTCCATCACCACTATATCTCTTCATACACTTCATCACACTCTCACCGTCATAATTCTCTTTATACATACTACTATACATTATTGTCCCAAATACCACATATATACATCCTTAAATATAATTATATATAGGCCACCCACATATTTATGTACTAAGCTAAATAATTTGCTCCAGCTATTAATTTATAATTATATCCAAATAATAATATAAAAAATCTTTAATGTATATACTATAAGGACTTAATTGTAAACAACATTCTAATACATGGTTCTTACAAAGTCATCAACACCACAACACAACTTGAGTGATGTTGTAGAGTGTTGCACACTACAACCACTCTATGAGTATAATATGAATGGTTGACTTTGCAGCTGTAGTGTGTCTATAAAAAGAACTTTTGAGCACAGATTGATATCTGGAGAATGATTGCAAAGTTCTTTCTCTTGATTTGGGGAAAGAAACTGATCTTCAACTGTAAGTGTATTCTTCCTTCCTTTAGTTTATTGCTGCTTCATCTTAATTATCTAATCGTTTTGATTTGATCCGTCAATTTCTTACCCTTTTGGTTTTGATCTTAACCTTTCCATGTGATCTCGCCAATTTCTCTCCTTTTCCTTTCCTTTTTGAATTGTTGTGTCTGTCGTTCTCGTTCGTTTGTACATTTCAATTTGAGTTCCCAATCAAGACCACAGTATATTACTGTTTTGTTAATTATTTATTTTTAATTTAATCATCTTGCCATTTTTCTTCAGGATTATTAAGCCCGTGGAGAATTCGGAGGAGATGGCGATACTTGATAATCAGCCTCTTATGAATTCATTAGAGATGAGTCCTGGGAGGAGAATTCCGAAGAGGAAGAAGAAGAGAAATCTAATTGAGACAAAACCTGCCACGACTGAGAAGTCAACTACAAGAAGGCTGATTGCGGAAGCTAATTTCAATTATGTGAGTGATCAAATTTCAACAACACATTATTTTTAAGTTCCTGCGGTATGCTGCCCTGTTTTATTGTTGTATATTTTCTTCTTGTATATGGTGAAGATGTTCAAGCAAGCAGTGGAACTACAACTTGCCGACAATTGGGTGATGAGCAATTCAACTACACGAAGGCAGACTCTGGACGGGATTTCCAATGTTGTGAGTGATCAAATTTCTACGACCCATTCTTTTTAAGTTCCTGCGGTATGCTGCCCTGTTTTTATTGTTGTATATTTTCTTCTTATATGGTAATGGATTGATGGGGAAAATAGAATTGATACTTATTTGCGAAAATGTGTACACGTATAATAATCTATGAAATATATTACATAGTATAAAATCTTATAATGAGACGAATCAAACAAAGCTTGATTATACTCCATATTTTAAATAAAATTAAATCAAAATTGAATGATAAATAGTGGAATCAAAGGTGTGATTTTAGGGTAGACGGCGGTAGTATTTCTGTACAAGTTAGGAACAAAAAATGAAGCATGTAACTTTCGTGGTTTCGTGGTACATGGTTTACCCATGCCCTGAATTATCAGATATGTTAAAAGTTCTTTATATTGAAATCTTTGATACCCTCAAATGAAGTCCGGTTGTTCAGGTCAATTCCAACGATGTCATCAATTGGTTAGTGCATGATAGAGATTGTGTTCAACTAGCACATCATTTGTTCTCTATTTCTGCTCTTTGGATTAATGCCGAGATAGGCTAACCGGAACTCCTGAATTTGCTTTTTGGAGACCTATGTTCCCTAGGTATTTGTATTAACTGCTATGGCTATTTTCACAAATTTATAAAAGGATAATTTACTTACTTTTTTTTTTTTTTTTTTTCATTTTATCAAATGCTGGCGAAACTTGATAGTTGATACTGATCTGTACCTTAAATGAAAACATGGTTAGCATCAGAATTGTATTTGGGTTTAAGAAAATTCATCAATGGGCCTGTTTGTGAATTAGTTGTTAGCTGTTAACTAATTATGTGAGTAATTTGAGTAATAAATTAGTTCAAATTAGTTGTTTGCCAGTTTTGTGGCAAATTTTTTGCCTAAAATAAGCTAATTCTAAAACGCTGCTATTTGACGCGGTTTCAAAAATAGTTGATTAAACACTATTTTAAGTTATTTGATCTTTTTAAATAAGCTAATTCATGTTAAATTGACTAGAATAAATTAATCTCATTTAGCTTATTTGCCAAACAGGGTCTTTTCCGGGTTGAAGAAGTAATTCTTTCAGCCACAGAGGGAAGTTTCACTGGAGACAACGGGTGAGATTATTTTGTAGGTTATTTATTTCATCTTGTTCCAGATAAATTATTAAGACAGACATTTGAGTCTGCAAAATAAATGTTGATAGGTACATATCAATGTATTACATGTACTCATAAAACTCGCCTCAATCCATACATTTGGGCATTTCTTATCCAGGAACAATATAGATGCAGGGGTTGTGTCAAGTGAAAGAAATCCGATTCTCAACGTCAATGAAGCAAATCGGATTCTCAAGTTCACTAATGATCCCGAGAATGTTTTAACGGGACAGTATATCAAAGCAAAAGGAGGTACTGATGTTACGCTAGCAATTTATAATGAAGCTGGACAGGTTATCGAAAGTGGGCCAGAGTCGTCTGCTAAGGTGGGGATAATACTTCTCAAGGCAGGTGAAGACAATAGTGAAAATAGCTCGAGCGATGCTGAGGATTTCGACAATAGAATCTTAGATGGAAGTGATAAGAAAAGGCCTCGCTTTTCAGAAACGTACTATGTAAAACTCAAGGGAGGTAGAGGTGACCTAAGTAATGCCAAGCTGGCACATGGAAGAGATTGGACAAAGAATTACAAGTGCCAGCTAGGGGCACGAGTTGTGGACAATCTAAGTGGTATTAAGGTGCAGAGAGCATTGTCGGAGCCATTTGTGGTTTCAGACAGCCGTGGCCAGTGTATGTGGTTCAAACTAATTTTTTTCTTCAATCTTCACCACCCCCCCGCCCAAAAAAAAATAAAATAAAATAAAATAAAATAATGTGGAATGATTTACTGAATTTCATAGTACATATTTGTCTATTTATTGCTTACAGATTTAACACTTATATGATGTAGATGTAAAATTTTGACAAGTTTTGCTATTAATATTCTCAATTCTGTTGCAGTTTTCTTTCTGAGATGACAGTCGTAAATGCTTTTTAAACATCTCATGTAGTATTTCCTAGGTGATGGTCTTGAGACTTTTTTATTGACTATTAATCTGGAGTGCATAAAGTTGTTCCATGTAACAGCTTCTTTCTGCTTGCAGATTACCAGAAAAAATACCCGCCAACTCTTTCTGATAAAGTTTGGAGATTGGAGGAGATTGGGAGAGATGGAAAACCATGCGAGCGTTTGGAAAGAAATCATGTCTCAACTGTCGGCGATTTTCTATTTTTGCTCACGGTTGACCCGCTGAAGCTTAGGAAGGAGGTAATTATTAGTATTTCCCATCTGTTTTGTTTATGCAGAATTAGTTTAATTTCTTATTTTCACTTATTAACATTTGGGCTTTAAAATTCATTACCTGATGGTGGTTTACATTTTCAATCTAGTAGGAAATAGAATTGACTGCTTTACATTCTGAATTGTGGAAAATGCAAAAGGTGTTATATTGTTTGCATGTATACAGATATTAAAAGCAGGTGATAAGGTCTGGAAAGACATAGAGAATCATGCCCGGTCCTGCATTATTGATGATACAAGGATTCGCAAGTACACCGATTCCTCTGAACCAAACGTGTCCGTGGTGTTTGATGTTGTTGGAAATCTCAAGGCTTTAATCCGTGATGGCCAGTATGTTCAGCACGACCATCTTTCACAATATGAAAAGGTTTGTTTTGAAAAGACAAATAGTAATCTATATCTATTCTATATACTTACTATATAAAAATAATGTCCTTATTATTAACAGTAACGTACCCTTATGAACGGTAACCTATCAATTCTCTCTCATAAAAATCCCCTTATGGACAATAGACTGTCTATTTACTCAACATTCACTTTCTGCACGCAATCCAATACACATTCTTAATACCAATAACCCATCAATAACTCAAAATGTGTAAAAATAAAAATTTAAAAAATTTGATATTTTAAAACTACATGATGAGACGAATCAAACGAGATCTCACTTGACTATGTTTTTTTATTTTATAGATGTTGTATAAGCATTAATCAAAGTTGGGTAATAAACAGTAGCAAAAGCCAATCATTTTTCACTATAAAAAATCACTATGAAAAATGAAGGATTAATATAAAAGCTTAATATAATTTCAAAATATAGGAGAATCAAAATTCAACGAAATTCACAGTAGACAATTTAATTTCATTAATTATTATAGATAAAGAATACTACCAAATAAAGTACTCCATGTAGCAAAAAACTTTAATGGTGGATATTATATTTATTCTTTAAATATAATTTCAATATTTGTTATTATTCTTAACCAATACTCTATGGATTAAAATTATAGGTAAAGAATATATAAAAAATTATTAATAAGAATTTTATATATTGATATAATATTCATTAATGAATAGCAAATATTTGTATTAGATAAATTAGATAAATTGCAATACGACAATAAGTTAATGAAACTATATTCATTTTAATTTGTCAATGGATTCATCACAAGGGTATTTCTAATATTTTTCTAATTTAATTTGGAAATAGTTACATCTTTGTGAAATTTATAATTTCTCAACACTTTAGGGTGAATCAATATCAATAATCAACAATAAAATCTTTTATCTTTGCTTTTTCATTCTTTTTTGTCCTTTCAACTATTGTTTGTAGAATAATATTTTAAGGTACTAAATTTTAATTTATAAATATTGGTAATGACATATGTCTATTGGTCGATTGCTATGCAATGTTTAGATGTATTACATAGTGTAAGGGGCTTGAGAAATATAACCGACATAATAAAATTGTCATTTGTTAAATTGGATATTTTCATACACATTGTTCAATACTAGTGAAAATAATAGTATAATGCTATTAGGCTGCCATGTATAGTATCTCCATGTTCTAAACCGAGCATTGAATTGTTTGTGTTTTTATAGGATCGTGCCAACAAGTTACTATATTCTGCATTTGAGCATCGAGACAGGATAACCTTGTACAGTGATGAAATGACTCTGATGCAGCAGCATGTCACATGTCAGGCTAATAGTAATGCTTCTTCCCTGAAAACCTTCATCCAGCAGGGGAGTGTCCCTGTTGTCTGTAATTCGGCTATTGGCACATCACAACAGGCTCATACTATAGAATTCGGAGCACCTGTTGTTAATCAACAACAATATACAGTGGGAGGAAACCTAGCCCGGCCCTGCATTAATTATTATACCATGTACATTGATTCCTCTGAGCAAAACATGGCCGTGGTGTCTGATGTAGATGGAAATCTGAAGTTAATCCGTTACCAGGATGTTCAGCTCGAAAGTCTACCAGAAGATGTACAGGTTTGTTTTACAAAGGCAAATAATGGAATGCTATTAGTAGGCCATGTAGACATATATATCCATGTTTTAAACCGAGAATGCATTGCTTGTTTTTTTTATAGGGCCGCGCACGCAAGTTACAACGTTTTGCATTTGAGAATCAAAACGCGATGTTAACCTGGTTCAATGCAGAAATGAGTCAGATGCAGCAGCAGCAGCAAGTTACATTTCTTCAAGCTAGTAGTAGTAATCCTTCCCTGTGTCCCTCAATCCAGCTGGGGAGTGTCCCTGCTCTTGACTTCTATCCGACTATTAACACGTCACAACAGGGTCAAAATCTACAAGTCGGACCACCTTTTCTTCACCAGCCAATGCCAGTGGGATTATTAAACCCAGAGGATGGGAATCGTAGTCTGCCAAACTATCCTGCAGCTCAGAACTATTCTGAGTTGCCAAACCTGCCTTACTCCTCCGACATCAATTCATGTCTGGTTGTAGGATCTGGTGCTGGGACTTCCGAACCACCTGTCCTTGCTGACTTCAATCCCGTGGAAGTAAACCAAGAGAATCAGAATCCTAATCTGGGAGGCGATTTTTTTAAGTCGATGCCCATGTTTTCGCATATGTCAGACCCGCTTTTCTCCCCCGACATCAATTCATTACATGCTGGAGATTTCGCAGGGTTTTTTCAATCAATGGATGGTTTCAGTGCCAACGGATCCTTCTGTGCAAATACAGAATCTGGTTTCGCTGATGAGCCAATGGTGGACGAAGCTAACATCATTCAAGCCAACTCTCACCACTGTGACATTCCAGTCCAATCCTCTCACCCAACTTAGGAGGAAACCCACAGTCTATGGGGGCGGACGCAGCCTGCCTAAGGCTGGAGCACTCCAGCCCCCCTCCTAAAAATTAAATATATATATATATATATATAATATAATATATATATATATATATATATCTAGTACAGTATATATCTATGCCCTACCAAATACTGTTCAATGGACAGTACATTCCATGCCTAATTCTAGACCTGATTTCCCAAGCCCGATTCCTAACCTAAATTCCCTCCAAACCAAACCACTACTTTCAGATCACCGATTCCCATTCCCCCTTTCCGATCTCTTCGTCGTCCTCCTTCCGTTTTTCCCTCCCGTTTTTTTTTTTTTTTTTTTTTTTTTTTTTTTTTTTTTTTCTGAAAATCAGCAACGCCGGCGCCCTGTTCAACGCCCTTCTTCCGACCATCGACGTCTTCAAAAATACAACAGTACTGGATCTTCGTTGCATTCCCATCTGGAAACCTACCAATTACGACGCCGTCACCGCCTGTTGTCTCCCTTTTCCTGCACATTTCCGGCCTGTCGCCTTTCTGTCGAGTCGTTTCATTGGAACCCCAGCCCCGCTGCTGCCACACGTGCTGCTGCCTGTATTTCCGCCGCCCCCCTGAGCTGTCTCCATCCTTCGAAATGTTGCCATGTTGGATGAAAAAGGTAGTTTTGATTATTCATTCCTCTTATTGTTCGGTTAAGCCATTTGAAATGTTTAGATATTAGATTGAATAACTTGTACACGTGTACTTTAATATGCACTATACTAAACTGTAGGGAGAACAAAAACTTAATTGGAACTGCACGATACGCAAGCATGAATACTCACCTGGGTATAGGTAGGTGTATAATTTTGTTTTATCTTGTATTTTTGTTTCTACTGTCTTTTTAGCCAAATTCATGATTTTGGTGAAATGTCCTAATAGAACAGAGCAGGAGAGATGGCTTGGAATCTCTTGGGTTTGTCTTGATGTATTTCTTAAGGGGAAGGTAATTTACATTATCCTATTTTGATTCCTAATGTTGTTGTATTGAGGTATGTAGTGTGACATCTGCTTGGCACAGCCTTCCCTGGCAGGGACTAAAAGCAGGAACTAAAAAACAGAAGTACGAGAAAATATGCGAGAAGAAAGTTTCGACATCCATTGAGGTAATTTTATCCCAGACATTAATTTTAAGAAGTACTCATTTGTATGGGATTATCACTGCTGCCTTGCGCTCTTTGCAGGCTTTGTGTCGGGGTTATCCTACTGAATTTGCATCATACTTTCATTACTGTCGTTCATTGCGGTTTGAAGATAAACCTGAATATGCATATCTCAAGAGAATATTCCGTGACCTCTTCATTCGTGAAGGTCTCTTATGTCCAATGACTTTCTATTTTCTATCTCACCTGCTGAGGAACTGGCTGAAAATGAGAGAGTGTTTCACATGTATTGTTGTCCTTGCAGGTTTCGAATTTGACTATGTTTTTTATTGGACTATTTTGAAGTACCAACAATCCCAAATGGCAACTCCTTCCCGAGCTCTTGTAAGTGACTAAACCTAAAAGATGATTTTTTTTTAGTAATAATTAATATTAAATATGAAGTGATACATCTTCGTAGATTTTATTTGCTTAATCTTTAGGGAAGCAAAATATGGCTTTGTGAAACTGAAAAAGAATGTTGGTTGTGCATGAAGGGGAGTAACTAAATAAATATGAATTGTTGCATCCATCGGGTTACAGAACTTTGTGGGTTTAAATTAAATATTTTCGAAGATATCCCATTTAGTACATTCTCTGATGGTGTATGTTTTAGGGCCCAAATTTGGGGGCAAGCTCAGGATTGCCCCCTACAATTCCCACCGGTGAACGGGTGCCCGGTATATCCCAAGATCAGCTGCATGATATTTTATTTATTTAATTATTATTATTATTATTATTATTATTATTATTATTATTATTATGTTGGCGAATATTGATGTTTCGCCATTTTTTTTAAAAAAATATTTCTTCTCTGCACAAATTATTTGTGTCTTCTTATCACTTATAAGTCGGAATTGTATTCACAACCATTCCTTAGTGTTGGGTTTTGAGATGCCTTGGAAAACTTTGCTGCAGGTGAGGAAGAGGCTATACAAATAGGCACTTCTTCTGCTGATCCTTCTAGAAGAAGAAGTCCTGGACTGCTTGTAAATGCTGGCGGTGGCATAGCGAGACAGAAAAGTCCTGTACATGATATGTCAAGCAAGGATGCTATATTTAGCTATGAATTGTTTCAATACCTGAACTTGTTGAATTTCGTCGTCCTTATAATTTCTGGCGGAGAGGCGTTACCTGGCACAATAATTAATCGCTTGGTCCTCAAGAAAGTTTG
Organism: Hygrophila difformis; assembly: GCA_030278955.1. Taxonomy (NCBI): domain Eukaryota; kingdom Viridiplantae; phylum Streptophyta; class Magnoliopsida; order Lamiales; family Acanthaceae; genus Hygrophila; species Hygrophila difformis. Next base: position 80,087,348 of record JAOANR010000001.1, read on the forward strand.
GGAGAAGCCATGAGTTAATGGATTAAGTAGAAATCAAATTTCATATTAGTCATAGAAAGATAAACTAAGTTGACTCTTCATATAGTTGGAGTTGCCAGATTTAACGCTCATTAATATTTTGAGCTCAACTTTGTGTTGGTTCAGGAGTTAATAATCACATTGTTTTCTGTTACAAGATCGACTAGCACCATACCTGTCATACCTTCTCAAAGCCATTTTCCATTTTGCCACCGACATTCCAACTAAGCCTGTGTTCAAATTTTGCAGCTCTCAAGCTCCAGTTAGTTTGGAAGGTCCAGCGGAACTCTAAGAAGGGCAGCTGTTTCTGGGAGCTGTGACACCTTAGGAAATGAATCCGAGCCCAGTTGTTCTCGCACACCTGAGACAAGTCCAGCTACTGCAAAAGTTTAATTATTGTGCAGGTAACGCCTCTCCGTGAGATATAATGAGGTTGTATCTTCCGTTATTGTGCCAGTAGTTTAACCCCTCAAATTTACTTCTGCTGATCCTTCTTCCATGATTATTGTGCCAGTAGTTTAATTCTTCCATGATTTACTCCCTCTTGTTTCTTTAATGTCATTCTTGCAATGGGGACTTTGGCCCATCCTTTCTATTTCCTTTAGGCATTATTAATACATATGATGCCTTAAAAAATGTATGCAAGTTGTTATATTTCACCAATAGTATATGATAGTCATAATCTGGTGATTTATTTGATATAAAAAACGGGAACTATAGAAGCATTATAGTAGTAAGAATTTTATTTCATTTTATTGGTTGGACAAAGGTGGATATATTGTTACAGAAAGATAAGATGTCAACTAAATTGAATTTGTATTCCGGGGTATGGATATGATCCCCTGTGGATAAACTATTAGCTCATGGTTGGGTTTGGTTGATGCACCTCTTTATTTGCAATGGCATTCTCTTACATATTTCTAATTTTGGAATTCTAATCTTTTTGCAGTGGTTACAGTAGTCCCAACACGAGAATTAGCACTTCAGACATCATAAGTCTGGCAAGAATTATGAAAGTACTTGGAAACTCAGGTAGTGGTGACTACCGGAGGAACCAGTGTCAAGGGTGATATAATGAGGTTGTATCGTCCTGTTCATCTACTGGCATAGTAGTAAATCATGGAAGAATACTTGATCTCACAAGAAAAGGAGTTTGCAATTTGAGGGGTGCTTCAATGATTGTCCTAGATGAGGTATATGGCATTATGGCTTTTCAGCTGTCACTTTTCCCTAAAATTTTCTCAGCCATTTGTATAGATTTTTTCAAGTTATTATATTACTTAAGATCTTCTAATCTTGCTTTCACTCTATATTCAGGCTGACGAGCTATTATCTTCCGAGTTTCAACCTTCACTGCAGCAGCTGATTGCCTTTCTTCTCCTCAATCGGCGAATGTTGATGTATTCAGCTACATTTCATGACTGAACTTACCCTAAAGGGTATCACTCAGTATTATGCTTTTGTGGTAGAAAGATAAAAAGTTCACTCCCTGAACACAATCTTCTCAAAGGTTTCACGTTTACTTCTCACTTACAGTATCTTGTAACCTTCTTTTTGTCATTTTTTTTCCTTGGAAAGACTTAAACCAATTTTTTCTTTTACAGCTGCAAATTAACCAGACAATAATCTTTTGCAATTCTGTGAATCGAGTGGAATTGCTGGCCAAGAAAATCACAGAACTGGGGTATTCTTGCTTCTATATTCATGCAAAGATGTTGCCATGTTACAATTGTAACAGAGTGTTTCAAGACTTCCGATAGGCTGCATGCATGAATCTTATTTGTACTGGTGTGATTGTGGTTTTAAGCAATGTACTTTTTAAGTTCCATTTTAAAAATATATAGCACATGTTTTTGTGATATTGAGCATTCAAGACACTATTGGATTATTGCTATTGATGATTTCAAGTTTATTGTATATTTTTTTTTAAATGTGCTAATATTTTTTACTTTTCATATAATCATATTGGTTAAATCTTTGATTGCTGGTATATCTTGCCCTTGCATGACTTGAATAAAGCCCCCTATGACAGTATTTGCTTGTGATCATATGCCACAAAGAAGATTGAACGTGTGGTGTTGACTTTTATTTGGCTTTGTTCTCTTAAAAAACAATAGATTGTATACTTGTAGTCACAAGTGTGGTGACTACAATACCTGGCACTAATATAGCTGTTGTGCTGCTAGGCTTGAATCGTCATCCACTCTCTGTTGCCGCTTTCGTTGAGATATGAAAGGGCATAATTTCCATTTCCATTTTGAATATTTCATTCCTAGGGTTACATGGTACTCCCTCTGTCCCATTTAAGATGTCTTGTTTCATTTCTGCACACAATCCAATGCACTTTTTCAATCGTTAATATCTCAAAATATATACAACAAAAAATTATTTAAAATATATATTATAAAACTACATGATTATACGATTCTAACAAAATCCAACTCGACTATTTTTTTTCAAACATATACTTGGAATAATATTGAGTCAAAGTTAAACAATGAACAGTGCCAAAAAGTCAAACCAGACATCTTGCCTCGGACGGAGGGAGTATTTATCTTCTGTCACTTTCATTTTACCTTTCAATCGCAAAATCTTTCCTGCATGCTAATGACTTGTGACTATATTTTGCAGTTATCAATTTTTTAGTTGATCATGGAAAATAAAGCTTGTGTGGCTATTATTCAAGCCTTAAAGGAAGAGGTTATCTCTTTTATTCCCTTATCAATTCTGTTGCACTGTGCATGAAGTAGTGGTTCTCTTCTGCTCATTACACTGGCAGGGTTGAAAGATTATCTGCCTATCTATTATAATATAAAAGCTATTGCCCTTATGAATATTAATTCCTTATCAATAGTGATGTACCCTTATATAGGAATAGTAATGGGCCTTTAAGAATAGTATAATTTATGGGTTGATATTATATTTATTATTTAAATATAATCTAAATACTAACAAATCCTTTATAAATTAAAATTATATTTAATATGATCAAAACTTTTTTTTGGTGACAATGATAAAAATTTTAATAAATACTTTATGAATTGATATTATATTCATCAATGAAAAAAATTGTATTAGATAGATTAACTAAATTAAATGAATTGCAATATAAAAATAAAATAATCAAACTATATATAGTCATACTTCCCACAAAATCATATCATTATGAAATTTGTGTAGATGATACACTAAATAATGTTTTTTGCAAGTCATTTCTAAATTTTAATTTATCAATTGATTCATTCACAATGGTATTTTTAAAAAAAAAAATCGGAGAAAGTATACTTATTGGTAGTGACATTTTGTATATTGCTCGGTTGCGGTACAATGTATACATATAATTTTCAAAATAGTTTTACGAATGTGGAAAATATAATTGCATAATAAAGTTGAAAATATTTATTTGTTAGATTTAATTTTTTATTTATATTTTTCAGATTCCCGCCCAATGGGCGGGGGTAATACTAGTATAGTAACAGATGAAAAGATGGCAATTAGCATTGCGCCTTATGTTCATTTTATAATATTTAGTACTCCCATTGCTTTTTACCAGTATATTTTCACACATTACGATATCTCCTCACCTCACCGGGTGCGCGCAGTGTAGCACGCGCCCCCGGCACGATTTCTAGTATATACTAGTATTTCCCCATTATGGACAATATGAATAAAATTATCCAATTTAACAAATTAAATTGTTTAATTTTATTATGTCAATTACATTCTCTATTTTAAAAATTACATGAGTACATTTGTACATTGCATAGAAATGGACCAACGTATGTCATTACCAATATTTATACTACAAACAATAATTGAAAGGACAAAAAAATGATAAAGCAAAGATAAAAATCTTTCTTCTCACGAATCTAATTTCATACATGGACAAAGAAAATACGTGAAATCATATTATACTTGATAATTGATATTGATATTGATTCACACCCTAAAGCATTGAGATATTAGAAATATCATAAAGATGTAGATATTTCCAAACTAAATTAGAAAATATAAGAAATACTCTTGTAAATGATAGTTTCATCAACTTATTGCCGTATTGTAGTTTATCTAATTTTTTTTAATGTATCTAATACAAATATTTGTTATTCATTAATTAATATAATATAAATCTATAAAGTACTTATTAATAATTTACAATATATTCTTTGACTATAATTTCAATTAATAGAGTATCGGTTAAGAATAATAACAAATATTGAAATTGTATTTAAAGAATAAATATAATATCAACCCATAAAGTTTTGTTACATCCTTCATTTGGTAGTATTCTTTATCTATAATAATTAATGAAGTTAAATTATCTAATGTGAATTTCGGTCGAATTTACTTCTCCAATATTTTGAAAGTGCATTTTTTATTTATTTATAATTCATTCATTTGTATAGTGAAAAGGGATTGATTTTTACTACTGTTTATTATTCAACAATAAACCCATAAAGTTTTTGTTACATCTTTTATTAGGAAGTATTCTTTATCTATAATAATTGATGAAATTAAATTATGTGACGTGAATTTTGTTCAAATTTAGTTCTCCTATATTTTCAAAGTGCACTATGTTTTGTTTTCTATAATTCATTCATTTTTATATTGAAACGGAATTGACTTTTGCTATTGTTTATTATTCAACATTGACTAATGCTTATACAACATCTATATAAGAAAAAACATAGTCAAGTGGGATCTCGTTAGATTTGTCTCATCATGTAGTTTTAAAATATCAAATTTTTAGAATTTTTTCTTGTACACATTTTGAGTTATTGATAATTAGAATGTGTATTGGATTGCGTACAGAAAGTGAATGTTGGAAAAAGAGGTAGGTTACCCTTCATAAGGGGATTTTTGTGAGAGAGAATTGATAGGTTAATGTTCATAAGAGTAGGCTACTGTTCATAAGGGATATTGTTTTTATATATTATATAGATATAGATATAGATATATACTCCCTCCGTCCCAGCTAACGTGTCCTGTTTGACTTTTTGACATTGTTCATTGTTCTACTTTGACTCGATTTTATTGCACGTATATATTTGGAAAAGAATAGTCGAGTTGGGTCTTGTTAGAATCGTAAAATCATGTAGTTTTAAAATATATATATTTTACATAATTTTTTGTTGTACACATTTTGAGATATTAGGCCATCTCCAACCACACCCTCCATTTTTGCAGGAGCTACAGTACAAATCTCTATTTTTGCAGGACTGCTACAGTAACTGCATCTCCAACCCAACCCTCCATTTTTGCAGGGTCAAAGAATATTCCCCACATATTCCATTTCATATATTATTTTATATTACTTTTCTTATTTACAAATAACACCCAACATTTTATAATTTTTACATATTCCACTTCACAATAATATTCTAAATTATTATTTTATATCATTATTGTTATTTAAATTTATTTAGTAATTTTTAATTATCTGATAACATAAATTAATGAAAAAAATACTTTTAATAAAATAAATTCGTAATATTACGAAACAACACTTATCATATAATATAGATAGAACACATAACATTAATTACGCAAATCCAATAATACAACATAATTAATCATCCGAGTTACTATATTGTTCCCATATATGCTCAATCAAAGCATCACGTAGTTCGTAATGTGCATCCCTGCTTCTGATTCGAGTGTATCGCTCGAGAAATTGATGATATTCATCTTGATTTGTTGCCCTTTCAACGAATGGGAGCGGTGCCTCTTGATACTCTCTTATTGGCGCGCTAATATCACGTTCTTCTTCTATTATCATATTATGCATGATAATGCACGCAGACATTATATCATGCAAAATATTTTTATGCCAATAACGACTTGGTCCTTTCACGATCGCCCAGCGTGATTGTAGAACTCCAAATGCGCGCTCTACATCTTTCCTGCAAGATTCTTGCCTTTGTGCAAATAATTTTTTTTTTCGGGCCACGAAGGTTACTAATAGTTTGTACAAGAGTGGCCCATTTAGGATAAATACCATCGGCTAAATAATAACCCATTTCATATTGTTTTCCTTGAATGTTATACCGTGCGGGAGGTGCAACACCCGAAGTAAGATCTCTAAACAATGTCGATGAGTTTAAAACATTAATATCGTTATTAGTTCCCGGCATACCAAAATACGCATGCCAAATCCAAAGGTCATAATCCGCCACAGCTTCAAGAATTATAGATGGTTTTCCACTGCGCCCTGCATATTGCCCTGCCCAAGCAGTTGGACAATTTTTCCACTCCCAATGCATACAATCCAAACTACCCAACATACCAGGAAAACCACGGCTTTCACCAATATGAAGCAATCGTTCAATATCAGCTTCATTGGGGGCTCTGAGATAGCGTTCTGAAAATATCTCTACAACTGCACGACAAAATCTTTTAACACATTCAATAGTTGTTGATTCACCTATCTTTATGTATTCGTCAGTGGAATCCGCTGGTGCACCATATGCTAGCACCCGGAAAACTGCAGTTGTTTTTTGATAGGTAGACAAGCCAAGCCTCCCAAGACCATCCCGTCTTTGTGTAAAATATATATCATGATCTTTCACTGCATCAACAATTCTAAGAAACAAACTTCGAGATAATCGAAATCTTCGTCGAAATGTTTGTTCATCATACAGTGGATTAGTTGAAAAATAATCATTAAATAATCTCAAATCTGCTTCCTCACGATTACGATTAACAACTACATGACCTGGAACAGAGCCACCGTGAATTGGTTGAGGTATGTCGAAGCAACGCCGGAAAAGATTATTTCTTTGAATTGATGATTCCATTATTGCTTCATCTGCATCAATCGAATTCATAAATGGGAACTGCTGCTCTTCACCTTCATCAGATGAAGAAGATGAACTCTGAAATGAAACACCACCAACACTAAAGAAATTCATATTGGAATATAAGTGATTAACAGAAAGTTTAGGATGATTTTTCGTGTAAATCCCATATCAATTTATAGAATATATGAAGAAGAAGATATGGATAACGCATATCTCATCCTATGGTTGTGTGAATGATGAAATCTAAATAGATGGCTTGGATTGGCCAATGATCCATTACTTGGATGGCATATCTCATCCAATGGTTATGAAGAAAGACATCTAAATGGATGGCTTGGATTGGTCACGGGATCAAATCCCTTACTTGGTTTGTGTGCAATCCTAGCCGGACTTGGGTTTTTGTGCATTATGGAGTTGGAATAAAGACACAAGTAATCAAGTCATTGTCCACTTTCTTGGATAAAGAATCGTTCATCCAATGGTTGTGAAGAAAGAAATCTAAATGGATGGCTTGGATTGGTCACGGGATCAAATCCCTTACTTGGTTTGTGTGCAATCCTATCCGGACTTGGGTTTTTGTGCATTATGGAGTTGGAATAAAGACACAAGTAATCAATTCATTGTCCACTTTCTTGGATAAAGAATCGTTCATCCAATGGTTGTGAAGAAAGAAATCTAAATGGATGGCTTGGATTGGTCAAGTTATCAAATCTATGATAGGGTTTGTGTGCAACTCTATCCGGACTTGGGTTTTTGTGCATTATGGAGTTGGAATAAAGACACAAGTAATCAATTCATTGTCCACTTTCTTGGATATAGAATCGTTCATCCAATGGTTGTGAAGAAAGAAATCTAAATGGATGGCTTGGATTGGTCAAGTTATCAAATCTATGATAGGGTTTGTGTGCAACCCTATCCGGACTTGGGTTTTGTGCATCATTCACTTGTCTATAAATTATGTAACCAAATGTTCCCAAATCACACTTCAAACTCTTTCTATTTTATATTTACTTGCCTATCATCTTTCACTTTGTTTAATTTTTAAATCATGTCTAAAAGAGCAATTGCATATACCGATGAAGAAGATAAGTTACTATGCAATATCTATTCCGATTTCACTCAAGATTCGATTACAGGTAGAGGCCAGTCCAAGGAAGCCTTTTGGAATCGAATTGTTGAGGCATTCAATGAGCAACGTAAGAAGGATGTAGCACCGGAGGTTCCCCACTATCGTACTTTAAAATCATTGGAGGGTCGATTTTCGTTGATCCAACCGCAGTGTAAGTTATTTCTGAGTTGTATTAAAAATGCTGAAGACCTGAAAGTGAGTGGAACATCAGAAATTGATACTGTAAGTATTACATATTTATGTGTTCTTTATATATGCTTTTCATGTGCACAAATATATTTAATTCTTAATTATTATGTGCAGTTAGCGATGGCTAGAGACATGTTCAAAAGGAATCCAGCAGGGTCAAAAAAAGGATTTCATTTCGATCATGTTTTTGAGATAATGAGGAATTTAGAAAAGTTTAAAGATCATAATGAACTAAGGAATCCACATAAAATTGCTCGAAAAAATTTCTCTACCCGTGTGTCATCATCATCGGAAAATGCTACATCCAACTCTCCTAGAATTTCATCATTTAATATTAACTTATCTGATGATAATGTTGATGTAACATCATTTCCTTTAGCTACGGAAATTGATGGATCTTCTCATGAACGACCAATGGGGGTGAAAAAAGCAAAGGCCAAAAGAAAAAATGATGATGCATATGGTGCTGAGTTTGCCAAGTTGGATGAACACAATGCAACAATTCAAGCAATGATGAAGGATAATGATGTTGAAAGAGAGAAGTACTTTGCGCTTGAACAGAAAAAATTGGCAATCCAACAAGAAAAAATGGCATTGCATCAAGCTAAAAGAGAAGATAAAATAATGTCGGTAGACTTGAGTGCCATCACAGATCCTACTACATATGCTTATTATAAACAGGAGAAGGAAAAAATCATGCGCAACCGAATGGGAAATCCACCGGAAGATTCTTCGTCGGGACTTTTTAGTCAATTTTTCAACAATTTCGGTGGGGATGATGGAACCAATTTGGGTGATTATTGAGTGAAGAATTTTATGTTGTACTATGCGTGTTTAAGTTTATGTTGTACTAGGTGTTGAAGTTTATGTTGTATTTGGTATTTAATTTTATGTTGGGTTTGCATTTTATGTAATTCTCAAGTTTTTATTAGTATTTAATGAGTGTTTAATATTTAAATTAAGTGATTCAACAATATTTATGCACAAAATATATTTAAATTATAAAAATAAAATACAAATAAAATAAAAGAATTAAAATATAAATTTTAAAAATAAAAAATAAACTTCAATAATTTCATTTTAACCCTTTGGGGGTCAAAACACAATTTCACGAACATATAAAACCTATTTAAAAAAAAAAATAACACCCAGCGGGTGTGAACAGTGTTCCGCCCAAAGGGGCGGAACTAGGGGTGGAAAAATTTGCCGAAAACTCGGTATACCGAGCTTGCCGTATCGAAAATTATCGAAAAATATCGAAATTTAGGTATACCGAAATTTAGGTATGCCGAAATATAGGTATGCCGAAAAATTCGGTACGGCAACGGTATGGAGGTTACGGTATTTTCGGTATTTCGGTATAGCGATATACCGAAATATTAATTTTAATATTATTTTAAATTATTAATATTCTTCATTAGCCCATTACTAAAGCCCACTTTTAAAGCCCAAACCTATGTTTCCGGCAACAGTATGGTTCGGTATGCTCTCGGTATGGCTTTTTTTCGGTATGGTTCAGTATGCCGATTTGTAACGGTATTCAACAATTTTCGGTATGTCAAATTTTTGGTATTTTTCGGCAAAAATTGAAAATTCGGTACGGTATAATTTTCGGTATGGTAACGGTATCTATTAAAGGATACCGAAAAGTTCGGTATACCGATTTTCGGTATATCGAAAATTTCGGTATCGGTATCGGTTTGGATTTTACCCATACCGAAAATTTCGGTACGGTACGGTAACGGTATCGGTATTTCGGTATGCCGTTTTTTGCCACCCCTAGGCGGAACACTGTAGATCCCTCCCTCTTGAGAGGGAGGGACCTCCATTTTTGCAGGGTGGCCTGCCTCCCACCCTGCATTTTTGCCAAAATGCAGGGTGGTTTGGAGATGATCTTAGTTGTTAAAAAAGTGCATTGAATTATGTGCAAAAGTGATACATGACAAGTTAAGTGGGACAGAGGGAGTACTTAATAAAAATTGAAGTTAGGTCAAACCTTGCGTCACGCATCAGACACCATTTTCAAGCTTGCTTCTTCAGTTCTTCTCGTCGCTTGCCGTCAGCCCGTCACTAAAAATTTGCAGCAAGGTTTTTATCCTCCCCGGACAGACCTTCATCCCGGTGACCGCGGCACAGCTCAAAGTCCAGGTTCTTCCTCCTCTACAATTGAAAGTCTGCAAATACGGGATTCATGTCTTGATTTCTGTCTAATCGAAGTAGTTTTTGGTGCAATTGAAATCCTTAAATTCTATTCATATATTTATGTCTTGATTTCTGTCTAATTTGTGTCCTATATGAAATTCAATCTGGTGCCCTCAGAAACAGAGTTTATAGTGCAACTGTGCGTGCAAGGTGCAACTATGGTTTTTTTGTTTAATCTGCATATTTTCTCTTATAGTGTTCTGTCTAATTTGATTTCTGCGCTTTATAGTCCAATCTGGTGCATTTTCTCTTATAGTGTTCGATTTATCTAATCTGTGTTCTGTCTAGTTTGTTTAGCTTTACTGAAGATGTGCTTGCAACTCTAGTTTTTTTTCATTTTAAAATTGTACTAATTATTTTTTTGAATTTGATCAATCAATTTCCTGTTAGTTTGTATTTATTTTGATTAGGTAGTCAGATTATATTTTGTATAATCAATTTGTACAAAACTTTCTGGTATATTTTGTATACTTGAAATGTTCTGGAAGGATTGATTGTACTGACCTTGAGGAAAGTGAACATGATAATGAGCATAACTGGAGCCGTGAGGACTTTAAAGGAAGTGACAAGACAAAGCCTCATCTTGCTAAAAGTTACCGTGTATATCTTGACAAAGGTGTTGGACATTGAGCAATGCCAAGTTGGCGAATGCCTCAGACTGGACGAAGAGCTGCAAGTGCCGGCTAGGGGCACGAGTCGTGGAGAGTTTAAGTGGTAACATTGTGAAAGAAGCATGGACAAATGCATTTGTGGTCTCAGATAGTCGCAGCAAGTGTGTGCTTCCACTTAGTTCTTTGTGTTGGGAATTCATAAAATAACTTCACAAGTTCAAAATTTGCAGCGGATACTTAATTCACAAGTTAGAATTTCGCAGGAACATTAACAAAATCAAGCAAATAATAAAACGAGGATTTACATGAAAACCCTTCCAATTCGAAAGGTAAAAACCACGAGACTCTTGAGCCTATCCCAAATCCACTATCACCGAAAGAGATTACACAAAGTCTGCCAAATCACAACCAAAGATGTGGCCTTACAACAACACAAAGTCACCACAATTGTAAATGTGAATGGATACTAAAAAACATGATTGGAATAATGAGTAAGTGACACTAAGCGTAATAGTGTCATTTACTCTAAGGCAGTAGTGTCATTTACTCTAATCCAAGCCCAATTACTTTTATTAATTATGATTAACCAGTCAATACTGTCATTTACTCTAAGGCAATAGTGTCATTTACTCTAAGGCAATGAGTAAGTGACACTAAGGGTAATAGTGTCAGTTACTCTAATCCAAGCCCAATTACTATTACTTCCTCCATTCTCAAATATTTTTTTACGGACCCACTGCGCACGCAGTCCAATGCACATTTTGAATCAATAATAACTCAAGTTCGGTATATGTAAAAATTATAAAAGTTCGATATTTAAAAACTACACGACGAGACGAATCTAAAATCTTGTTGTTAGATTCGTCTCGTCGTGTAGTTTTTAAATATCGAACTTTTAGAATTTTACTTGTACCGAACTTGAGTTATTAATTATTTAAAATGTGCCTTGGACTGCGTGCACTGTGGGTTCGTAGCAAGAATAAAAAAACGGAGGGAGTATGTTATTAACCCATGCATTCAAAATTGCCTGAAAACCTTTTAATCTGCACATTATCTGTTCTGATAGGACCGTGCAAGGAAGTTACTATGTCATGCATTTGAGGATCGGAACGGATTAAACCCCCACACCGATGGGAAGGCTTTTATGCAACTATTTCAATGTGAACCAAGTACTGCCTTTCCAAACAACTCCATCCAGGATAGTGTCCCCGGTGGTTCAAATGGATCTCACGACATTGGGGATACGATAATGCTAGATTCTCCCCATTGCAGAGAGTCACATTTGGCTACAGACTTTAGGGTGCAGCATACTAACCCTGAGTCCGAGCCAAATGCTGATCAGGAACGAGGAGGTACGGGTGGAGGTTACTACGGTGTTGGTATCAATGGACCTTTTTCCGTGTCCAAGCCAATTTTCATTCTCCACGAACACCCCTATCCAGAAGGCTGGATGTAACCTGACAAGCCCTGAAAATATTAATCATTTTGATGTAATGGTGTCAGGTGGGATTGGCCCTTCCATCAGACCCTCGGGTGATCCAAATAATGCTCTTGATTTAAAGGTTTGCATCGAGAATGATCTCCCTGGTGACGGTAATGCAACACTTGACAACACTGCACGAAATGAACGTTATGAAGACGTTAACTCAAGCACTGATTTTTTTTTTGTCCTGATGAGTTTCTAAAATTTGATGGCCCATTAGAGGAAGTAAATACGGCACCAAATCTCTATGGAAAACATATTTCAGGAGCCCCACTTCCGTATGTGGCTCACACTGAAGGCCAATTTTTAACTCCAGAATCACAGCCTGGTGGCTCCATGCCTATGACAAATTCTTATCAAGAACAAATGGCTGGAACATCAGCTGAGGGTAGTGAAGCCATGTTGGATTCCCATCAGGATTTGCCAAACTGGAACAGGCCAAGAAAAAGGTGCAAGAATGTTTGGAACGGGTAGAAGGGTAAGCTGAGCCACAGCTGATCGAGTCCATGCCTCCATGGTTGCGATTAAGATCATCTCGGTTGCCACGAGCCCTGGGGTAAGAGAGGGAACAGAGCTGCAGCTGTAGTTGCCCCCATGGTTTCAGGGGCCACGGTGGTGTCCCACATTGTTTGTAGAAAGAAATGGTAAATACCTGTAACGTTTATATCTTCATTTTCGTGTAGTGCAGAATAATTTCTTTCATTGAAAGATAGATCAGTGATGGTATGTTGTTGGATTCTATAGTCCAATAGGGAGTGGATGTTGATGTTTCTTCATTGAAGTTTCAACAACAATACCCAGAAATTAAGCAATAGACCACCTGTTGGAGGGTAGAATCGAATAGGCAGAGTGGCCGACCATGCACCAGACAAATAGGAGAGTGTTTCCTTTGTAATTCCTTATAAAGAATGTATTATCTGTTGATGTTTTAACCTCAAATTGTGTAGGCGCCCAGAGAAAGTTTTTGCCTTTCTGGAAGCCAATGAGTTAGGATACTAAATTGCATTATTTAGTAGATATTGAATGTTCATGTGATCACACTAGAAATAAATACTGCATTCAATATTTTTGCCATGTATGCTAAATTCGCAAACCTGATTCCATTTCCATTTATGATTTTGTGATCATTTCTATGTTTTGTGATATGATCATTTCCATAGTATATTGTAAATATTTCTTAAATTTGATAAAAATCTTGTATTAATTATCTCATTTCTCTCAAATATTACTCAATTTTGTTCACCAAAAAAAAACCCCTCCGTTTTGAAATAAATGGAACATTTGCATAGTTACTATTGATTGAGTAACTTTGATTCAATTTATTTTTAATACATTTATATAAAAGTAAAACATAGTCAAGTGGAATCTTGTTAAATTTATCTAATGGCGTAGTATTAGTATTTGCCCCTTAACAGTCTAACCAAGGTGTTGGTAGTTTGTTGAATGTCTCAATTACATGCAACCATCATACAAACAATAAAGAAGGATTAAAATAGGAACACAATCATTTGGTAACCCAGTTTGATTATAATATCTACATCTGAGGGATTCCTATCCGGGTTCATCTACTATATCATCAATAGATCAGTATAACAGATTGAACACGACAAATATGCAATCTTACCAACAGTTGAACTCAAACACATATATCATATCAGTAGAACAACAGTAGTCAACAACTCCAATACCACTGTTGTTGGAATCAACTCCTATTCAACTAGAAGGTTTTGCACATTTTCTTCATCTGTAAACATGAAAGATGAATCATAGATCTTCAGCTTGATGAGCATACCGCCATGTACTCTCAAAAATAAACTGTAGAAAAGTTCCACTTGAAACTAACTTAGCTCGTCTAGAGAAGTGTTCAGATAAGCACAAGTACAGAGTGAATATGATAAAGATCATCAGAAATCAACTCAAGTTAGTCATAGGTATATATAGAGAATAAGATCAATTAAGATCACATGTGTACAATTATTGAGCTGAATAACTGCCTTAGGAATTGCAAAGATCTTTCTAGAGACTTCTTCTCAACTGCCTATCAAACTCTGTTAAGCCATCCCGCTGTTCTCAAATACACTGGTTGTCGACGAAGCATCTGAACAACCAATCGATGATAATATGCACAAAGCAAGCATTAACAATTAGAATATATTTTTTTTTATAATTTTTACTTTTACACGATTTGAGATATTAAGCGTTAAAATTGTGTATTGAATAACGTGAATCGCAACAATGTTACAACCTTTTAAAACGGAGGGAGTATTACTTAATTTTGATTCATAACCTAAACCAGATTAAATGTCAAGGTTATTGCTAGCCCGTCGTAAAGCTGCAAATTAAATATTAGTCCTACACCACAGAAGAAGATAAATAAATGTAATATATATAGTGAGTAGGGTCGTCTCCACAGGGAACTGCTCAAAGAGTTTAATTTCAATCACTTGATTAATTATAAATTATATTTATATTTATAAAGATGGGGGATTTGATTTCAACTAAACTAGTAAAAAGAAAATAAAAATTAAACAAGAACAAAAATAATTGCAAGGTAACAAGTGAGCTCTTTAGGATAATTAAAACTCTAGTTTAGGCATGAATTATGTATTGGATATGGAATTGATCATTGACATGCATTTAACTTAATTGGCTAATTGACTAAATTGGTTAAAGTTGGTCTACAAGCGTTTCCCAACCAATTTTTTCATACTTATTCGATGGCTTAGGTACGACCATAAGCCATTCCCGTAATCAAGTGTGAATACTAGGTACGACCATAGCATAACATGACTTGATAGCATTTAGCACAAGAAAAATCCAATTCGATTCAACACTAATCCTACGAGGTAGTGTTTAAAACCGATTTTAATCCCTCACTAGAGTATTCTTCCTCTAGTTTGCTACTTGATTGGAAAAATACACAATTACGGATGCACTTCACAATCTAGCAATAAATTACTCAATCAATACACGGCCGCTATATCAATCAAGCAATTCAAAACATAATAAATAGAGGAATTAAAAATACCCAATTCAATTAAGCATAAAAATATGTCAACAAAATAAGTCTCACAATTCCATATCCACACACAAATTCAAAGCCTAAACTAGATAAGAAAACTACTCACAATCCATCCAAAACATAACCAAATCCATACAATCCAACATAGTAATCAATTATAGAAATCGAACAAGAAAATCACCCACAAAGGATCTCTTTTGTGTGTCTCCAATGGTTGGAATCCTTTTGTGTGCTCTTCAATGGTTGGAATCTCCTTGGTGGAAAATGGCAAAATGTCTTGTGTGCTCTCTCCTCCGTCTCTCCCTTTCTTTTTCTTGCAAGTGCTTAATATAATGGAATGATTCAATTATGGCCTCCTCCACTTGCCCTTTCCTAGTAGCAACCTCCAAATCATGTGACTCAATAGTTGATTTTTTTTTTATTTGATTCCCAAATCATGTGATGCCCAAAGATCCGATGCCATTAGATTTGATACCCATCAAAATCATGCATTCATAATTTAGGTGCTTGAAAGTGGGTCCCAAAGCTTCAAAATTCAAAGACAGTCATTTGGCGTGATCACGCCCAAGGATGCGGCCTGCTTCTGTCCATTTAGCCAAAATAACTCCAAGATTGTGCATCTTTCATCAATACTACAAAAACATCAAAAATATGATCAATAGAAGCATATCTATTCAATTAACACTAAAAAATCACATCAAAATCATAGCAAAATATTGACAAAATATGTCAATAACAACTCCCCCACACCTATTTCATGCTTGCCCCTAAGCATGTGTCCAATAAGAAAGAAGTAAGCACTCACTAGATCCAAAATTCCTCAACCATGCCATCGAATCCATCAAACTCAAAGTATGCAAAATCAACTATTCTCACCAAATGGGAATGTATATAAGTATGCTCTCACCCTCAAGTGTATAGGCTTTTCCACTCAATGCACATGAAATAGTGACAAATCCCATAGGCTTGCATGCTAATCAAATTTACTCCACCATTCATCAAGAGTTAAATGCTCATAATCCAAGGTCTTTATAAGGGTTATAACGGGGCATTGGCTAGGGGTAGGAAAAAAAAAGGATACAAAAGCTAGGGAATCGAGGATCAACTCAAGAACTTGTACACAATAAAACCAAGTGCTCAATAATCAAATCTCAATCTTGTTGCCATCACTCAATCATCCAACAACGAAATACTAAAACAAGTGACACAAGAAAAACCAACAATCAAGACTTCAACACCCCTTTATTTTCTAACTCTCTCTTCTTCTTCTTCTTCTCTTTTTTTTTTTTTTTGTGGTTTTCAATATCTTGACACGTTTATTAGAGGAATTCTCACATCTGAAAAGTGCAGATGGAACTTCAACTCTGCGTTCATGACACTTAAGTCAGAGGAACCTGTGCCAAGGTACTTACATTCACTGCTCTTTTTCTCTCTTTTTTTTTTTTAACAAATAGGGTTGTTTTCTCTTTTTTTTTTCTTTTTTTTTAGAGAGAGAGCAGAACGAGTCAATCAACAAACCCCCAACAATAACAAACCTCGACCCATTTTCACATCAAAACATTTTCCAATCTTGAAACATGACATCTTCCACAATTCTTCAACAATGAAACAGTGACATCAACCCATATCGCTAGCACAAATGAGATACAAGCTCAATGAATTAATCCTCAATTCCGGGTTCAAACAAGTTTTTAAAGAAATGAAAGGCTTTGGGCTCGAGTTTAATGTTTAACAAAGAAAAGGAATTGTACGGCTCAGAATTGGTTCACTAGGGAAAATGTATAAGGTAAAGGTTAAAAGTAAAGCCAAAAAGGTAAATCCTAATGCCTTATCCTCTTATTCACATCAAACCTCAATAAATGTGGAGCTAATCATGTATTTGCACGCAAGTTCTAGGATGCCAACTACCCATGTGTTCACACAATCCAAAAAAAAATTGAGCATATATGATGTAGAATAATTTTTATCTTGCTCAAAAAGGCTCAGGAACTCACTTAGGGTCAAATAATAGAGGACTAAGCATACTAATCATTCAACTTCATCAATAGGCATGGCAAGGTCAAAAGGACATAGTAAAATACCAACAACTCAATCAGGGATACACACGAAAGAGCAATCAGGGTAACAAAATATATAGAAAATAACCACTATCCTCAATCCCTCCCCCACACCTAAATAAAGCAATGTCCCCATTGCAATAAAAAGATGAAACAAAAGTAAGAGAGAGAAAAGGAACGTCCCTGAAATAGGTGGGGTGCCGGGCCACTTCAAGGCCTGGGCAGGGAGCGCAGCAGCTCCAAAGCTTCATCAAGCTTGCCATTGATCACTTCATTGTCCTTCAAGAGCTTATCATGAGCTAGTTGCAATGCATCCACCTTGGCATGGAGAGTGGCATTTTCCTCCTTCAAAATGTTGAATTTATCCTGCAAAGAATGTATAAGAATATGAGACATAGGTCCAGCAGGAGCCTGATGAGAGGAAGATGGTGCCTCTTCATCATCAGATGAAGCTGATGGAAGGCTCTCATAGTCATGGGCAAATTGGACGGTAGCCTTGTGGGAAGGCTTTTTCTTTTGAGGGGCAAGGATATAAGTGCTTCCCATTTTTTTCACCATGCCCATGTGAAAGAGCACAGACATATCGAGGGGCTCCACGGGCCCGGACTGCTGAAGATTAAATTCTGCAACATCAGAAGGATTAGTACCAGTCAAAACACCTAAACTCAAAGCAAGTTTAGTCACAAAGCATGCCCCAATTAAATCCCTATTCTTAGGTCTCACTTCACTAAATTGAATAGCTAACCAATATCCCAAATTGACATGTACTTTGTGCACCATGCACCAAAGAAAGAAAAATTCTGTCTTTGTTAGGGTGCCCGCAGTGGCAATACGCCCGGAGACATTGTAAGCCAGAATTCGTTGAATGTAGCGAAGGGCAGGATCTTTTAAAAGATTGGCCGGCAACTCTTTCTTGTCGAAGTACTCCTTAGGAATCCCTGTGAAATCTGGCCAGAAGTTCCTGTAATGTAACACCCCGATTTAATTAACTCATAATTAATTAATTTAATTATGGTTAATTAACAAAATACTTAGTATGTGGACTATTTTGTAGGAAATGAAGATTTAAGTGGGGGAAATAAGTGAGTTCAACTCACAAGATAGTAAGAGTCAAGTGCTCAATTGGGTGCAATGTGGTCAAAACAAGTAGTGTAAACCTTTTAACCCACATTCCGACCCGACCCGGATCCACTTAGGTGTTAAAAGTCAGATTTTTGGGCATTGAAACCCATTTCCTCATCTCTCTTCCCCTCTCTTCCCCTCTTTCCCGTCACTCTTCTTTGGGGAGCTAGGGTTGGTGCCAAATCCTCCCAAATCCTTGATTTTATGCTCAAATCAATTGGGGGATTCATAGTATAACATGAGGTAAGTAATTTCCACTATCTAATTCATGTTTTGGTGAAGTTTGAAGTGGGTTTGGAGGGTGTTATGTTGGTGACGGGATTGAAGAGTTTGGGTTGAAATTCTTGTAGATCGGCTTGGAATTTGTGTTAAATCCTTGATTGAGAGTTGCAAATCAGTCTTGGGAGCTAAGGTTAGTACTTGAGACCATTTTGGTGTTGTTGATTTCAGTTTTTAAGCTTCAAATGGTTTCAAGATCAAGAAATCATGTTCTTGGATGAATTATGATGTTTGGAGCTTGATTCTTGCAATATAGGCTTGGAATTGTTGATTGGAAGCTTGCAGGTTGAGAAGAGGAGCTTGGAGACTCATCTACATACCAGGCAAGGGTAGAGATAGGCCTAAATGGGGGCATAATCGGTGGAATGGCCGGAAATCGCCATTTCCATCGTTTCTGTGTGTCGGCGCGCAGTTGGGGCGCCCTTTAGCCAAACAGCGCGCGAGCAGCGCGTGATACGAACGTCACGACGCCCGTGACGAAACCCGCGCGGGGTTGGCGCGGTTTTCTTGAGAAAACCGCGCGGGGTGCGCGCCACCCCCCTGCCCGCGCGGTTCGTTCGCTCGTCTTCCGGTTCTTCGTCCTTCGTGTTTCCTTAGTTCTTCTTATGCTTCTAGCATGCCATAACTATCATTATGCTCACAATCCTTGAACTTAGTTGCGATTAGCGGTGATCTACTATGCCTTAGTTGAGATCGAGTCTTGTTTCGCTTCTATGTTGATGTGAGTGTTGGTGCCGATATGTGGGGTTTGGCACACCCTTGACACTTAACTCGTGGTGAGTTGTTTATTTTGTCATGACGCGTGATTTACGCATTGACATGTGTGGAATTGAATCTGAACATGTGTTGGTGCCGATATGTGGGGCTTGGCACACCTTTGATACTTAACTCGCGATGAGTTGTTGATGCCGATACGTGGGACTTGGCACACCCCGGAATATTTTAAAACTACTATTTTAAAGAGCCGGATTATTCTTTTTAAAAACTATTATTTTCAAGTATTATTATTTTTAAAGTTATCATTTATAAACTAGTAGTATATTTCAAAGAGCCCAGACTATTTTAAAGCTACCTATTTTAAAGAAAATACTTCACTCGAGATGAGTGATTGAATTGAATGTGAATATCTGTGAGGATATCTGAATATCTGTGATGATATGTGAATATCTGTGAGGATATGTGAATATCTGTGATGATATGTGAATATCTGTGATGATATGTGAATGTCTGTGAGGATATGTGAATATATGTGATGATATGTGAATATCTGTGAGGATATGTGAATATCTGTGATGATATGTGAAAATCTGTGATGATATGTGAATATCTGTGATGATATGTGAATATCTGTGATGATATGTGAATATGCCACGACGGTAGGATACGCTATGCTTGCGAATCGGTATCCGATGAGGGGCATAGTGGGATTGCTACCCAGAAGCATTGAGACTGGAAAGGATTTATATCCTAGTCTGATTTTGGCTGGAGAGGGCTCATGACCCTTTGCCTGACCCGCTTGCCGTAAGCCACGATTTCAGCTGTTGGTGTCCGCGGCGGGGGCACTGTGGGTATGTCTCTCGACCATTAAGGGGTGTGGACCCTTATATGGGAGGGAATACCGACCATGGTACCTAGGTGCGCGCTAGACATGCTTATGTGTTGCATTTAGGGTAGATAGACATTTTAGGTCATAACATTTCATCTCATCATCCATCATTCATCTTATTTGCAGTGGTTGAAGCACCGGTATGGGACGGTGTGATGTTTACTTAATTGCACTGTTTAATTTTTATGTTATGCCTAACAAATGTTTAAAATGGAATATATCTCCACCTATATGTATAAATATACTTCTAGGGAATCAAGTTAATTCTTGCTTCCCCTTATGCCGATTCTTCTATTCTTGCTCAGTACCTTGTACTGACCCTTGCTATGTTTTTATGTATAGATATTCCCGGGGAAGACGCAGAGCCTGAGCACGATGTGGGGTTTGGGGATGAGTGATCTACCTAGGGATGCATTAGCATGTTGTGGACTTATGTGTTTGACTTGAATAATATGCTATGACTTATTACCTAGTCTCGTACTGTTGTGGTACGGATCGGTACATTATGTTCTGTCTTGTGTTTAATTTGATATCTCTGACAGGTGAGATGAGACTGATATGTCGACTGTTATGTCGCATAAATAAGGCTTGTAAGCCGGACGTCTGTTATGACGTGAGGTTTCCTTTCTGGATTTGTACTCTGATATTATGATTCATTGGCCTCCTGGTTACTTGGCTACGTGTTATTGATCTTAAATTGATTGGCCAACAGCTTAAGAGAGGTAACACGGCCGTGACGTCACAGAAATTTGGTTTTAAATTTTTGGGGCGTTACATTTGGTATCAGAGCCATGCCTGCTCGTATGTGCTTAGAATTCTAACACAAGCATGTGGTGAGATGTGTGGGGGAAAGCATATAGTGTAGGAATTGCATCTAGCTCTGCTTATATTCTTGTAGATTGCATTGTTTTTGGTTATCTGCGTCCCCTATAGGGGTGGATTGTGGTTTGTGAATCAAACCAGGATCAATCCTTGGGAATATTCCGGGAATTCTATACTTAATAATTGCTGTTCGGTAAAGAATTATTCTTGGTTACCGAGTGTCCCTATTGTCTATGAGTTCGGGGATGTATTTCCCGACTAAATTCTTGGTCTCCCATCTGCTCGGGAGATTGATTTTACTGTTGAGCTGATGCCTGATGCAGCTCATAGTTCTAAGGCTCCTTACCATATGACTCCTGTGAACTGAAGGAGTTGAAGGATCAATTGAAGGAGCTTATCAGTGAAGGGTATATTTAGCTTAGTAGCTCGCCTTAAGGAGCTCCTGCCGAGTTGAGGGAGTTGAAGGAACAGCTTAAGGATTTACTTGATAAAGGATACATTCAACCTAGCAGTTCGCCTTGGGGAGCACCGGTAATCTTTGTCAAATAGAAGGACGGAAGCTTACGGATGTGTATTGATTATCGGGGGCTCAATCAGATTACAGTCAAGAACCGTTACCCACTGCCGAGGGTTGATGACCTATTTGACCAGCTGAAGGGTGCATCCACATTCTCTAAGATCGACTTGAGATCAGGATACCATCAGATTCGGGTGGCAGAGGGAGATCGTGAAAAGACAGCTTTTCGAACGCGGTATGGTCATTTCGAGTTCACAGTAATGCCGTTTGGGCTGACTAATGCCCCAGCAGTCTTTATGGACTTGATGCATCGCGTCTTTCGACCTTGGTTAGACGTTTGTGTGGTTGTCTTTATTGATGACATTTTGGTATACTCTTCCAGTGTAAAGACACACAAGGAACATCTCAGGACAGTGTTGCAGGTGCTTAGGGAGCACAAGTTATATGCCAAACTTTCGAAGTGTGAGTTTTGGTTGGATAAGGTGGCTTTCCTTGGGCATATTGTGTCAGGCGAAGGAATTTCAGTAGACCCGGCGAAGGTCGAAGCGGTGTTGGAGTGGAATCCTCCAACTAATGTCAGTAAGGTGCGTAGTTTCCTTGGATTGGTGGGATACTACAGGAGGTTCATTGAGGGGTTCGCTAGCATTGCTCGACCCTTGACTCAGTTAGAGAGAAATGATGTATTATTTCATTAGAGTGAGGACTGTCAGCAGGCTTTTGATCTATTGAAGAAGAAGGTGACAGAGGCTCCGGCCTTAGTGTTACCTGATGAATCGAGGGAATATGAGGTATACACAGATGCATCTTATCGAGGACTTGGGTGTGTGCTTATGCAGTATGGCAAGGTGATTGCGTATGCATCTAGGCAATTAAAGCCTCACGAGCTGAATTACCCGACTCACGATCTGGAGATGGCAGCGGTCGTGCATGCATTAAAAATTTGGAGGCATTATCTTTACGGAGCCAAGTGTCAAATCTATTCGGATCATAAGAACCTTAAATGTCTCTACACTGCAGATAAGATGAGCGGTAGGCAAAGAAGGTGGTTAGAGTTTTTGCAGGACTACGACACGAGTATTCAGTACATAGAAGGGAAAGCCAACCGGGTGGCTGATGCACTAAGTAGGAAAGGACATGTACTGAACTCAATTACTCTCCCTTGGAAGTGGAGGCAAGAGTTAGACAAGGAAGGTGTTGTGGTTGTTCCTTACGACACGATAGCGAGGTTGAATGCTATGACGGTGATGCCGTCATTACTCGAGGAACTCAGACTAAGTCAAGCTGTAAGTCAAGAGATGATGCATTTGAAAGCTCAGATTCGTAAGGGTAAAGCGGAAGGCTTTGTGATTGATAGCAAGGATATGATCAAGTTTGGGGACCGTTGGTGTGTGCCTCCGAAGGATCAGGCGCTGAAAGGAAAAATTATGGAAGAGGCACATTGCACACCTTACTCCGTACATCCGGGAGCAGTAAAGATGTACAAGGATTTGAGGCAAAACTATTGGTGGAAAGGCATGAAGAAGGAAGTGGCAGAATTTGTGTCTAGGTGTTCCACTTGCCAGAAGGTGAAAGCCGAGCATATGAGACCTTCAGGCTTATTACAACCTTTGGATGTTCCTACTTGGAAATGGGAGTCCATTGCTATGGACTTTGTCACCGGGCTACCCAAGACACGGAGCAGTTTTGATACTATTTGGGTAGTTGTGGACCGACTAACCAAGAGTGCTGTGTTTATACCAATGAGATTGAACTGGAGCATGCAACAGTTGACTGGCGCTTACATCCAACATGTGGTTAGACGTTTTGGTATTCCTCGAGAAATCATTTCCGACAGAGATTCCAGATTCCTGTCTAGGTTCTGGAAGGAAGTGCAGACAGCCTTTGGGACACAGATCAGTATGAGTACTGCGTGGCACCCTCAGACTGATGGACAGACCGAAAGGACCATTAGAACCTTGGAGGATATGTTGAGGGCGTGTGTGATGGATTTTCACGGATCGTGGGAGGAACATCTACCTTTGGTGGAGTTCTCCTACAACAATAGCTATCACGCGAGTATTCGTATGGCGCCTTTCGAGGCCTTATACGGAAGAAAGTGCAGGACGCCCTTGTGTTGGAGTGATCCTTCAGAGCGAGTGGTGATGGGTCCTGAACTTATTGAACAGACCACGGAA
Organism: Hygrophila difformis; assembly: GCA_030278955.1. Classification (NCBI taxonomy): domain Eukaryota; kingdom Viridiplantae; phylum Streptophyta; class Magnoliopsida; order Lamiales; family Acanthaceae; genus Hygrophila; species Hygrophila difformis. Next base: position 80,111,379 of record JAOANR010000001.1, read on the forward strand.
GTGGTACGAGTGATCAGAGACAGAATGAAGGAAGCTCAGGATCGTCAGAAGAGTTATGCTGATTTGTCCAGGAGAGACATTGAATTCGAGATTGGAGATTGGGTACTCTTGAGAGTGTCACCCATGAGGGGCGTGAGACGATTTGGGAAGAAGGGGAAACTGAGTCCCAGATTTATAGGCCCCTATGAGATTACTAAAAAGATTGGGAAGGTCGCTTACCGGTTAGAATTGCCAACTGAGGTGGGAAATGTGCACAACGTTTTCCACGTCTCTCAGTTGAGGAAGTTTATCTCGGATCCTAACAAAATTATACAACCGGAGGAGGTGGAGTTGAATGACAACCTAGAATACGAAGAATACCCCGTGGCGATTCTCGACACTAAAGAAAAGGTACTTCGCAAGAAGGCGATCAAAATGGTGAAAGTACTTTGGTCGAGACATGGCGTAGAGGATGCCACTTGGGAGACAGAGGAAAGCATGGCTGGGCGTTATCCTGAATTGGATTTGACTCCAATTCAGTGAAGTAATGACCTTAATCCATACTGTTTCATTCGAGGACGAATGATCCTAAGGGGGAGAGATTGTAACACCCCGATTTAATTAACTCATAATTAATTAATTTAATTATGGTTAATTAACAAAAGACTTAGTATGTGGACTATTTTGTAGGAAATGAAGATTTAAGTGGGGAAATAAGTGAGTTCAACTCACAAGATAGTAAGAGTCAAGTGCTCAATTGGGTGCAATGTGGTCAAAACAAGTAGTGTAAACCTTTTAACCCACATTCCGACCCGACCCGGATCCACTTAGGTGTTAAAAGTCAGATTTTTGGGCATTGAAACCCATTTCCTCATCTCTCTTCCCCTCTCTTCCCCTCTTTCCCGTCACTCTTCTTTGGGGAGCTAGGGTTGGTGCCAAATCCTCCCAAATCCTTGATTTTATGCTCAAATCAATTGGGGGATTCATAGTATAACATGAGGTAAGTAATTTCCACTATCTAATTCATGTTTTGGTGAAGTTTGAAGTGGGTTTTGGAGGGTGTTATGTTGGTGACGGGATTGAAGAGTTTGGGTTGAAATTCTTGTAGATCGGCTTGGAATTTGTGTTAAATCCTTGATTGAGAGTTGCAAATCAGTCTTGGGAGCTAAGGTTAGTACTTGAGACCATTTTGGTGTTGTTGATTTCAGTTTTTAAGCTTCAAATGGTTTCAAGATCAAGAAATCATGTTCTTGGATGAATTATGATGTTTGGAGCTTGATTCTTGCAATATAGGCTTGGAATTGTTGATTGGAAGCTTGCAGGTTGAGAAGAGGAGCTTGGAGACTCATCTACATACCAGGCAAGGGTAGAGATAGGCCTAAATGGGGGCATAATCGGTGGAATGGCCGGAAATCGCCATTTCCATCGTTTCTGTGTGTCGGCGCGCAGTTGGGGCGCCCTTTAGCCAAACAGCGCGCGAGCAGCGCGTGATACGAACGTCACGACGCCCGTGACGAAACCCGCGCGGGGTTGGCGCGGTTTTCTTGAGAAAACCGCGCGGGGTGCGCGCCACCCCCCTGCCCGCGCGGTTCGTTCGCTCGTCTTCCGGTTCTTCGTCCTTCGTGTTTCCTTAGTTCTTCTTATGCTTCTAGCATGCCATAACTATCATTATGCTCACAATCCTTGAACTTAGTTGCGATTAGCGGTGATCTACTATGCCTTAGTTGAGATCGAGTCTTGTTTCGCTTCTATGTTGATGTGAGTGTTGGTGCCGATATGTGGGGTTTGGCACACCATTGACACTTAACTCGTGGTGAGTTGTTTATTTTGTCATGACGCGTGATTTACGCATTGACATGTGTGGAATTGAATCTGAACATGTGTTGGTGCCGATATGTGGGGCTTGGCACACCTTTGATACTTAACTCGCGATGAGTTGTTGATGCCGATACGTGGGACTTGGCACACCCCGGAATATTTTAAAACTACTATTTTAAAGAGCCGGATTATTCTTTTTAAAAACTATTATTTTCAAGTATTATTATTTTTAAAGTTATCATTTATAAACTAGTAGTATATTTCAAAGAGCCCAGACTATTTTAAAGCTACCTATTTTAAAGAAAATACTTCACTCGAGATGAGTGATTGAATTGAATGTGAATATCTGTGAGGATATCTGAATATCTGTGATGATATGTGAATATCTGTGAGGATATGTGAATATCTGTGATGATATGTGAATATCTGTGATGATATGTGAATGTCTGTGAGGATATGTGAATATATGTGATGATATGTGAATATCTGTGAGGATATGTGAATATCTGTGATGATATGTGAATATCTGTGATGATATGTGAATATGCCACGACGGTAGGATACGCTATGCTTGCGAATCGGTATCCGATGAGGGGCATAGTGGGATTGCTACCCAGAAGCATTGAGACTGGAAAGGATTTATATCCTAGTCTGATTTTGGCTGGAGAGGGCTCATGACCCTTTGCCTGACCCGCTTGCCGTAAGCCACGATTTCAGCTGTTGGTGTCCGCGGCGGGGGCACTGTGGGTATGTCTCTCGACCATTAAGGGGTGTGGACCCTTATATGGGAGGGAATACCGACCATGGTACCTAGGTGCGCGCTAGACATGCTTATGTGTTGCATTTAGGGTAGATAGACATTTTAGGTCATAACATTTCATCTCATCATCCATCATTCATCTTATTTGCAGTGGTTGAAGCACCGGTATGGGACGGTGTGATGTTTACTTAATTGCACTGTTTAATTTTTATGTTATGCCTAACAAATGTTTAAAATGGAATATATCTCCACCTATATGTATAAATATACTTCTAGGGAATCAAGTTAATTCTTGTTTCCCCTTATGCCGATTCTTCTATTCTTGCTCAGTACCTTGTACTGACCCTTGCTATGTTTTTATGTATAGATATTCCCGGGGAAGACGCAGAGCCTGAGCACGATGTGGGGTTTGGGGATGAGTGATCTACCTAGGGATGCATTAGCATGTTGTGGACTTATGTGTTTGACTTGAATAATATGCTATGACTTATTACCTAGTCTCGTACTGTTGTGGTACGGATCGGTACATTATGTTCTGTCTTGTGTTTAATTTGATATCTCTGACAGGTGAGATGAGACTGATATGTCGACTGTTATGTCGCATAAATAAGGCTTGTAAGCCGGACGTCTGTTATGACGTGAGGTTTCCTTTCTGGATTTGTACTCTGATATTATGATTCATTGGCCTCCTGGTTACTTGGCTACGTGTTATTGATCTTAAATTGATTGGCCAACAGCTTAAGAGAGGTAACACGGCCGTGACGTCACAGAAATTTGGTTTTAAATTTTTGGGGCGTTACATGTAAGATGTACCAAAAGGTGCAACAAAACTACAAGCAGATTTACCAAAAATTTCACTGTTCATTTCCTCCCTAGTTATGACTCCAAGATGTAAATTGAATTCCGCTAGAGATAATTGAAATTGTTTCCCAAGCATGCGAAAGTGAATTACATTAGGGGTCATAACATCAAATTGATCAGGTAAGGAAAATTCAAATGTAGTGAAAAATTCCAAAAGAAAGCTCATGAAAACCAGGACATTGCAAAGTAAGTAAACTATCCCAACCAATCGCCCCGAAGTAATTAGTAACAGCCTCCCGAATGCCTAATTGTTCAAGAGTTCCCATATGAACAAACCTACCAGTGACAACGTCCCTCTCTTTAAGGAGTGCATACCTCTTTAATTGCTCATGGGAAAAAGAGTGTAAGTGTCCTCCCACAAGGGTGGGAGGAAGCACTTGAATGGCTTTACCTTTTCGTGCTCTAGAAGTAGTGGGAACCTTGTTAGGTGGCTGTACCGGAATGGAAGGTGCTACAGGGGCAGCAAGAGCCTTTTTCGGGGCCGGTTTCTTTGATTTGGATGTGGTGGCCGGTTGCTTTCCCTTCTTTGCAATTGCCTTAGACCGAGTGGCAAGGGGCACACTAGGTTGAGATGGCTTAGGCACATTTACCCTAGTCATTGTTCCTGCACTCAGAAAATACCAACGATTCCAAAACAATATGCAAGCTAATAAATCCGGAGCAATGCTAAACCATGACAAAACAAATCCCTATCAATTCAGAATTTCCTTGATTCAATTATCCAACAAACCAACAAGCAACACAATTCCACAATTATTCAACCTCTATTCCTCAATCAAATTGAATCCAACTATGCAATTTGCACAAGCCATAGCAACACAGTGATAAGCAAAAAGCCCAAATGAAATTTTCAAATGTTAATCTAATTTCAACACTCACCACAGCAATTTCAACAAATCAGATTTGGGATTTTGAAAATTGAAGAACTAGGGCACAAATTTGCAACCAAGCAAAAGGCGAAGAAACAACTTACAACCACACCTAGGGCACAGGGGCGGCGCTGTGGTGGTAGCGGCGGTGGAGGGAGGAGCGCGGTGGAGCTCCGGCGTTGAGAACAGGGTGGTGACGTCGGCGTCTGGGGAGCGAACGGACGGCAGCGCTGGGACGGCTGGGGCGACGGATCCGAGATGGTGGAGGCGAGCGGAGGGGCGGCGAGGGGCGGTATCGAAACCAGTGGCGGCGGCCGGCGTTCGCGGTGGTGGTTCGCGACGGGCGGGAGAGAGAGTGGCGGACGGCAGCGTTCGTCGGAGGGAGCGGCGAGCGCGGAGCAGAGGTGCAGGCGAGATGGTTCGCGGCGGCTGGATCTGAGATCGGAAGGGACGGTGGTGCTCCGGCGCTGTTCAGGGGCGGCGGCGGACGAGTGCGGCTGCGCGAACACGGCGGCGGCGCCGAGGCGAGAGAAACAGAGGGAGGAAGAAGGGGCGCGGAGGTGAGCGAGCAGCGCCAGCAGCTGCGGCGCGACGCGAGTGGCGGCGGTGGCGGGTACGCGAGCGGCCGGCGGCGGCGCGTGGACGGCGGCGTCGTGCACAGGGAGAGAGGGTGGAGGCGACTGATGAGGGTGAGGAAGAGTGGGGGGTGGCAGCTGTTTTTGTGAGAGGGAGGGCTCAAACTTGTTTAAGTCTCAAAACCTAGCCCTCCAAGTGATATGGCAGAAGCACAAGTGCTCCTTGGGCGTGGTCACGCCTAAGGATGGCCTTTGGTTCTGTCTCCCAATATCCTCTCCAAATTGTTATGAATAAAAAGGCAGTGGCACAAATGTTCCTTGGACGTTGAAACTTTTGACAAGTTTCGTTAACCCGAGCTTTTTCTAAAATTATACCAGGTTAGATTTATTGAATGAAAAGCGTTATGATTCACGGGAAAGGGTTTAGGGATATATCAAGATTATTATTCTTTTTATTACTCAAGTATGGTGCTTTGGTTTCAAATGGCGCTGTGGTCCTCTCTGTCATGAAATGTTGACAAATCTCATGGCATAGCCGGGATAGATTGACCTTCAGCCTGTCACACTGAGGATCCCCGGCAAATATGCCATGATACTTCTCATCAATTCTTGCCATAAGATTTCCTGCCATGAAACTTTTGACCGGCTTCCCATTACATGAGTATTTTCTGAAAATTCGTGATCCTGGTTTAGGTTTTATTTAGTGAAACCAAATTATGATGGCGGTGTTGTGATTAGGGATATATTTACACGTAGTCATATTTTTATTGCTCGTAGTTAAGAAACTGTGCTCCCGAAAGCGCACGGTGTCAAAAATTGCAGTAATTTATAGTAAGACCGGATCGTTCACTGGAGGATGTGCGATAGAAGCAGGGCCCACGCCATTCACTAAGATTCTCCACTCGGTTACTCGATTCAAGTGTGTGATTTGACTAACAACTACTTGACAGAATTTAAATCAGATTATGAAAGCACTTAAAACAAAGCAGATAAAAGTATTCTAGAAAGCGAATTAAATTTAATCTAAGAAAGCAATAAAAGTAATCTAAGAAAGCGATTAAGATTATCTAAGAAAACAGATTTAAAATATGACAGAAGGGACAGGAAGAAAAGAATAAAGATTGGACAAGATTCAGATGAAACACAATTAAACTTCCATTTTAATTACACAGATCTTAGCTTGGGATAATCCTTCAGATAGCTAACTCTCATGCTTCCTATACTATGTTCCCTTTAACAGACAGGTACTTACAGTAAGGATTTACATGCCTTAAGACAACAAAATCTAAGATACCACAGATAGATAACTGCCCCTGCGCAGAGGTATGTCATTCATCTGTGGTGGATAAGCAACACCTGACAAATCATTAGTTGAAGTGTCAAGTACTGCTATCATTCCCCCATGTCACACCCAAAGATTCTAACTAAGTCCTGAACTATCCCTTAACTCTCAGTCCTAGTAGCAGTTACACAACTCTCAATACAACCGAGTGACCTCTAACGAAAGCATTTAAAAGAAAGCGATAAAGAAAGCATTTAAAATCCTATCACTCGGAGGTTTCTGAAAGTTTGACCCTGGTATTAAAAGAAAGCCCCCAGTCAGAATGACCGGGTGTGGATCAAGAATTCCCTATTCTCGGTGAACCGCTCGCAGTGTTCACTTCTCGTTGGGTGGTTATGAGATACAAACTAATGAAACGAACTAATAAATTAGTTCGTTCCGGATGCACTCACTCAGGACTCAAAAATAGGCTTTGGCAGAAGAAGATAACAGTTGAAAGAATACTCAACCCTACCTTAGAAAATAACCAAGGACCGAATGTTGTTCCTCTAGTGTTATCTGTCACACCTTATCGGAATCCAAGTGGAATCTGACCCAGTGCAATATTTAATACAAGATTTCCAACAAACAGCAATTTTGGAAAATAATAAATCTGAAAATCATTCCCTATCAGGTACTAGACTCTCAATAAGAACACAGATCCTTTCAGTCTAGGTGGGACCTAATCGCTGACTCTGCTTCTAATTTCCCGAAATCAACCCCCAGTCGGATATGAATTAGTCATAACTGTCGAATTTATCCCTTACTCAGATCCGGATTTTATAAAGGAATTTTTGTTGGAAATTTATTATGAAACATCTGATTCAAATCGAGACTTCTATGTCCAAGGGAAGGATCCCAAAATAATATCGACCACAATATCTACATAATAGTATCATGCATAAATTTATAGAGAAGTGTAAAATTAAATAACCCAAAATATAAGGTGGGTTTAGACAGAAGTTGAAACACAAAGATGAAGTAGCCGGAGGTGAGAAGAATTTATTTGGCTAAAAAGATGACAAAATAATCAGGATGATCCGGACTGCAAACATCTGCTATCCAGGTCCTGATCATTTTAGGTGGGAAGACTTTTAGACAGTGGAATGCCTCAGATGACAGTTGCCGCCGTCATCTCAGACTCCACTGTCTGTGAATTTGGATAAAAACCCACATGTTCTGTCACTGCAATAATGATTAGATGACATTGGCATATATCATCTAATATTATTACAGCTCCAGATTCAGGTTTGAAATTAAAGTAAGAAAAGAAAACTGTATCCGGATGGGAGTCAGCTGAGCAGCTATTATAATCCCGGAGGGATGAACCGCCAAGGCTTCCACCGACCACTATCTGGACCATGCAAAATGACAACTATTAATTAATATACAGATCACGAGCTAGTTATCCGTGTGGGAATACCCGCCAACATTAATCTGATATATTCTTTATTAACTGTTTCACACATCACGAAAAATACAGAATAAAATAAAATAAAAGAAAATATTTTTGGGTCATCTTGCATGAGAGACATTGGTTTCTCATGCACGGGTATGGAGATGAATCCATAATCACTCTTCATGTCTAAATAATCACTCATTCCATAATTAATTAATTAATTATAGTCCAGATTATATACTTAGATCATTAGAGTTTAATCATTTGTAGAAGAATCTTTTAATAGGGAATTGAACAAAGTTCTTTATATCAAATTAATCATGGGTTGAGATCATTGGATTTCAACCTCAAAATATCAATACAAAGGTTCAATTAATTAATGGATTGAGATGAAGAGTGAGAATTTGGCACAAGGTGCCACCTTGTCGCGATGCAGAGTTTGTGTCGCGGAGCGTGGCTCCGCGACAAAGGTTTCGCGCCAAAGGGGTGGGAATTAAGAGAAATGGGATTTTGAAAGTCCAGGGTTTGCTTTGTCGCTAAGTAAAGAAAATTTTGTCGCGGAACGTGGTTCCGCGACAAGGCCATAGCGACAAAAAGGTTGAAAATTGGACAAGGCATAATTCTTGTCGCGGAACAAGAGGTTTTGGCGCGGAACGTGGTTCCGCGACAAGGTTGCTTCGCGACAAAGCCCTTCCAGAATAAAATCACAAGTATTTGGGTCCTTGGTCGCTAATCAAGATTTTGTCGCGGAACGTGGTTCCGCGCCAAGGGGTGTTTCGCGACCAAGGGTTTTAAAATAATGGTCAACAAATGTTCTTTGGCACCTTTGTCGCCAAAGCACCATTTTGTCGCGGAACGTGGTTCCGCGACAAGAGTTGTTCCGCGACAAAGGTGTGTCCAGTACACATGTCAGAAAAGTAAAGTGGAACAGTGGCATGCATTATGTGTGATCTCACCCATTTCAGATTCAAAAGCTAAACTAAGCTCAAAATGACCAAACAGAATTTGAATCTAGCTAGAACATGCTTGAACAAAATAGAAATAAAGCAAACTTAAAACTTAAGAAACCCTAATCTAAGCTTGATCATCCATAAGCATGCAACATTATCCCAAGTAAAAGTCACCAAGCAGTGACATTAAAATGCAAAAACGAGGGTCAAATGACCCAAGGAAAATGAAAACAGTAAGATCCATGGGGTGTGAGACCCATTTCATGATTTTTGGGACACAAATGGAGAATGTTTTCCCATATTATTAAATGGTGTTGTTCATACCCATGGTTTGAGTACCACAAACCCTTAAACAAAAGTTTAGAACAAAAACAAGGTTTAAAACTGGCTATCTAACCAAAGTGCAATAAACTACAACTAACTAGTGCATGAATTAAATAATACAAAAGAAAACCTAACTAAACTACCCTAAACTAAACTAAACTACTGAACTCCCCAACTTGTCTTCAAGAAGGTGTAGTTTTTCTAAAATTCTTCCAACCTTTAGCTCAAAGGAAACACCTCATATTTATAGAGGGGAAACCCTAAGCTCATGGGCCTTGATTTGAGCCCATTGTGTCTCAAGACATCACACACATCACAGCTTTGTCTCGGGGCACCAAGTTTGGTCGCGGAACTCACTGCATGTGGCAAAGCTTCTCGACTGGGTCTTGTGTCTCTAAAAATGTATCTTGGTCGCGGAATGGACCTTTGTCGCGGAACAGTGCGTCGCGACAAGGGTATCGCGCCAGGGGCTTTGGCTGGTCTCTTCTTCATCTGGGCCACTTGGTCGCGGAACCCCTCCTTTGTCGCGGAACACTGTATCGCGCCAAGGGCTTCCGCGACAAAGGTCTTCCTGGGCCTGCTGGGTTGGGCCAGATGGGCCGAAAATATTCTTTTTGTGGGCTTTTCTATCTTTTTCCCATCTTTTTGTTTCCTTTTCTTTTTCTCATGTTTTTTGGATTTTTCTAACATAAATATGTAATAAAATTACATATTTGTGTCTTTTTCACACCAGCTTATTATTTTTACAATTATGCATAAATTAGTCCAATTCGACTGCTTTCTTACTTAATGTAAGACCGGAATGCGATCAAATGCCCGTTTAAGACACGGAAATGGATTGAAAATAATGGTCATTTCTGGCCATTATCAACATCCTCACATTTAATACTGATCGTCCCCGAGCAGTCAGAGTCAGTGTTCGTAAGAACACGGACTCTACATATTCAATTCATTTTCGTGGCTTCATAAATTACGTCCTTTTTGGATTGGGATAAGACGATCAAAAATTGCAAGTATTAAATTCCCTTGATTGCAGTGTTTAATGAAATGATACTTGCTCACTACATCGGGCCTACAAATCAAACATTATTAACAATCCTTCATGAATATCATGTTTGAAAGATGCAAAGATTAAAAATTAGAATTAAGGTATGACATGAATATTCTTAATGAAACAGAGCCTCACTTATAAGAGAATCGAAAGGATCACTCACTCTCAATTGGGGTTTAATCATGAACGCTCAAAATCAAATTTAATTAAATTGTCCCATATGCTTGCAATCAGACCAACTCGCCACTGGCTCATTTCTTCAAATCAAGATCACGAGGTCTTATTTAAGGGTTATAACGGGGCGTACGGTTGTAACAGTAGGTAGGAAAGGGAAATTATTGGCTAGAAGTGGCAAAGATTTATTCTATCATAACTTGGCATTTTTATCTGAAAATTTATGATCATCAATATTTCTTTCTTTTTGATTTTCTTTCTATTGCATGACATTAGACTAAGTCTAATTGCTTGTCATCTGCAATTTATTTGTGTTGAATGACATTCAACTCTCTTTTTTTTTTTTTTTTTGGAATCGGTTTATAGAATACCAATTTGTAGTTTTCATTGATGATCAAAATTGTAATGCCTTGATAGAATTCATCCTTGCACACTTGGGTTTGATTTTCTTGGTCTTTTTATAAGGCTAGGAATAATATAGTGGGTTTCAAAGAAAAATTAGGCTTATAGGCTCAAATTGGTTAATCCTAAAGGGAAAATATTTTTGGGTTTGGATTTCAAGACGAAGGCCAAAAATTTGGATTTTCTATGTGCCTCGATCATATGCTCGATTTCTGGAATATGGCATGGTCTTGAATCGGTCCCAATTGCAAGTTCTAGTTTCCTTTAATCAAAATGATTCACACATCAAAGAAAATGAATGAGTAAAAATGACTCATGGCTCAAATCTCACACGGTTGGGTTGATTCACGTCATACAATATTCTCAAATTTAATCGAAGCTTAATTCTAACAATTTATTCAATCGAAATCTCTGACATGCAGATTTATTACCCAACAAGCTGATCGCATCATTAAATTTTTATAGCTCAAAACCTCAGGAATTCATTTCATGCATGTTCTCAATTATATTATCCCAATTTAAAGGTTTGAAAATTTAATCACAAACCTAAATTCAACATGTGAATTTAGAGCAATTTTATGCATACTTTTGCTGGTTATTTAATTGAAAGCAGTAAAGAGGCACTGCTGACATACTGGGTATGTCAGCAGCATATTTTTGGCCTGACAGTCACTTATTCATCTTGGACTGTGCAGACATCTTTTCAAGAATAAAATTGTTTGGACTGCAAAATTCCAAAATTAAACAGTGAATGATATCAATTACAAGAGATTCCATTGCAATCAGAACGATTTTGCACAAGGGAAATGAAATTCTCTTATATGATATTTACAATTAAGCTCAGAAATGATGGAGTCAGGGATCGCCATCTTTCTTCTCGTCTGATTTCTTGGAGGAGCCAGCTTCATCAGGGATCTTCTTGAGTAAGGTTTGCAGGAGCTGATTTTGACTAAGGATCAGTGATTCCACCATCTTTCGATTCTTCTCTTCTTTTTCTAGCATCATCATTCTGAATTCCTCGTCTCTCCTTTCCTTCTCCAACTTCTCCTTCCGTTTCTCTTCCTTTTCTCTCCTACGCTCTTGGCGTTCTTCCTCTCTCTCTCTCCTTCGCTCTTCACGCTCCTCTTCTGCCCTTTTCTGCTGTCCCTCTTGGCTTGCCAAAATTACATCAGTCATGGATTTCATTCCCTCGAGCATCGATTGACTCATTCTGCTCACCATCTCAATCGTTTGGGAATCAGCAGGGAACTGAGATACGTTCTGGCTTTGAGGAGGTATCTGAGGTTGAGGTTGGGTCGGAGGTGGAATTGGAATCTCAGTCCGTTCTTGGTCCGCAGGAGGCTCCTCTTGGACATTCGAAGGTCCTGCATCAGCACAGGTGTTCTGTGTTCCCTTCTTTGTCTTGGGCTGCCTCTTTCGTTTTCTTGATGCCTGCTCACCCGATATGAAAGAGGATTGAGCATCTGAATCTCCTCTGACAGACAGTTGGGGAAGGGAATATTTGATACTCTCACACAAGGGAAGTCTTGGCACACTGATAGGCGGGTTCACTTTCACCACTGTGTCACCCTCGAAAGCGCTCAGATCAACTCCCTGAGCTATGCAGATTCTCCTAATCAGATTCGGATAGCATAGCACCTGTCTATCCTTTATCCTGGTTATCATCACCTCGAATACATGCCTCCCTACATTTAGTTTTGCTCCGCTCCACATTCTTGCAAATCCCATTAGCACATTTCCAGATGTGGTGTGCGGATGCGAATTGGGCCGGATCTTGGACATGTAGAACTCATAAGTTGGCATGAACTGTATCCGCAGCCATTTTGCATTGAATGTGTATCCAGGGGCGGTCACGCTTGTCATGCTGTTAGCCAATGTTGCATACTTCGCATATTCAGTCGTTTTGGCTCTCTTTGTCATGATCTCACCAGGGGGGAATTCGCTTTGGATATCTGGAGTCCCGAAGAACTGATTCAGCCAATCAGGTGCAATGTTTATCACTTGTCCCCGGATCCATGTTGTTCTGGCAGCTTCATCGATGTTGCAGAAGAATTCCTTTGTTAGCTCCACGAAGCCATCTTCGTCATGATGCAGCATGAAGTTACCCCACTCTTGATTTCTGTAGAAAGTCTCAACAGTGGGGTGTGACAACGCATCGGGTTTGAACCCTTTATCTGGCACTATCATCTTCTGCAACTTCTTATACTTCTCTGCATTCTCTTTGTTGCCATTGAACTTGATCTGAACCTGCTCTTCACTCAGCTTTTTCTTCCCATATTCCTTTGAAACGCCCATTCTTTGCCTTACAGTGTTTTCAGTCTAAAACTCGACTGGTCGAATGGATCCGACGGACTCGTCGTCGCTCGTGTGCCAGTCTGTTTGATCGTCTCCCTCCTGTGGCTGGTCATCCCTTGGTTCAGCCTCATCTCCCCTCTGACTTGGCTCTCGCTCTCCATGAGCTGTTTCATCTCTGACTTCCTCCTCTACCTGTTTAATTACATTTTTCATTGTATTGAGTTCACAATTTACAGGCAAAGAAGATGTAGTTACATGAAAATTACGGTCATCAACATCAGTTGATACCTCCTCCTCCTCCCTAATTCTTGCAGCTCGTCCAACTGGACGTTGGAAGATAGGCGCCATTTGGTCCATGAATTCTTGCTCCTCCTGCTGAGCTTCTTCTTCCGAATCATTCCCATCTGCAGCTTCAGTCAAAATTCCTTGAACCTTTTCTTTAAGCGCAGAGGTCATGAGATGGTCGTCTGGCTGCTTTTCCAAGATTTTGGCCAGTGCCACCGGATCTATGGAATCTTGCGGTCCTTCTGACTGTTCAGGTTGGTGCGACGGGCCTCCTTGAGTGATGAATTCTTCAATTCTGGCCGTGCCCACGAGAGGATCAATCACTTGACCCACTTTTGTCTGATATTTGATTTGATGTGGCTTTTCTCCGGCATCGATTCTTGTTTCGATCTGTTCGTTAAGCCTTTTCCTTATATCCCCTCGGATAGTCTCAGCATCATGTGCAGTGGGGCCAGTCCATGCAGGAGGTTGTTCTTCTTTGATTTTCAAACCACGCCCCTGCACTTCTCCAGTGATCTTTAGTTCGAAATCTTCCTCATCACCCTGCTCAACCTCTGCAGATTTTCTGCTTTCCAGCTCAGCCTGCATCTTTCTGGCAGTTTCTTCATCCCTGGTCTGTTGGATATTCTTTCTAATCTGCTCCTCCTCTGCAGCTTTCTTTTCCATTTCCAGGCGTTCTTCCTCAGTCAATTTCTCTATTCCCGAACCACCTGTTACTTGATCCAGCAAACCAGCTAATGCAAGCTCTTCATTGTGCATCTTCATGGCTAGCTCAGCATCGGATATCACTTGGTGCTTCTTTTTCGGGGGTGGCGGCGGCATCGGCTTTTTACCTCTGTCCTTGGGATCTGTGGGCTCTACCACTTTCCTGACAGTTGGCTCAGGTTCCTTGATCTCCACTTTCTTTTCCGGAGCTCTTGCTGGCTTATCCTTGTCAGCGGACTTTATCAACCTTCTCCTCGTTCCCGGTTGAGGTGCTGGCTGATGACCTTCAGATGTAACAACAGTAGTGGAGGTTTTCTCGGGCTGTATGGGTGCCTTAGTGGTGGCAGGTGCTACAACAGATGTTGTCATTTCAGTCTGAGCTGTCTGTACTGGAGTCCGGACTGCTTCTTGCTGCACCACTGGCTCGGATGTAGCAACTTCTTGTACGTCAGTCTGCCCTCTAGGCGGCAAAGCTGAAGCTTGTACTGCTGGCTGGGTAGGCTGTGGGTTGGCCTCAGGAGGGGTGGAGAATATGCATCAATCTCAGCATCAGGGTCCTCTGGATTTTCCTGGGCTTCTTGAGTTCCAAATAGTTTGTGTGCAAATCTCAGATAATCATGCACGAATGTCTGACTTGTTACCCGAACCAGTTTAAATTCCCAAGCCTCCTTAATCCGTGTGCAAAACAGGCGCCTGACTTTGTGGTCATAGTGCATGACCTTTGTCTTGTTTCCTTCCTTCCCATACCTCAAAGCTTCTCTATCCATCTCCATGAGGAGTTCAAGATATGAGGTCCTATATTGCTCCATCATGGTGTTGATCATGTCTCTTTCTAACTCTTCTGTCACATAGGTCATCATCTGTGCTTTGTCAAACGTCAGATATTCCTTTGCTTCAGCCTCGGTCATTAATCTGAGCTGCACCTTCTTTTTGGTCAGTACTGACCAATTGTGGTGCTGTACCTCATAAAGGGCTTTTTCCCTTAGTTCTCTGATGTGCTCGGAAATCCAGGGTCCACTTGAGTTCCTTTTTCCGCTGGTCTTGTCTGGCCAAACCGCTTGTTTATGAAAATTGTCTCAAAATTATCCTCATCTGGCAAGGTCAATCCTTCATCCAATCTTTCTTGTGTTATGAAACCCTTGCCCTGCCCCCACAGACGTGTCATTTCGTGCCATTCTTTTCGAGCTGCATTGATTGCTTCTCTAAACTGGTTTATCATGGTGGAGTTCCTTTCTGTGTTGAACTCCTCAATTCTCCTCAGCTTGTGGCGCAGGTTGTAACTCATCTCCCGATGCCTTAGCTTAGCCTGCCTGGCCACCCATTGCTGCTCTTCTCTTCCCATGTTATCAAATAACCTCGGGCTCCAAATGCAAGGGAAAGCTTCATGCATTGAAATGGCTCCCTTTGACAGTATCAGGCTTACCGGTAAAGGTCTTTCCACAAACTGCAATTGCACTTGTGGGTCTATGGGCTGGTCGGGAATGAGTATATCATAGTTTGAGATATCGATTCCCACTGTTCCATCTTCTAGATGACGTTGCCAGACAGCTGTATGTATTTGGAATTTCAGCGTGATTCTTTCCAAATGCACTTCGGGTGTCATTATGGAATCATTCGGAGCATGGTCTGTCATTAGTTCCCAAAACTTCAGCATGTGATGGGAGAAATCCCTTTCTATGTTTGTCAGAGCGGTTGATCTATCTTCAGGGGGGATTCTTACGTCCCATCCGGGCCTCAATGACAGCTCAGCTTCAGTACCCTGGTCTAGTGGAACACTGTACACGCTTATCAAAGCTTCCCTGAGCTTCTTAATCTGAGTCCTGTTTGCAGATGCCTCTATTGCTGCCTGATGCAGAGTGCAATCGGGCAATCCAATAGCTGACTTAATCACCAGTTTATTCCTGAAAAATATAGGAAGTATTAATTCCAAAAAAAAATTTTATCTATTTTTGAGTTTCAAGTCAAAAATCAACATCCTCACATTTTGAGCTTTGCTCGAAATGTGATTTATTTGATTAGTACCCAAAACATTATCATAAGGCATATGCCATTAATTAATTTTAAAAAAGTCTAAGTCATTGGACTTAGAGAATTTTTTTGTAGGCTATTGAGCCCAAAAAGGTTGCTTTTCCAATTTTATTAAACAAGCTCGAGGCACTTGTTGAAAATGGAATGAGATGATGATGATGGAATGGATAGCTCGAAAATGGAATGTGCAATGGAGGCATGGCGGGATGGATTCGCTATTTCCGGATTGTTTGGACTGTCATTGGACAGTTAAAACATTTAAGAAAATGCAAACACTATTTTTAATTTTTGAAAAGGTTGACTTGATTTTATTTAATGAAAGGTGGGATGTGTGTGGTCCCATTTTTTTGGATTTTTGTAAAAAGGTAGCAGTTGAGGTGGCCAAATACTGCTACTTAACTCACACTCTTTAGTTCCATTGGGAACAAAAACACATTGTCACCCAAAATTCCTAGTACTATTTTGTCTTTTTGTGAAAAAGTGCACTGGTGAGAGGGGATTGGTGTGCACTGACATGCCAAAAATAATACAAACACTCACTTTCCTCAATGTGCTACACACATACACAGACACACCAAAACAGGAAACGGCATTAAATGATCATCTCAACATGCAATACTCATGAACATAGCAAGTTAAAAACACAAGATCATGCCTCTACTTAAACAAGAACATAAGATTAATCACACTACTCATGCTCAGTGAGGAGGACATTCATAAGCAAGAAAATTAATAACATAATGACACTCTCACAGTATCCCTATGTTCATTAACTCTCACTTTTTCAAGATTTTTCAACAATCCAGGAGGAATCAAGATCAAGCAGACAAAACATGAGCATATAGACTAGAACAAACAAAAGCAAAAGAACCATAAAAACTCAAAACCCACAACCATGGCGGAATCTACCACTGCCAAACCCTAGCCATCATGCCCGTATCCTCTAGACAACCGAGGTTCGTGGAATCAAAATTTCTACGACCCCTAACACTTCTATCTGCGCCCCTGCATCAACCAACCAAAGTGCCAAACCCCAACACCACATTCGGCCATTAACGATAAAAACAGGGAATCGAAATCCATACGTGCCCAATATACAGAATCACTAAAATTGAAAATCAACTAAGTGAAAACAACCATGAGGAGGCCTATTCACATAATATCGAGAACTCAAACACCAAAAATCCCTAGGTTCGCGAAAACAGGGCAATGGGTGCGCGAGAGTAGAATGGAGAAAGGTTTACCATGGTTCAGTTTGCTTCGGAGAAGACGAAGATGAGGGTTCTGATGGCTCCATAAGGGTTGCGAAAATTTGGGCAGAGTTTCCCTTGGAAATGGTCGGAAAAGTTGCGAAGAACACGGTGGTGTGCTTCGGGAGAAATTTCGTGTGTGCGAGAGTGTTTTTCGAAAATTATCTAAGTCCGAATGCGTGAGGAAGAAGAGGGAGGCGGAGAGGTTTAAATAGTAATGGGCCGGTCGCGGAACCCTAGCCCATGGTCGCGGAACAGGATTACGCGACCAGGCTTAGCGACATTAGAGGTGTCGCGGAGTGTGGGACTTTGTCGCGGAGTCATGCACCGCGACAAAGTGTACCGCGACAAAATGGCGAGGAAGAATGGAGTGGTGTGTCCGTGTCGCGGAATAGGGACTCTGTCGCGGAGTCATGCTTCGCGACAAAATGTTCCGCGACAAGGACAAGCAGAGTTTAGGGATGAGTATAACTTTGTCGCGGAATTTGCACATGGGCGCGATGCTGGCCATCGCGACAAAATGATCACTCCGCGACAAAGACAAACAAGGGTTCAGAGGTGAGTGAGATTTTGTCGCGGAATTGCACCTGGTCGCGAAACGTTGTTCCGCGACAAAATGGTCATTCCGCGACAAAGACAAACAAGGGTTGCCGATAAGGGGAATTTTGTCGCGGAGTTGTACTTGGTCGCGGAACGTTGTTCCGCGACAAAATGGTCAGTCCGCGACAGACTTTTTGAATTTTCAAATTTTCAACGGATTGGGCCCGAGTGTGATATTGGGCCTGCGTCCATTTTATTTGAGTTGGACCTGAATGAATTCAGTCCAAGTAAATTCAAATCATTGGGCCATTATTTAAAATAATCTACTTGCATAAAATTAGGTCGGGTCAGTTCCATTTATCTGCAAGATTTATTCCGGATCTTAAATTTCTTTAAATTCCGAAAATAATTTCTCAGATTTGTGGAATTTTCCCAACCAAGAACCTGGTTTTCCTTGCTTTTTCTGCTCCTTCTTTTTGGTGGTTCCGAATTTCCTGCAAGACAGATAAATACCCATTAGGTTAGGTTTTCTCCTCAGTTCAACATCCTCACATTTAGAGTCTTGGTACTCTAAATGTTCAATTAATCTTGAGGGTACTTTTTCTGTTCTGAATTAAATATATTACACTAAACTAGACTAATCTAAGCTAATCTAGGAGTAATCAGGAGTGTAATCCTCTTAATAAACGACGCTGCATCCTCCCCGGCAACGGCGCCATGAAACTTTTGACAAGTTTCGTTAACCCGAGCTTTTTCTAAAATTATACCAGGTTAGATTTATTGAATGAAAAGCGTTATGATTCACGGGAAAGGGTTTAGGGATATATCAAGATTATTATTCTTTTTATTACTCAAGTATGGTGCTTTGGTTTCAAATGGCGCTGTGGTCCTCTCTGTCATGAAATGTTGACAAATCTCATGGCATAGCCGGGATAGATTGACCTTCAGCCTGTCACACTGAGGATCCCCGACAAATATGCCATGATACTTCTCATCAATTCTTGCCATAAGATTTCCTGCCATGAAACTTTTGACCGGCTCCCATTACATGAGTATTTTCTGAAAATTCGTGATCCTGGTTTAGGTTTTATTTAATGAAACCAATTTATGATGGCGGTGTTGTGATTAGGGATATATTTATACGTAGTCATATTTTTATTGCTCGTAGTTAAGAAACTGTGCTCCCGAAAGCGCACGGTGTCAAAAATTGCAGTAATTTATAGTAAGACCGGATCGTTCACTGGAGGATGTGCGATAGAAGCAGGGCCCACGCCATTCACTAAGATTCTCCACTCGGTTACTCGATTCAAGTGTGTGATTTGACTAACAACTACTTGACAGAATTTAAATCAGATTAAGAAAGCAATTAAAACAAAGCAGATAAAAGTATTCTAGAAAGCGAATTAAATTTAATCTAAGAAAGCAATAAAAGTAATCTAAGAAAGCGATTAAGATTATCTAAGAAAACAGATTTAAAATATGACGGAAGGGACAGGAAGAAAAGAATAAAGATTGGACAAGATTCAGATGAAACACAATTAAACTTCCATTTTAATTACACAGATCTTAGCTTGGGATAATCCATCAGATAGCTAACTCTCATGCTTCCTATACTATGTTCCCTTTAACAGACAGGTACTTACAGTAAGGATTTACATGCCTTAAGACAACAAAATCTAAGATACCACAGATAGATAACTGCCCCTGCGCAGAGGTATGTCATTCATCTGTGGTGGATAAGCAACACCTGACAAATCATTAGTTGAAGTGTCAAGTACTGCTATCATTCCCCCATGTCACACCCAAAGATTCTAACTAAGTCCTGAACTATCCCTTAACTCTCAGTCCTAGTAGCAGTTACACAACTCTCAATACAACCGAGTGACCTCTAACGAAAGCATTTAAAAGAAAGCGATAAAGAAAGCATTTAAAATCCTATCACTCGGAGGTTTCTGAAAGTTTGACCCTGGTAGTAAAAGAAAGCCCCCAGTCAGAATGACCGGGTGTGGATCAAGAATTCCCTATTCTCGGTGAACCGCTCGCAGTGTTCACTTCTCGTCGGGTGGTTTTGAGATACAAACTAATGAAACGAACTAATAAATTAGTTCGTTCCGGATGCACTCACTCAGGACTCAAAAATAGGCTTTGGCAGAAGAAGATAACAGTTGAAAGAATACTCAACCCTACCTTAGAAAATAACCAAGGACCGAATGTTGTTCCTCTAGTGTTATCTGTCACACCTTATCGGAATCCAAGTGGAATCTGACCCAGTGCAATATTTAATACAAGATTTCCAACAAACAGCAATTTTGGAAAATAATAAATCTGAAAATCATTCCCTATCAAGTACTAGACTCTCAATAAGAACACAGACCCTTTCAGTCTAAGTGGGACCTAATCGCTGACTCTGCTTCTAATTTCCCAAAATCAACCCCCAGTCGGATATGAATTAGTCATAACTGTCGAATTTATCCCTTACTCAGATCCGGATTTTATAAAGGAATTTTTGTTGGAAATTTATTATGAAACATCTGATTTAAATCGAGACTTCTATGTCCAAGGGAAGGATCCCAAAATAATATCGACCACAATATCTACATAATAGTATCATGCATAAATTTATAAAGAAGTGTAAAATTAAATAACCCAAAATATAAGGTGGGTTTAGACAGAAGTTGAAACACAAAGATGAAGTAGCCGGAGGTGAGAAGAATTTATTTGGCTAAAAAGATGACAAAATAATCAGGATGATCCGGACTGCAAACATCTGCTATCCAGGTCCTGATCATTTTAGGTGGGAAGACTTTTAGACAGTGGAATGCCTCAGATGACAGTTGCCACCGTCATCTCAGACTCCACTGTCTGTGAATTTGGATAAAAACCCACATGTTCTGTCACTGCAATAATGATTAGATGACATTGGCATATATCATCTAATATTATTACAGCTCCAGATTCAGGTTTGAAATTAAAGTAAGAAAAGAAAACTGTATCCGGATGGGAGTCAGCTGAGCAGCTATTATAATCCCGGAGGGATGAACCGCCAAGGCTTCCACCGACCACTATCTGGACCATGCAAAATGACAACTATTAATTAATATACAGATCACGAGCTAGTTATCCGTGTGGGAATACCCGCCAACATTAATCTGATATATTCCTTACTAGCTGTTTCACACATCACGGAAAAGACAGAATAAAATAAAAGAAAATATTTTTGGGTCATCTTGCATGAGAGACATTGGTTTCTCATGCAAGGTATGGAGATGAATCCATAATCACTCTTCATGTCTAAATAATCGCTCATTCCATAATTATTAATTAATTACAGTCCAGATTATATACTTAGATCATTAGAGTTTAATCATTTGTAGAAGAATCTTTTAATGGGAATTTGAACAAAGTTCTTTATATCAAATTAATCATGGGTTGAGATCATTGGATTTCAACCTCAAAATATTAATATAAAGGTTCAATTAATTAATGGGGTGAGATGAAGAATGAAAACTTGGCAAAAGGTGCCACCTTGTCGCGATGCAGAGTTCGTGTCGCGGAGCATGGCTCCGCGACAAAGATTTCGCGACAAAGGGGTGGGAAATAAGGGAAATGGAATTTTGAAAGTTTAGGGTTGTTTTGTCGCTAAGTAATGAAAATTTTGTCGCGGAACGTGGTTCCGCGACAAGGGCATAGCGACAAAAAGGTTGAAAATTGGACAAGGCATAATTCTTGTCGCGGAACAAGAGATTTTGGCGCGGAACGTGGTTCCGCGACAAGGTTGCTTCGCGACAAAGCCCTTCCAGAATAAAATCACAAGTATTTGGGTCCTTGGTCGCTAATCAAGATTTTGTCGCGGAACGTGGTTCCGCGCCAAGGGGTGTTTCGCGACCAAGGGTTTTAAAATAATGGTCAACAAATGTTCTTTGGCACCTTTGTCGCCAAAGCACCATTTTGTCGCGGAACGTGGTTCCGCGACAAGAGTTATTCCGCGACAAAAGTGTGTCCAGTACACATGTCAGAAAAGTAAAGTGGAACAGTGGCATGCATTATGTGTGATCTCACCCATTTCAGATTCAAAAGCTAAACTAAGCTCAAAATGACAAAACAGAATTTGAATCTAGCTAGAACATGCTTGCACAAAATAGAAATAAAGCAAACTTAAAACTTAAGAAACCCTAATCTAAGCTTGATCATCCATAAGCATGCAACATTATCCCAAGAAAAAGTCACCAAGCAGTGACATTAAAATGCAAAAACAAGGGTCAAATGACCCAAGGAAAATGAAAACAGTAAGATCCATGGGGTGTGAGACCCATTTCATGATTTTGGGACACAAATGGAGAATGTTTTCCCATATTATTAAACGGTGTTGTTCATACCCATGGGTTGAGTACCACAAACCCTTAAACAAAAGTTTAGAACAAAAACAAGGTTAAAAACTGGCTATCTAACCAAAGTGCAATAAACTACAACTAACTAGTGCATGAATTAAATAATACAAAAGAAAACCTAACTAAACTACCCTAAACTAAACTAAACTACTGAACTCCCCAACTTGTCTTCAAGAAGGTGTAGTTTTTCTAAAATTCTTCCAACCTTTAGCTCAAAGGAAACACCTCATATTTATAGAGGGGAAACCCTAAGCTCATGGGCCTTGATTTGAGCCCATTGTGTCTCAAGACATCACACACATCACAGCTTTGTCTCGGGGCACCAAGTTTGGTCGCGGAACACACTGCATGTGGCAAAGCTTCTCGACTGGGTCTTGTGTCTCTAAAAATGTATCTTGGTCGCGGAATGGACCTTTGTCGCGGAACAGTGCATCGCGACAAAGGTATCGCGCCAGGGGCTTTGGCTGGTCTCTTCTTCATCTGGGCCACTTGGTCGCGGAACCCCTCCTTTGTCGCGGAGCACTGTATCGCGCCAAGGGCTTCCGCAACAAAGGTCTTCCTGGGCCTGCTGGGTTGGGCCAGATAGGCCGAAAATATTCTTTTTGTGGGCTTTTCTATCTTTTTCCCATCTTTTTGTTTCCTTTTCTTTTTCTCACGTTTTTTGGATTTTTCTAACATAAATATGTAATAAAATTACATATTTGTGTCTTTTTCACACCAGCTTATTATTTTTACAATTATGCATAAATTAGTCCAATTCGACTGCTTTCTTACTTAATGTAAGACCGGAATGCGATCAAATGCCCGTTTAAGACACGGAAATGGATTGAAAATAATGGTCATTTCTGGCCATTATCAAACGTGGTCACGTCTAAGGAGTGCCCTTGGTTCTGCCTTCCCATGTCTTTTCCGGATCGTCAAGAATAGGAAAACAGAAGCACAATTGTTCCTTAGACATGGTCACGCCTAAGGGTGACCTTTGCTTCTGCCTTCCAATTTCACTTGCCTCTTCTCCCACTGACATGGCAGAACCTGTAAAGCCTCTTAACCGTGGTCACGCCTAAGAATGACTTCCCACACTGTTTGCTCAAGTCCTGAATCAATTACCAAGTCAATAGAAACAAGTTAAAAACAACTCAAATTTAACCTAAGAATGCAAAATAAGAAAACATGAAATCAAAATAGAGCTTGGGTTGCCTCCCAAGAAGCGCCTTTCTTTTAGGTCTTTGGCTAGACACAATGACGTCTTAATTCAGCTAGGCTCATGGGATTCAACAAAATTGATTCCTTCCACGACTTGAGGTTGAAATCCTTCATAATAGGGCTTAAGACGATGCCCATTCACCACAAACTTCTTCTCCGTGTGCAAACTTTGTATCTCCACTGCACCAAAAGATGTTATATTAGTCACCACAAATGGACCTATCCAACGAGAACGTAACTTACCCGGGAAGAGCTTGAGTCTAGAATTATAAAGTAAAACCTTTTGGCCCACCTTAAAATCTCTCCTCAAAATATTTTGGTCATGAAAATTCTTACTCTTCTCCTTGTAAATCATGGCATTGTCATAAGTCTCGTTCCTAATCTCCTCCAACTCTTGCAATTGCAACTTTCTACTTTCTCCAGCTTCACTCAAACTCATGTTACATTGTTTAACAGCCCAAAATGCACGATGTTCAATTTCAACTGGTAAATGACATGGCTTACCAAAGACTAACCTATAGGGAGACATCCCTATTGGAGTTTTGAATGCCGTTCGGTATGCCCACAATGCATCTCCCAACCTTAAGCTCCAATCCTTCCTGTCCGGCCTCACCATTTTTTCAAGAATCCCCTTGATCTCTTTGTTGGAAACTTCAGCTTGCCCATTGGTTTGCGGGTGGTAAGAGGTTGAGACCTTGTGTAGAACACCATACCTGCGAAACAAAGCTGAAATAGTTTTGTTGCAAAAATGAGTACCCCGGTCACTGACAACCGCCTCGGGCATCCCAAAACGATTGAAAATGGACTTGAGGAAATCTGCAACAACCTTTGAATCATTAGTCCGGGTGGCTTTTGCTTCCACCCATTTCGAAACATAGTCAACAGCAAGTATGATATATAAAAATCCATGAGAATTAGGAAATGGCCCCATAAAATCCATCCCCCATACATCAAATATTTCAACAAACATCATTGGTGTTAGGGGCATTTGATCTCTAGCAGTTATATTTCCTACCCTTTGACACTTATCACACATTTTGCAAAACGAATATGCATCTTTAAATAAGGTAGGCCAATAAAAACCGCTATCTAATACCTTCCTTGCGGTTCTTTGGGCACCAAAATGACCTCCACACTCCATGGAATGACAGAATTTAAGAATGGATTCGTACTCACTTTCACTTACACACCGCCTTATCACTTGATCTTGGCAACGCTTCCACAGGTACGGGTCATCCCATATGTAATATCTAGCATCACTCTTAAGCTTATCCTTCTTTGCCTTTGTCCAACCTATAGGAAATTGATTAGTGACCAAATAATTAACTAAATCCGCATACCAAGGTGAAATGCTAGAAATTGAAAGCAATTGCTCATCCGGAAAATACTCCCTTAAAGATAATTTCTCTTGAGGTGTTGGGAGTCGACTGAGGTGGTCAGCCACAAGGTTCTCACTACCTTTCTTGTCTCGAATTTCCACATCAAATTCTTGTAGGAGTAAGACCCATCGAATGAGCCTTGGTTTGCTATCTTTCTTTGTCATAAGGTACCTTAGAGCTGCATGATCAGAAAAGACAATTACTTTAGTACCAAGCAAATAAGATCGAAATTTTTCAAGAGCAAATACAACAGCTAGGAGTTCTTTTTCAGTAGTGGAATAATTTAATTGGGCTCCATTTAGAGCTTTTGATGCATAGTAGATTGCCCAAGGAATTCTTCCACTTCTTTGTCCAAGCACAGCTCCAACTGCGGTGTCACTTGCATCACACATGATTTCGAAAGGAAGCTCCCAGTTTGGAGGCTGAATAATGGGAGGTGAAGTCAACAGCTCCTTAATCTTGTCAAAGGTCTTCTTGCATTGATCATCAAACTCAAATTGGATATCTTTTTGTAGCAACTTGAAAAGAGGAGCAGCCACCTTGGAGAAATCTTTGATGAAACGTCGATAAAATCCTGCATGTCCTAAAAAAGAACGAATATCCCTCACCGAAATGGGGTAGGGTAAAGCAGAAATAATATCGACCTTGGCCTTATCAACTTCTATCCCCTTAGATGACACTAAATGACCAAGGACTATCCCCTCTTCTACCATGAATTGACACTTCTCCCAATTTAACACTAACTTAGTGTCCTTGCATCTTTTCAAAATTAATTCCAAATTGTCTAAGCAAGTGTCAAAATCAGTTCCATACACGCTAAAGTCATCCATGAACACTTCTATCCCTTTCCCCACATAATCAGAAAAAATACTTACCATGCACCTTTGAAAGGTGGCAGGGGCGTTGCAAAGTCCGAATGGCATTCTCCTGTAGGCGAAGGTTCCAAATGGGCAAGTGAATGTGGTCTTCTCTTGGTCCTCAGGCGCAATGGCAATCTGAAAGTACCCTGAAAAGCCATCTAGGAAGCAATAATGTGACTTCCCTGCCAAACGCTCAACCATTTGATCAATAAAGGGTAGGGGAAAATGATCTTTCTTTGTTACAGAATTTAATTTACGGTAATCAATACATTGTCTCCAACCTGTTTGCTTCCTTACAGGAATAAGATTACCATCATGATCAGCTTCCACTGTAACTCCCGACTTCTTTGGAACCACATGAATGGGACTTACCCAGTTGCTATCTGAAATTGGGTAGATGATGTCTGCATCCAATAGTTTGAGGATCTCCTTCTTCACCACTTCCATCATGGCCGGATTGAGTCTCCTTTGTGCTTGCCTTAAAGGTTTTGTATCTTCTTCAAGCGCAATCCTGTGAGTGCACAAGAAAGGGCTAATTCCTCTTATATCTGCTAATTGCCAACCAATAGCCTCTTTTTGCTCTCTCAACACACGAACCAACTTTTCCTCTTGTGTAGGAGATAGGGCAGCTGAGATAATCACTGGTAAGGTCTTTTCAGCTCCTAGGAATGTATATTTAAGAGTGGGTGGCAGTGGTTTCATCTCCAAAATTGGTGCCTGCACAACCGATGACAAAAGACCATTGTCAGATTTCTTAAGTATGGAATTCACAACAGCATACCTTGATGGTTTAGGTTCTAGAGAGTGCAAAGCTTGAACCATCTCCTTCACAGCATCATCCACTGGTGTTTCATCCAAAATATCGACTCGAAGGTTCTGTATAATTGTTGTCTCAAGGTCATCCTTCCCATTTAAATCAAAGACCTCCTGCACATTAGCATCAAGAACATCTATGCAACACAAAGCATTAGATTCGACTGGATATTTCATGGCATCAAAAATATTAAATTGGACTTTTTCACCTTCAAATTCCATGGAAAGAGTTCCAGTTTTTACATCAATTTTTGTTCTAGTTGTGCACATAAATGGTCTTCCAAGCAAAATAGGTGAAGGATTTGGTGAGTTTTCATCATGCATATCCAAAATATAGAAATCAACAGGAAATATTAATTCATTAACTTGAACTAGGACATCCTCTATAATCCCTTCAGGATATGCATTAGTCCTATCCGCTAATTGAATTATTATGCCCGTTTCTTTAAGTGGTCCAATGTTCAAAGAGTTAAAAATAGATCTAGGCATTACATTAATAGCAGCACCTAAATCTAACATAGCCCTTTTTACCTCCATTTTACCTATCTTGCATGGAATGACAAACATACCGGGATCTCCGCATTTTTGTGGAAGTTTCCTTTGAAGCATGGCGGATACACTTTCTCCCGCTATCACCTTCTCATCTCCTCTCAATTTTTGCTTGTTGGAACACAAGTCCTTTAGAAACTTTGCATATTGAGGGATCTGCTTGATTGCATCTAACAAGGGAATGCTCAATTCCACTTTTTTAAACACTTCCATGATTTCCTTGTCCTTGTCTCCTTTTGAAGGCTTCACCAACCTATGAGGAAAAGGAGCAATATTAGATTTTGGAGTAATTGGTAAATTAAATTTTACCTCATCACTTGATTTTTGTGCTTCTTGCTCCATTTCTTTTTCAATTTCATCCTCTGCCTTTTCCTTTGAAACGATCTCCTTTGGGCCTTCTAATTCCTTTCCACTTCTCAGCGTCATTGCACTAACATTTCCAGGATTAGCATGTGTTTGAGCAGGCAATTTTCCTTTTTCCCTTTGCTTCATATCACGCACCTCATTCACTACTTGGGACATTTGATCCTCCAAATTCTTTATACTTGTTCTAGTTTCCTGTTGAAATTGCAACATATTAGCTGCCATATTCTTAACTAGATCATGTAGAGAATTACCTGGGAAGGGAGCTTGTGGGGCTGCCCTTTGTTGTGGCGGCGGTGGAGCTGGTTGAAAACCCGGAGGTTGTTGTGTAGGAGCTTGTTGATTCCCATAACGCAAATTGGGATGATCCCTCCATCCCGGATTGTACGTGTTGGAAAATGGGTCGTAATTCCTTCTTTGCACAAATCCAGCTGCATTAACTTCTACTTCCTCAGACAATGTGGGACAAGCATTAGTGGAATGATTCGTGTTTGAGCATATTCCACATGTCTTTACCTGTGCATTCCCTACAGCAAGCTTACGAACAAAAGATGTTAATTCAGTTAATTGTTGCTGTAAAGAACTTACTTCCCCAGCTTCTTTCACTGGAACAACTTCCCTTGTCCCAAACTGCTGTGAATTCATTGCCATATTATTCAACAATGCCCAGGCCTCCTCCGGTGTCTTGTTCATAAGTGCACCTCCACTTGCAGCATCTATAAGCATCCTGTCTATAGTGGTTAAACCTTCATAGAAATACTGGATTAGTAATTGCTCGGAAATTTGGTGTTGTGGACACCTAGTAATAAGTTTATTGAACCTATCCCAGTATTCAAAAAGTGATTCCCCTGTAGCTTGTTTAATACCACATATCTCTTTCCTCAGGTTTGCAGCTCGAGAAGCAGGAAAATACTTCTCCAAAAACTTACGCTTCATCTCATTCCAAGTGGTGATACTACCTGCAGGAAGGTTGAACAACCAATCCTTTGCTGCATCTTTCAAGGAAAATGGAAATGCCCTTAGCTTGATTTGATCTTCAGTGACACCAGCTGGTTTCATGCTTGTACACACCACATCAAACTCATGTAAGTGTTTGTGTGGTTCTTCTCCTGACAAACCATGAAAGTTAGGCAACAAATGTATTAGTCTAGTTTTCAACACAGAGGCCGCATTGTCGGCCACAGTAGGGAAAGTAATACAGAGTGGCTGTTGAGCCAAGTCAGGGGATGCTAGCTCCCTCAATGTTCTCTGTTGTGCCATAGCAGGTTGAGGAATTTCAGTTTCCTCTTCTACTTTTTCGCTTTTCTCAGAATCTGATGATGAACTTGAATCCTCCGCTTTTTGAATTTCCAAATTGAGCAAAGGTGTCAACACCTCCGCTTTCTCTTCTCTCCTTCGTTCCCTGGCCTCTTTTCTCAAACGACGTGCGGTCTTTTCAATCTCTGGATCGTAATTCTTTTCACCACCACGATCTGTGCGAGGCATAAACCAATAAGTGGAAATAAAGATTAGAGAAATATATATATATATATATATATATTAAATTAACCAAGGTATGAAAAATCCTCTTTTGGCGACACTCCCCGGCAACGGCGCCAAAAATTGCTAGCCCGTCGTAAAGCTGCAAATTAAATATTAGTCCTACACCACAGAAGAAGATAAATAAATGTAATATATATAGTGAGTAGGGTCGTCTCCACAGGGAACTGCTCAAAGAGTTTAATTTCAATCACTTGATTAATTATAAATTATATTTATATTTATAAAGATGGGGGGATTTGATTTCAACTAAACTAGTAAAAAGAAAATAAAAATTAAACAAGAACAAAAATAATTGCATGGTAACAAGTGAGCTCTTTAGGATAATTAAAACTCTAGTTTAGGCATGAATTATGTATTGGATATGGAATTGATCATTGACATGCATTTAACTTAATTGGCTAATTGACTAAATTGGTTAAAGTTGGTCTACAAGCGTTTCCCAACCAATTTTTTCATACTTATTCGATGGCCTAGGTACGACCATAAGCCATTCCCCTAATCAAGTGTGAATACTAGGTACGACCATAGCATAACATGACTTGATAGCATTTAGCACAAGAAAAACCCAATTCGATTCAACACTAATCCTACGAGGTAGTGTTTAAAACCGATTTTAATCCCTCACTAGAGTATTCTTCCTCTAGTTTGCTACTTGATTGGAAAAATACACAATTACGGATGCACTTCACAATCTAGCAATAAATTACTCAATCAATACACGGCCGCTATATCAATCAAGCAATTCAAAACATAATAAATAGAGGAATTAAAAATACCCAATTCAATTAAGCATAAAAATATGTCAACAAAATAAGTCTCACAATTCCATATCCACACACAAATTCAAAGCCTAAACTAGATAAGAAAACTACTCACAATCCATCCAAAACATAACCAAATCCATACAATCCAACATGGTAATCAATTATAGAAATCGAACAAGAAAATCACCCACAAAGGATCTCTTTTGTGTGTCTCCAATGGTTGGAATCCTTTTGTGTGCTCTTCAATGGTTGGAATCTCCTTGGTGGAAAATGGCAAAATGTCTTGTGTGCTCTCTCCTCCGTCTCTCCCTTTCTTTTTCTTGCAAGTGCTTAATATAATGGAATGATTCAATTATGGCCTCCTCCACTTGCCCTTTCCTAGTAGCAACCTCCAAATCATGTGACTCAATAGTTGATTTTTTTTTTATTTGATTCCCAAATCATGTGATGCCCAAAGATCTGATGCCATTAGATTTGATACCCATCAAAATCATGCATTCATAATCTAGGTGCTTGAAAGTGGGTCCCAAAGCTTCAAAATTCAAAGACAGTCATTTGGCGTGATCACGCCCAAGGATGCGGCCTGCTTCTGTCCATTTAGCCAAAATAACTCCAAGATTGTGCATCTTTCATCAATACTACAAAAACATCAAAAATATGATCAATAGAAGCATATCTATTCAATTAACACTCAAAAATCACATCAAAATCATAGCAAAATATTGACAAAATATGTCAATAACAGTTATCAGCCGTTCAAAACAAACACAGGTCTCACGTATGGGAAAGTGGATCGGCATGGTAGTGTTTAGCTTAAACTATTGTCCTCACTCTTTTCTTATTTTTTGTGTACATTAGATTGATGTTATAATTTTGATGCTAATCAAATTTGTCCATATGGATTCGGTTGCTAAAATTATAAAATACCATGGAAAATTCGATGACTAACTTTTTTTAATGACCGAATTTTACCAAATTTTTTCCTATACTAAAACAGAAAATTATTGCCGTGAAAGTTTAATTTCGAAGCCTGTTTTGTTGGATTTCTTGCGCAACAGGCCAATGAGTATAGCCCTCCGTGCAATGTACGAATTCATCGTTTGGTTATTTGTGGGTATAAGAAAAATACTTTTATACAAATATAAAAGTAAAAGAAAACAAATACTACTACATATTGGGATTAGGATTTAGCCCAAGTGGTTAAGTTACTTGACTTCCAACGGATGGTTGGATATTCGATTCCTACCTGCCCCCATCCCTCCTCTTTATTCCCCTTTGTAATTATGTGGTATGGGCTCCCACCACCCCTTTCACAGGCCTTCAATGGCTCGTCAAAAAAAAAAAAAATTACTACTACATATTAGCGACTACATATATTGCAAATTTTGAATAACTTTACGAATATTATTTATAATAATTGCAGAATCATATAACCATACAAAGTATATCTTCAATCCTCGAGTATCATAGACATGTATGTAACTTAAAAATACAATCGAATTGGACTAAAACTTAAAATTTTGGTCAAATTATTTTAATTTTGATTGACATGCACGTTATACTTTTTTATCGATTTTTTTTTTTGAGCTGAACAGCCTATACAGGATTAGAAAATGGGTGGTGAGAGCCCATATCACACAAATTATAAAGGGGAATAAAAAGAGAGGTAGGGGGCTGGTAGGGAATCGAACCTCCAACCTTCCGTTGGAAGTCGAGAGACTTAACCATTTTTATATCGATTTTGATCAAATTGGAATAAACAATTTTAAATTGCCCTCCAAAAGAATAAATCTCAAGCTCTATCCCTGTAAGGTGAAATAATATGAAAGTGCTGCTGCAGAAATCCAAAACCTGATTTTCCACACAATTGATAACAACTCCAAGGAGTACACACCCCGACAAGGTGTCGGGGCATCTTTGCCAACAGCGGTAGCAGCTCGAGGTGGAATTTGGTGCATCATAGTTTTCTTTTTTCTTTTTTAAATTAGAGATAAATACCCAAGTATGTTACTACAAGAGTTTATTTTTTTATTTTAGACCACTACAAACACCAATTACCAAAATAAACCACTTCAAAGTCGGTGCATTATAAAAATAGGCTAAGTGACCTTGTAGTAGTCTATATCAACCTAGACCACTACAAGGTCATATGGCCTACTTTTATACCCTCCTTCGTAGTGGTTTATTTTGATAATTGGCATTTGTAGTGAAGTAAAAATAAAAAAACAGACCTTGTAGTGGCTTACTTTAATATTTATCTCTGACTAAAACAGAAGAACCAATGGATAACCTTGTATCTGGTTCATTTGCAAGATCCTCATTTTCAGATATGGCCAAATCAATGACATGGGAACTCTTCTGGTTGGAGGCATTCACTGGGGCATTACCTACCCGATATGGATATTGCTGCACTAGACTCCTTTCGTCACCAATGGAAATTATGTGCTTCCGATTTTCAAATGCAGATTGTAGCAAACCCCGTGCTCTATCCTATTACAAGAGCTATTGCTCAGTTATGACAGAACACACCAGGCAAAATCATGTCCAATCGAAAAACTGACCTTTTCATCTTCTGATAGACAACTTTCTACAACATACTGGGAGTTACTTATTATGCCTTTCAGATTTCCAACCACATCAAAGACTACACTCATGTTTCCTTCAGAGGAATCGGTGTACAAGAATATCCTTGTATCTTCTATAACGCATGTCCGGGCGTGTTTTTCAATGGCTTTCCAGGCTTTGGCAGGAGCACTTACTATCTGTATCCATGGAAGCAATGATTTAACTTCATTTTGCACATGCTGAATTATATCATGTAACAAAATCAATTCTCAAAAGTGTATGACTATCATTAGATCACAAGTATTAAAGTCCAATAAACAAATAAACAAACAAGAAAATATAGCTTGTGCATATAAAAGAATCAAAACACCTTCCATGAATAGTTGCACAGTCCAACATATGAAAAAGGTACCCATAAATATTAAAAATGGGGAAGATCATATAGTCAATAAGCATTACTTCTTGAAGCTTTCGAGGATTGATAGAGCACAAAAATAGAAATTCTTCAACAGTTGAGATATTATTCATCTTCAAGCGCTTATGTGGTTCACCATCTCTCCCAATGCTAACCAGTCTCCAAACCTCATCAGAAAGGGATGGAGGGAAATGCTTTCCATACACTGCAAACAGAAAGCAGCCAGCTGTTACTACAATGATGTCTTAATCACAAGGGTAAGGAATTAATAAGTTTGGACAACATACACTTTCCACGACTATCTGATACTATAAATGGCTTTGTCCATCCCTCTTGCACCTTGACATCATTCAAGTTCACAACTCGTGCCCCTAGCCGGCATTTGCTGCTCTTCGTCCAGATTGAATATTGTGCCAACTTGGCATTCCTCAATTCTCCGATACCTTTATCAAGGTACACATGGTATCTTTTAGCAAAGTTAGGCTTCGTCTTATCACTTTCGTTAATGATTCTACTGTTGAATTCCTCATGGGTCCACTTGTGTTCGTTATCATTTTCATGTGTGGCAAGTAATAATATCTCAACCTTTGCCGAAGATTCTGGCCCACTTTTGACAATCTGTTCCGCTTCATCAAAAATGGCCACCTTTATTGGAATATCTCCTTTTCCTTTAATTTCCTTACCGGTGAGAACATCATCAGATACCTCATTTAGAAACTTAAGATGCAGACTTCTTTCATTTGATGCAGTCTCTGAGTTTGTATTGACCCTGAATTCATATGGAAAAAGATGCACAGACAGAGTTTGATTTTATAAGCACATGTCACACATAAATTGTGTTCTTATCAACATATACTTGGAGAATGTCACATTTATGTGTGATTCAATTAGCATTGGAACCGGAAGAAATGAAAAACCTTGTCCCATAGAGCAATGCTAAAATTCTTACCGTTTGTGACTAGCAAACTTTCTCTTTTTATTTGATTTACTTGATTCAATTTCTTCTTTAACCTACAAAAGAATGTAGCGTCATTGTAACTATAATACGGGAGAATTTCAAGGTTTGAAGGTCAACAATAATAACTAACAGATAGCCACAACCATCTAGGATATTAAGGAAGCCATGCCACAAATTAAACAGATACCAGGAAACAAAACCTCTGTTTTGATGAGGAAACCTTATGCTGGAGTCAGATTTAACAAAATCAAGTTTTACTAAACGTATGCGTGACAAGAGTGCACTAATAGAACATAGACTTTTTACCTGTCCTACAAGAACAGTCTATTGTCTATGCATTTGCTTGGTTATTTGGTAAAAAAAAAACTTCAATCCCTGGTAACACCCCATTTTCGGCGCATCGAAAAGGCAGTGTGTTATTCTAGATGTTGTTGGCTCTGGATGGAAGGCTGATCCAACAAACCAACATGAGTTCTTTTCAGTGCGTTCTGGACTTACTCACGCATACCCAAAGACTTCCCAGGAGGTCACCCGTTCTAGAATTACTCCAAGTCAAACACACTTAACTTTGGAGTTCTTATAGGATGATTACAATCAATTTGGGCATTCTCTGGGTATTACATTACTCTCCCTTAAGGTCACAACGTCCTCATTGCGCTCGGTCATCCACATACTGAGGTTTCCCATAATTCCAACAAGCCAATTTAGGCTTTTTGTTGGATTTCTTGTTGGAGTTACTAAAGGGTCGCTTCTTTCCATTATTTTTCTTGTCGTCTTTTGTATTTTTACCTTTCACGATCATATCTACCAAGGATGTTCCAACAATATCTTTTTCCTTGCTCTTGTCATTCTCCGGCATTGGAATGATTCCTCAATGCGCAAATGACCTCCAAATTGTTCCAATAACAACTCTTCTTTGGTATGCTTTAACATGTGTTTGAAATCCTTCCAGGATGGCGGAAGTTTTTCAATGATGCTTGAAACAGCAATAACATCAGCCATTGTCAAGCCATGTTTGTTTGAATGGCCATGACTCATAGGATTTCATGGAATTGCTCCCGGTCGAGAATCGACCATCTTGTAGTTATTAGAATTACTAACCAAGAATTTCTTACTCGAAGCATCTTCAGTTAAATGCTTTGATTCAAGAAAGTGCCACAATTCTTTAACTGATTCCACATTTTGATAATCATCGAAAAGTGCATCAGACACACGTTTAAAATGTGGCCTCGACAAATATAATCATCATTGTCCCATTTTCTAATGCATCTAGCATTCTCATGGTTTCATCTCCAGTGGCCTCTGGGCATGGTGTGCTAAGAACATAAATGACTTTGAGAATTATCATTAAAAATTGCACCTTTTTCCATCTTAAAAAATCGCTACCTTCGAATTTGTCTAATTTTTGAACTTTGAAATCAACTTCACATATTCCGCATGATTCTCACGAAAATACAACTAAAATTTTTTGGTGAATTTTCGCAATATGTAGTTATGAGAATCAGTATAGAAAAGAACTTGGATAATCAATTGGATCTTGTTTAGAACACTTTACTAAAGTTGTATTTTGCCACTACAAACCAACTTTGTAATAATCCAAAAGATGCAGTCTAATTTTAAAAGAAACAAGAGAATATGGCTCAGAGGATTGTTGAATTATTGTGTTTGTTGTGTTTGTGGATATATTTTTGTTTTCCTTCTATGAATTTTGTAGCGAGTTCATATTTATAAATAATAAATGCATGGGTACAACCCCGGGAGGTTTGTAGCAACTCCCATGAATTCAAATTTAAATTCAATTTTGAATTCAAATTTAAAGTTTCCAGTTACTAGAAATAAACTTATCCAGCAATATAAATTTGAATTAGCATCATCATGACCAAATATCCCTACATTAGTAGGGCATTGAGAGAAACAAATAAAGGAAGTTATACCAAA
The DNA here is from genome assembly GCA_030278955.1 of Hygrophila difformis. Taxonomy (NCBI): domain Eukaryota; kingdom Viridiplantae; phylum Streptophyta; class Magnoliopsida; order Lamiales; family Acanthaceae; genus Hygrophila; species Hygrophila difformis. Next base: position 80,146,702 of record JAOANR010000001.1, read on the forward strand.
CCATATAGGTCATTGTCATGACCAGGTAGGGATGGCAAAAAAGCCCATAACCAATGGGGAAAACCGAAAACCGAATTTTCGGTACGGTTTTGGGGGAGGATTATCGGGGATGGGCCGGGGATTGGGGATTTTTTCGGGGATTCTTTTGGGGACAGGGATGGGGATGGGGGAAGTAGTCCCCGCCCCGGCCCATCCCCGATATATTTAATATATAATTTATTATATATTTTATATATTATAGCTAATATTTTATACATTATATTTTATTAATTTGCTATCCAATCCAAAATAATTACAAAATGGTTGAGAACTTGACATATAACCTCTGTAATTTGCATAGCACGGACTCTCACCACCAATTTATTTGGCCTTTTGGTTTCGCAAAATAAAAATAATTACTAAAACTCATTTATTTAATGGGTTTATTATATATTAGAAACAAATATGAAATTTTGATGTGGATTATGGTTTATTGTTAAACAATACATTTGTGTGTTTTAATATTATAATTTATGAAATTGAAAATTGGCTTGAATAATATAGATTTGGTCCTCCCAATTACCGAAAAAAATTGAAAATTGGCTTGTAAGTAAATCCCCGATAAGATACCCGATGGGGATCGGGGAAATTATGATACCCGTTGGGGATCCCCGATATGATCCCCTACAGGGAACGGGCCGGTTTTGGGGACTAAAAATGCTAACGGTTTTGGGGATGGGGATGCTACTCCCCGCCCCAAAACCGGCCCATTGCCATTCCTATGACCAGCATACTTTCCCTTGCTCCCTTGCTGGATTGAAAGACAAAGGAAATGAAATTTCAGCAACCTACCTAAAACTTAGTCATGGTCATGACTGATCCATAGGCAAGGGCACACTCATGTGAGTGTGCACTCCATACCTCCTAACCCATATTATAACTAGACTACAACATAAACCAAACTTTCGTAAATCCAATTACACCAAAATACATGATGACACTAAAATCATCTAACATGTTTTCCGTTCAGTTAAAAAGCATTAATTTTGTTGACATATCTGCAATTCTGTTTCCTATATGAGCCATAAATCACTCACCAAATAAAAAGAACAAAAGAATATAACAGGCAAGCAGACTGCAGGAACATTTAAAAAAATGGCTCGTGGATCACTCACAACTTCGCGAACAAATTCCTTCATTTGTTGAAATGAATCAACCAACATCTTCTGGTATTTTCTTTCCATTATCCTTCGCGAAGGGGAAAGAAAGAAAAACAAAATAAAAGAACAAGATGTCAAAAGGTGAGAACTGAGAACCAAAAGATCTAATTTTATAGCATCAAGTCGTGATGCAATAAAAAATAGTTAGCACACAATCATTCTCCCAAGACACTTGTGAACAAGAAGAAGAACTAAATGAAATCTCAAGAAGCAATAAAAGAAGAATCCACAATTACAGCAGCTGCAATCTTATCTACCCATTTGTTTGTCAATTAAATACCCCAAATCAAACCATTGCTTACTTGCTGAAAGCCACAAATAAGTGCTCATCCTCCGAACGATTGGAACCTTCTGATTCAACACTATTCGCTCCCTCCGTCGCCAGAATGAACCCCATTGTTCCCCAAGAAACTGTTCGAGCAAATCGAAGCCATCAAACACGCGCTCGTAATTTATAGGCAGTAGATTAGATTAATTGCGGCAGTGGGTCCAAAGAAAACGACGGCATTAAACAATGGTTTTAGGCGATAAGGTCTTTGCTACATTTCTTGCGTTGGTTGTGCTAGAATTTCCGGGAACCTTCGCACTAAGACACACAATACAACACCAGATCTAGGCAGGTGTGTTGAAGAATAAAAAAGTCAAATTTCTTTCATAATTTTACACACACGACACGGGCCCACCCCAACTACTCCTCAATGAAGAATAAGTCCGCTGGACTGCACCAAAGTTCTTTTTTTTAAAATAAAATAAAATTGAAATTTTAGGTATAATTGTTACTCCCATTTGGATTTTTATACGGTTCATTATGCATGTTTATTTTTTTTATTGCAGTTATGTAAGAGAAAATATAATTAAGTGAGGTTTTATTGGATTCGCATAATTTTAGATATATATATTTTTTTTATAATTTTTACTTCTCTATATTTTAAGATATTAATTGTTAAAAAAATAAATTGGCCGACGTGTCCAAAAACTTTAGACATTTCAAATGAGTCAAAGGGAGTAATATGTTTCCAAGATGGTGTCATAAACTGCAATAAGGAATGGAATTAGTTATGTATATTAACTATTTCATCTGTTTTTAAATGTTTGCTACGGACTCAACCAGCACGCAGTCCAATGCACATTTTAAACCATTAATAACTCAAGTTCGGTACAGGTAAAAATTCTAAAAGTTCGATATTTAAAAACTACACGACGAGACGAATCTAACAAGATCACATTTGACTATATTTTAACTTGTATAACTATGATAAAACTTTAAGTCAAAGTGTATTTGTGAACAGTGGCGAAAATTCAAGCGTAGCAATCTTTAAAAAATGGAGGAAGTATAAAAGTATTATTTTGTGTGGGTTTAGAATTCTTGAAGGGTAACAATTCAATAGAAAACATTGTGCAGAATTCATATTGCGTTTTTCTATATATCATACATAAAAACTACAGCTACAAGTTCTTAAGTTCAAAATTAAATACAAAAATTAATTTGATGTCAAAGCATAAAGTCAGTCTCGGGATGACAATTGAGACCGAATTGGTGTGAATGATATGATCAGGCCATTCTATATGATCCTACCATCATCTTATCGATATTATTCTGATCCCATTAATTTTAAGATTCGATTTTATGCATTTAATTTTATGGATGTAGGATCGCACGATCCTATGAAAATGATCGCAATCTTTCTAACAACCTGCACATCACAGTCCCACAACTCAACTACATTGAGGTAAATGAAAATTTGACAATTTTCTGTTATCTTCTTTGGTTAATAAGGATTTAATCATCATGGAACAATTAATTATGTTATGGAAAGACTAGGGTTTAAGATATAGTATTATTTAAGTCTCGCATTTTTGCAAGCTTTAAGAAGATTGTGCATTGAAAGCACACAATGAATATGTTTGGAGCAAGCATATTTGTTAGCATGTAGCATATTGGAACCTCTCACAGTTCTCTCTTCGAATCCGCTATCTGCTAGCGGATCCGGTGACTCCCAAACATCCCAATGTCAAAGTTGCAGTATATATAAACCAAGTCAGGAATCATTCATACTAGTATGTGCGATGCAAACAGATCACACGCCCATTTATTAAACTTTCTACTAGGTTACTCAATGCAGTTTTTTGGATTTTCAAATCATAATGGTCACAAAATTTAAATCTAAGTTAGGAAGCAGGCGTAGAATAGAGCATGAAAATTTTGTTATCTAATAAAACTGTTAAATCTATTCAAGAAAGCTAGCAAACTTATTCTAGAAAATAATTGAATGACAGCAGGAGGGACGAGAGTAGAACAAGATTGGATAAGGTGTGAACAAATATTGCATTTAAAACATCATGATTTTATTGAGAGATAGATCGATTGTTACAAATAAGTCTTTAGGTAGACAGATTACTTTTTTTCGGACACTTACTTGCAATTAACCTATCATACACTTAAAGATATACTCCCTCCGTTCCATTCCAAATGTCCTACTTACTATTTTTGGATGTCCCATTACAAATGTCTTCTTTCTATAAATTCAAATAATTTTCCCCTCCAACAACTATGTGGACCCCACCATATACTCACAAACCAACTCTACCTTAATTCCCGTGCCCAACAGTAATAAGACACTTGGAGTGGGATGGAGGGAGTAAGATTCTAAGATGCTCAGAATACATGATAACCTTCTGGCTCGTCCCGCACTAAGGAGTGCAAAACAACACCTGCCCAAATCTTTAGGATTGGACCAAGTGCTCCATCCCCTCCCGGTCACACCTAAAGTTAAAATAAGATTTCAAACCTAAACTTCTACCAATCACAATCTCACCACAATTGACTCCCACTTGTGCATCCAGGTGATTTCTATAAAAGCAATTAAAGAAAACATTTTAAAACTTATTATAGCACAAAAGTTTAATGAAGATCGCATTCTTGATTCACATGAAGTGCTCCTAATCTCTCCATCGAATGCAATTAGAAATTGCTACTGAATTATGGATCCACGAGTATATTGAACGAAGGCACTATTCAGTTAGCCGCAAAGACTCTTAATGCACCATTTGCAGAAGATGATAGTGTCAAATAAACACTCAAGATTATGCTAAAAAAATCACCAAGGATTGTGCAATCATTCCATATCAATGGTGTGTTGTAAGGGTTTGGTAGTGTCACGACACCTTGAGCTATAGGAACCGCCTTATCCCCGTCCATGTTACCATTGATACAATCCGAATTTTAAAATATTTTAAAAGAGTAATTGAATTTTGAAAATATTTCCCTTTTCACAGAAATGTACTCTAACTTAAGTAATATCCCTTTTCAATCTATATGAGGTTTACTCACGGATTCTGCATCCAACTCTCCTGAAATTGTCCAAGGTTGGAGTTTGTAATACTTCGGAAATGGCTTAAAATGAGTAAATAAACCTAGTCATATGAATAATGTACATTTCTTTCCATCCTATAATAACTCCGAAGCTAAGCATGTTTGGCTTAGAGTAATTTTAGGATGGATAACCTCGTAGAAGTCTCTCAGAGTATGAGTAAATATATAATGTCTTTCATGATACTCCCTTCGTCCCATCTAACTTGTCTTGTTTGACTTTTGCACACAATCCAATGCACTTTTTTAATCGTTAATATCTCAAAATATATACAATGAAAAATTATGTAAAATATATATTCTAAAACTATATGATCATACGATTCTAACAAGACCCAACTCGACTATTTTTTTCTAATATATACATACAAAAAAATTGAGTCAAATGCTGAACAATAAACAGTGTCAAAAAGTCAAACAAGACACATTAGGTGGGACGGAGGGAGTAATATATATAGTATATATATATATATATTTATATTTTACACGAAAACCAAAAAAAACATGCCACAAAAACAAACCTTATGACAACCATCCACCCCAAGTAGGGATGGCAATGGGATCTGAATAGAAATGCAGAGGCGAGGGATAGAGAAATCTTCGGCCATATCTGTGACATACTGTAAACTAAAAAACAACGGAGTGTCGGAGTGAACAAAAAGTAAACGAGATACTGATGAGATTACTAAGCTATTTGGCAGACCAAATGATCTCTAGTAATGAGACCGACCGTACATGTTTCCCTAATAAAGTTCATCATAAAACAATTCCACTAATATAAAAGGGCAGTGGAATAATCAACAGAAGATGTCCTTTGGCGAATTTATAGGAGCATCAAAACTATTTCCAACGGAGGAATCTTCTACAATAAATTCCCACTCCACGTTATCATAAAGTTGCGGGAGGGGACTCATTTCAGGGACAAGTTCTTCCAAGTCCTTCGCCAAATCCTGTACAACAGATCCCGAAGCCAAATTTGGATTGCTGGCATCAGAATAATGCGACTCTGAAATTGGCAAATCACTAAAGTTTTCTTCCTCCAAGTGCTGATTAGCATGTGAATATAGTACTGGAGCTTCTTCAGCCCTTTGTTTTCGAGCATAAAGGACAGTCTCCTCGTTGGAGACATTCGCGGCCCCAGAATTGTTTACAGCAATTGAGTCTTCCTGAAGAATAATGTTACAGTACGAGCTACCCTCGAGCTGTGGGGTTTCAGAGACAAATTCGGTCATATCGACATCCTTTCCACCAAAATCTGTACCCAAATTTATATTAGTGGAATCGCCGTGATGTGGGGTTAGCATCGACAAATCCTCAATGTCATCAAACTCAAGCATCCAATCGTTTTCCTTCCCATGTTGAATAGCGGATGCAGACAATTCTGGAGCTTCACCCTGTTTTGGATCATCAATTTTCATCTGATTATGAGCAAGGATAGTCTCCTTGATGGAAGCGTCCGGGTCATCACTTGTTCGATACGGGAATTGTTGACTAGCGGGTGATGTAGGAATAATCAGATTACAGCCAGCAGGAACACTCGGCTGGATGGACTGATTTGGCGCCTCATAACTTGCTGGACATGGAAATTGGCTCAGGAGAGTCTTTACGCTGCTATAGGGGGTTTTGCGCTTGCGATTTTCAAATGCACGACACATTAACTTCTTGGCGCGACCCTGTTACAATTCACAACAGTTTAATACAAGAAAGAAAAAAAAAGATGCATGCGTCAAGCAATAATAACATTTCGGGCAAGGTCCTTGCAGTGGCCGTACCACAATGGTGCTAGGTCAGAATCCTAGTTCCGCCACTGGGTCCTTGTTTCTGTGCTTAAAAATTAATTTGACAGCAATATTCTTGATTTTAGTAATAAATTAAGTTTCATTTTGCTTTTAACACAAATAATACTCCAATCTAAGGATGAGGACTTAGCTCAATGGTTAACATCCCTAACTTCCAACCAATACCTTTTTTTTTTCTTCTTGTATAAATGGTAAAATATAAATAAATAAATAATAGATTAAAAATGTCAGAAAAAGATCAGAAATGCTTAAACCTTTTCAGCTTCTGGTACATGATCGATCAGGATATAGTGATCGTCATGGATCACACCCTGCAGCTCTCCAACAACATTGAACACCACTCTCAAGTTCTGTTCCGAGGAATCACTGTACTCGAAATCCCTTTTGTCTTCGATATTGCATGTCTTAGCATGATCCATCATGGCCTTCCACGCGGCATTGCAAGTGTCCTTCTTCGCTTTAGGAGGAGTTACAATCTGTTTACACAAACACAATTTAACTTCACTCATGCGCACGGTTAGCCCACTTTATATGCGTGCGCGAGGGTCTGTTTAGGTTAAAATATAGTATTCACAGATCATCATCTTTTTAACACAGTTTTTAAGAAAGTTGGTTCACTAAAATGAATATCTATCTTGTTCAAATTACCTTTGGTAATTAAGGGATTAAAGCCACTTAATTGAAAAGTGCTGTCATAATTAGAAAGGAGATCAGAGGATGTGGAATAACCATACTTCCTTAAGCCTCAGAGGATCAACAGAGAGCAAGAACAGAAAATCCTCAACAGTTTCGACATTGTTCTTTTTCAAACGTTTACAAGGTTCTCCATCTTTCCCGATTGATTCCAATCTCCAAACTTCATCAGAAAGAGAGGGAGGGTAACGCTTTGCATACACTGTAAAAGAGAGATGAACTGTGATATGTAAGGTTTCTTACTTCAGATTTGTAGAATGTTAATCAGACAAACAAAAGAATTGAATCAAGTTTGAAACTACGCACACTTGCCACGGCTATCTGAGACCTCAAAAGACGTGGTCCACGCCTCGTTTACAATCACACCACTTGAATTCCCCACAATTCGTGCTCCTAGCCGGCACCTGCAGCTTCTTGACCAGCTTTTGTCATTTGCCAACTTAGCATTAGATAAAACACTGCTACCTTTCTCAAGGTATACATGGTAAGGTTTCGCAAAGTGAGGCATTGTCTTGTCATTTTCCCTAATGATTCTACTGTTGAAATCCTCATGGCTCCAGTTCTGCTCATTCTCTTTTTCACTTTTGAGAATCAATATTTCCACCTCCGCGGACAATTCTGGCCCACTTTCGATCACCATTCCAGTAACTTTATCAAAAACTTCCACACTTATTTCACCACCTCCTTTTCCTTTAATTTCTTTACCAGTAAGAGCATCATCTGGTTCCCCGACGAACCTAAGACACAGAATTCTTTCCGTTGACAAGGTTGTCCCGGCAGAGTTTGTGTTGGTCCTGAATACATGATGCTAAAATCTCATGGACAGTTTAGTTTTACAATGAACAAAGTGCATGAGTGTCAGTGAGACCATAGGTATGTTCTTATCTAATATTTGCTGGAATGAAAAGTTAATGACCAACACAGAAACTTCTCACCAATTGCCTCCATCCAAACCTGCTGCTTGAATTTCTTCTCGAACCTAAATGAGAGTGCTTCGAAAATTCATAAAGCTAAACGTCAGAATTTTAAAGGGGTGTTTGGATAGTGATATGAATAAGATTATGCGAATACTGTATTTTCAAAATGCAAATAATCAATTATGCAGCTTCATTTTGCAGCGGCTAAACTGATTATTTGCATTTTGAAAATCTAATGATCACATAATCTCTTTCTTGTAGCTTATCCAAACACCCAATCAAATGTTTAACAAAATAGATGGGGTGGATTATGACATTGACCGATCCCAGCCAACCTATCACACATCCATATCGATGCATATATATGATATGTTCAACGTCTTGATGAGAAAGATATCTTCTTTTTTGTTTCTTAAGCGAAGCACCAATCAGTAACAAATAAAAGTAAAAATAATTTGCAAAAGAAATCATTTCATACGAGAATAACTTGTCGTTTTCTTACCACTTTGCGAACAGAATCCCCAACAAGTGATGGCAATCCATTCACAGTAGTTTCAAGTTCACGCATCCTTGAAAATAAAACATAAATGACAACAAAAAATCAGATGGGATGCATGGGGGAAGTGGGGAACCATTCCATTCTTAAATATTTGTCTCGTTTGGATTAATTTCAATAACCAATATTTGCATTAATTAATTCATAAATTTACCACTAAACTAAACCCATTCTTAATAAATGTCAACAAATGAAATTTATGAACAAATGAAATTTATGTAAAGTGAAGGAGAATATAGTAAAAATATAGCATAACTACCTATAACTATCTATAAATGAGGACAACTATTGTGGAACACTTTTTAATCGGAGAAAAACACCATTTGTCCCATAAATTTCTCAAATTTCAATTTCAGTCTCATATTAATTTGATTAACACAATCAGTCCATTATTTATGCTAATTTTTGCATAATCCGTCCCAAAATGATGATTTTTTGCTGACATGACGCATGATTATGCTGATGTGGTAATATGATTAGTGTGCATAAACCTGTGCCACGTCAGCAAAAAAGCATCATCAAGGGGGTTTGGGACGGATTATGCAAAAATTAGCATAAATAATTGACTGATTGTGTTAATCAAATTAATATGAGACTGAAATCGAAATTTGATAAATTTATGAAACCAATGGCATTTTTTTTCCTCTTCTATTTAGAGATAGAAAACTAAAAAGAGTACGATGTTAAGCAAATTTGGGAGCAAATTGAAACAAAGGTAAAGAATTAAAGTGGAGAACTATTCTCACCGATTGTAGCAATCCAGAGTTCTCTCATTGGCGGATTGAATTTCTTCTTTCACCTAACAATTAATGCATTGAATTCTTTCAAGGTTCAGATATCAATCATTGCAGTGTCCTCATCAATTGAACAAATATACTATGATTTAGTAATTAGTGCATATCCGGTAATTTACGGCATGCGAGCATTGATCTCAACCTACCAACAACCATGCAAATTCTCATCTTGACGAAAAAGATATCTGTACTTTGTGTTTCCTATAATTAACCAAATAATAAGAAAAAAAAAAATTGCAATATCAACAAGGCAATAGTAGATCCACTTCTTGCGGCTGACGCAGTTGGTACTTGGTTCCCGCGGCATTAGTTCCTTGGAGCGTTGCCTGGTTCTCTTTATTTTTTCTTGTGTTTCTTTATTTACTTCCCCTAGCCTAAATTGGCTGTAATGCGAACAAAAAAAAAAAAGAAAAAAAAAAAGAGGAGGCAATAGCAGATGACAGACATTTCAAGAGAATGACTTATCGGTTGCTCACCACACTGCGAACAAGTGAAGGAATTCTGTTTTCGAATGTATCCAAGCGTGTAAGCACCATCCTTGAAAAGAAAACATAAGTAACAACAATCAGTCAAATGTGATGTTGTAGGGGAGCTATAGTTGATGATGATCATAATCATTTAAAAACTTTAAGAAAACAGAAAAAGGGAACAGACAAGACAAGATAATGTCAACAAACAATCATCATTTAAAAGCTTTTCCAAAAAAGGAAACAGACGAGATCCACAGTGCACGCAGTCCATTGCATATTTTAAATCATTAATAACTCGAATTCGATACAAGTAAAAATTTCAAAAGTTCGATATTGAAATACTACTTGATGAGACGAATCTAACAAAATTGCACTTGGCTATATTTTAACTTATATAACTACCATGAAACTTTAAATTAAAGTGCAGGTGTGAATAGTACCAACATTCCAAATATTTCAATTTATAAAAAATGGAGGGAGTCTAAATAGAAAGGGACCGGGTTAGATTGCACGACCAAGGGTCTGTTCTACATGCTGCTTTTGGGGGCTTTTGTTAGCTTTAGCTTTTATTTCAAAACAAAAGCTCCGTTCTGTACACTAGCTTTTGAGAGCTTTTGGGTGCTTTTGGAAACTTCTTTTTAGAAGCTACAAGAGGTAGCTTTTGGGAGCTTATTGAAGCTTTTGGAAGCTACTTTCTAAATTTAATTAATTTTTCTCTTCAAATTATAATTTTTGACAGCTACAGATACTTGTACCAAACACTCATGCAAAAACTTATAACTACAGCTCCCAATAGCTACAGCTCCCTACAGCACGCAGCTCGCAGCTACAGCTTGACGTGCAGAACGGTATTGGGGCGTTGTTGGAAAATATTTCATCTACAAAACAGAGAATCTGAAAATTTCCAACTTTTATTACAGTTAAAGTTCCATTTTTCAACATCTTCCCAGAGCCAACCGGAAATGGAGGATACAGCCTAGGAAAGTTAGGAAACCACTTAGATCTTAAAGATCCTGTTTTTTTTTTTTTTTTTTTCTAAAACAAAAAATTAAAAATAGCTCAGAATCGTAATCCATAAATTTAATTTTGGGAGCTTAACAATTGAAAGAGAGAAAGAAAGGGAGAACTTCAATTCCTTTGCCAAGTTCGGGCAGAATCAAGATTGAAATGGAAAGAAACTAATTGGTCAACGGATGGAATCGATTTGGATCATTAAGTCCCGTCGTTTGAATCTAACCACGAAAACCATTCAGAACAAGAAAGTAAAGAATTATACTGTAGTAGTATACTCAGGAACAAGACATACCCTTTAAAGCCATTGGACAATTCATTCAAGTGCTCCGGCGACCGGACTGCGAGTTCAGACAGAGGTTACTATTGTTTTATAGTAGTTTTTTACTGCTTTTCTTTAATTGTGAGCAGCCTACGTGGACCCATTAATTTTTTTTTTCTTTCCTAATTTTCTTTTTTACGTTTCCTTCTATTTACTATCAGGCCTCGACAAAAGAATCCTCGTTATACTGACAGAAGATGTCCAAAAAGAGAGAGGAAATATGCGATTGATAGAAATTTTAGCTAAACGAACTTACCTTAACAGCAAACCAGTATCGATGGGTTGTTCTGAAAGAGAAATGCTTGCGAACCCAATTCCCTCTGTCACCTGCATATTACCTCTGTGAAATTTCAGTTGGATGCATATACAGAAAAAAACAATTTTAACAGAAATATACACACATATATAGGTTTGTTGGGGTTACACTTTACATAATAAAACACTATCCAACACCACCAACACACCATGATACACTCTCAAACTCATGATATTAGCAAGACAAATATGTTCACATTGGACATGGTCAGGGTAGCTAGAAAATAAAAGTCAATACACGCCACCATATATATATATATAGAAAACATGTCAATAATGCTATAATAAGCTTTTGTTTGGGAGGTTTTTTTCTTTTGGATAACTTTTAATTTTTTATTCCCTCCATTTTTGTGAAATTGTCATACGATACTTCATTTTTTTGCTATTATTCATTATCGGATTCAGAAAAATTATTTATGGGGTCCCTAGTGGTATGATGTGTTCATTTGAACCCCACTTTTAGGGGTGGAAATAGGTCAAACCATCCGACAGGGGTATACGGCCTGGCCTATTTAAGGCCTAGTTTGTCCTGGCCTTTTTACAAAATAGGCCAGGCCCGGATAAATTTCAAGGCCTATTTAGTTATATAGGCCTAGGCTGGGCTTCATACAAAAGCCTATTAGGCCTACCAGATAGGCCTATTAAATTTTTTATATATATTTTTTATAATTTATTAATATATTATTTATAGTATTTGTATTTATTATTTATTTAATAACTAAATGGGCTTAAATAGACATCTAAAAGGCCTAAAACCTAGGCCAGGCTTAGGCCTATAAACTAGGCTTATATAAGGCCATAGGCCAGCTCAGGCCTTACAAATTTTAAATAGGCCTAGGCCGTACAGGGCCAAGCCTGGCTTGGCCTGGCCTATTCCTACCCCTACCCACTTTCCCTATCTTTTTATTTTGCTTGTTTGAATTGTTTTGCCCATTAACTTGCTTACAACACATTATGAGAGTATATATATACCAGGGATTTATGTAAGTAATGACGCAAGATAAATGAATAAATTATTTGGCTGGACAGATAAATGAATAAATTGAGTTATTTTGCCAATTAATTTATCTTTTTAGCTAGCTGAAATATTGGATTGGAAATTATTTAGTACAATGATTGGTGAAAAACTTTGTTTTTCCTAAGTTTAATTAGTATAAAAGTATAGATTATTGTAGATTATTGATTATAGATAATTATGATTTATGATGATATAGGTTAAGTCAATTCGATTACTGTACTGGGCAGAGATTCAATATATGTAGTATACTATATTGCCATTTTAAAATACTTAAGTGACAATTCAGCAGGTCTACATAAGAAAATTAGTATAATAATATGGAAAATTGATGGAACTTGCATAGAAAATTCATATGTGGGTGGGGGTGGGGGTGGGGATGAGTTAAATACTACTACTAGAAAAAATCTGGATTTGGTAGCAAAAACTGTGATAGCTAACAAATTTCGGTCGGTAAAATGATGATCGCTAACGAAATTCGGTCCCTAACATCTTTAGCGATCGAATTTTACCAATTTTTTTCATGTCGCAAGAATAGAAAATTCTTGTTCAAGATTGTCAATTCGTTAGGGCGCGGGATGAGGACTTGACCTAGTGATCAAGTACCCTGAGGGGTTCGATGTCCCCTCCTTTGTCACTTTGTAATTTGTGTAGTATATATATGCTTCCACCACTCTTTTTTTTAGTCTGTGTAGGCTATTTAAATAAATACAAAAAGAATTTGTTAGGGTGACATCACCGTTGGATTGGACTACCCCAAGTTCGTGACATGTCAGTATTATACTTCATCCGTTCTTTTTTAAATGCTATGAACCCATATTTCACACATTTTAATACACATTTTTAATCCTTAATAACTTAAATTGCATATAAATAAAAATTATGAAAATTTGATAATCTAAATCTATACGATTAGACGAATCCAACAAGATCTCACTTGACTATATTTTATTTTATATAATTGTGTTAAAAAATCGAATCAAAATTACTCAATGAACAGTGCCGAAATCCCAAATGTTGCAATTATAATGGAACGGAGGTAGTATAAAATAGCTATATATTGATACAAGTGATAAACTAATTAAATCAGATCATACAACAAATTAAAAAGTTTCGAATTGAATTTTAGTTTATATGCATATGGTTACTCCACAAATTAGCCACAACAATGTAGTTGAGGTGTGGGACTGTGTTGTGCAAGACTTAAGATGAGGTGTAGTTGGGTGTGGGTCCGTATTGTGTATGTAAAATTACTAAAGAAATGAAATTTGAGTTTATTAGTAGTATTACTATTACTCTTCAACACTCCTGCCTAGATGTAGTGTAGTACTATTGTCTATTGTGTATGTTAGTGCAAAGGATCCTGGAAATTCCGGCCCCATCCAAACACAAGAAAAGTAAGACCTAACCACCTAAAACCATTGTTTAATGTCGTCTTTTTCTGAGGACCCACTACCGCAATTAATAGTAGTGTAAAAATTTTACTAGCTAGCGTGTGATAGTTAGTGTGGGAATAGTAACAAGGAATTACTTACTCCCATTGTCCTATTTGAAATGTCTTATTTCATTTATACACACAATTTAATATATTTTTTTAACTGTTAATATATTTATCAAAATATATACAAGTAAAAATCATGTAAAATATATATTATAAAAGTATACGATTAGACGAATCTAATAAGATCGAACTCGACTATTTTTTTCACATTGTACACCAACCGAGCAATCGACAATATGCAACTACCAATAGTGGACAAAATGTACCTACCAGACTCCTATCACTTATCTTTATTCATTTATAATTTGTGTGACATGAGTTCCTACCATCTTTTTTTTGCTTCGGCAAAAAAATTATATCGAGTCCCTATAATTACCATCTAAATGAATGAATGAAATGACTCTTTTCCCTCCACACTTCATCCGTCCATCTCCGCTATGTCTCTTAACACACCAGCACACTCTCATCACCATAATTCTCTATATTATATATAATTAGTGTCCCATTACCAATACTGTACATATATACATCCTTAAATATAATTATATATAGGCCATACACAATATTCCATCCGTTTTGTTAGGTTTGCAACATTGGTGTTTTTTACACTGTTACAGTTTAACTTTGTCTCAAATTTTTATCAAAGTTGCAGAAGAAAAAACATAGTCAAGAAGTGAGATTTTATTAGATTGGTCTAACCTAGTTTTATAATATTAACTTTCTATAATTTTTTATTATAAATAATTTAAGTTGTTAACCGTTGAAAATGTATATCGACTTGCGTTCCTATATCAAATGGTGCAAATCCAAAAAAATGGAGGTAGTATATACTATATACTAAGCTAAATAAATTGCACAACACGTTATAATTAGGCCTCCTTTTGTTTAGGTGAATACTAGAGTACCCCAGGCCTTATTGGACCCAAAACTAATCACTCGAGGATCGGGTGGGCATTGAAGGGTTGCCTCTCCCAAAGCAGAATTCTGCATACACAAAGGCTCGAACCCGAGACCTTTGCTTAAGCTGCCAGAGCCACATACCACTCAGGTCAACTGCGTTTGGTTCTAACTAATGTACTTAATTGCTCAAGCTATTAGTAATTTATAAGTACATCCAAATAATAATATAAAATATCTTTAATGTGTATAAGGACTCTACTGTAAACAACATTCTAATTCTTAGTTCTTACAAAGTGATCAACACCACAACACAATTTGATTGATTGTTGCAGGGTGTTGCACGCTACATTACGTACTCTATGAGTATAATACTATTATTAATTGTTGACTTTGTAGCTGTAGTGTGTTTATAAAAGGGGGCCGTTGGAGCGGAGAATGCTTGCAAAGGTCTTTCTCTTGATTTGGGGAAAGAAATTGAAGTTGAATCCACAGGGAGATTCTTTAGCTGTAAGTCGATTCTTCCTTCCTTTAATTTATTGCTGCTTCATCTTAATTCTCTAATCGTTTAATCTGATCCGTCAATTTCTTACCCTTTTGGTTTCGATCTGAACCTTTCCATGTGATCCCGCCAATTTCTCTACTTTTCCATTTCTTTTTGAATTGTTGTGTTTGTTGTTCTCTTTCGTTTTTTACGTTTCAATTTGAGTTCCGAAAGTTTAAGGTTGTTTTGTCGCTAAGTAAAGAAAATTTTGTCGCGGAACGTGGTTCCGCGACAAGGGCATAGCGACAAAAAGGTTGAAAATTTGACAAGGCATAATTCTTGTCGCGGAACAAGAGGTTTTGGCGCGGAACGTGGTTCCGCGACAAGGTAACTCCGCGACAAAGCCCTCCCAGAATAAAATCACAAGTATTTGGGTCCTTGGTCGCTAATCAAGATTTTGTCGCGGAACGTGGTTCCGCGCCAAAGGGTGTTTCGCGACCAAGGGTTTTAAAAATAATGGTCAACAAATGTTCTTTGGCACCCTTGTCGCCAAAGCACCATTTTGTCGCGGAACGTGGTTCCGCGACAAGAGTTGTTCCGCGACAAAGGTGTGTCCAGTACACATGTCAGAAAAGTAAAATGGAACAGTGGCATGCATTATGTGTGATCTCACCCATTTCAGATTCAAAAGCTAAACTAAGCTCAAAATGACAAAACAGAATTTGAATCTAGCTAGAACATGCTTGAACATAAAAGAAACAAAACAAACTTAAAACTTAAGAAACCCTAATCTGAGCTTGATCACCCATAAGCATGCAACATTATCCCAAGAAAAAGTCACCAAGCAGTGACATTAAAATGCAAAACGAGGGTCAAATGACCCAAGGAAAACGAAAACAGTAAGATCCATGGGTTGTGAGACCCATTTCATGATTTTGGGACACAAATGGAGAATGTTTTCCCATATTATTAAACGGTGCTGTTCATACCCATGGTTTGGGTACCACAAACCCTTAAACAAAAGTTTATAACAAGAAACAAGGTGTAAAACTGGCTATCTAACCCAAGTGCAGTAAACTACTTCTAACTAGTGCATAAATTAAATAATACAAAAGAAAATCTAACTAAACTACCCTAAACTAAACTAACTACTGAACTCCCCACTTGTCTTCAAGAGAGAGTATTTTTTCTAAAATTCTTCCAACTTCTAGCTCAAAGGAAACACCTCATATTTATAGAGGGGAAACCCTAAACTCATGGGCCTTGATTTGAGCCCATTGTGCCTCAAGACATCACACACATCACAGCTTTGTCTCGGAGCACCAAGTTTGGTCGCGGAACACACTGCATGTGGCAAAGCTTCTCGACTGGGTCTTGTGTCTCTAAGAATGTATCTTGGTCGCGGAATGGACCTTTGTCGCGGAACAGCGCATCGCGACAAAGGTATCGCGCCATGGGGCTTGGCTGGTCTCTTCTTCATCTGGGCCACTTGGTCGCGGAACCCCTCATTTGTCGCGGAACACTGCATCGCGCCAAGGGGCTTCCGCGACAAAGGTCTTCCTGGGCCTGCTGGATTGGGCCAGATGGGCCGAAAATATCCTTTTTGTGGGCCTTTCTATCTTTTTCCCATCTTTTTGTTTCCTTTTCTTTTTCTCATGTTTTTGGATTTTTCTAACATAACTATGTAATAAAATTACATATTTATGTCTTTTTCACACCAGCTTATTATTTTTACAATTATGCATAAATTAGTCCAATTCGACTGCTTTCTTACTTAATGTAAGACCGGAATGCGATCAAATGCCCGTTTAAGACACGGAAATGGATTGAAAATAATGGTCATTTCTGGCCATTATCAACATCCTCACATTTAATACTGATCGTCCCCGAGCAGTCAGAGTCAATGTTCCTAAGAACACGGACTCTACATATTCAATTCATTTTCGTGGCTTCATAAATCACATCCTTTATGGATTGGGATAAGACAATCAAAAATTACAAGTTATTAAATTCCCTTGATTGCAGTGTTTAATGAAATGATACTTGCTCACTATATCGGGCCTACAAATCAAACAGTATTATCAATCCTTCATGAACATCATGTTTGAAAGATGCAAAGATTAAAATTTAGAATTAGGGCATGACATGAACATTCTTAATGAAACAGAGCCTCACTTATAAGAGAATCGGAAAGATCACTCACTCTCAATTGGGGTTCAGTCAGTGAACGCTCATAATCACATTTAATTAAATTATCCCATAAGCTTGCAATCAGACCAATTCGCCACCGGCTCATTTCTTCAAATCGAGATCACGAGGTCTTATTTGAGGATTATAACGGGGCGTACGGTTGTAACATTAGGTGGGAAAAGGAATTTATTGGGTTAAGAAGTGGCAAGAATTAATATTATCATAACATGGCATATTTTTATTTAAAAGTTTATGACCATCAATATGTTTTTCTTTCTTTTGCTTTTCTCTTTTCATATTGCATGACATTAGACTATGTCTAATTTGCTTTGTCATTTGCAATTTATTGATGTTGAATGAAATTCAACTTCTCTCTTTTTTTTTTTTTTGAATCGGTTTATTGAATACCGATTTGATGCATTCATGATCATAAATTTAATGCCTTGATAAAATTTATTCTTGCACACTTGGGTTTGAATTTTTTTGGTCTTTTTAGAAGGCTTGGAATAATATAAAGGGCTTCAAAGAAAAATTAGGCTTAAAGGCTCAAAGTGGTTAATTCTAAAGGGAAAATATTTTTGGGTTTGGAATTCAAAAGAAGGCCAAAAATTTTGGGTTTTTCTAAGTGCCTCGATCATACGCTCGATTTCGGGAATATGGCATGGTCTTGAATCGGTCCCAATCGCAAGTTCTAGTTTCCTTTAATCAAAATGATTCACACATCAAAGAAAATGAATGAGTAAAAATGACTCATGGCTCAAATCTCACAAGGTTGGGTTGATTCATGTCATACAATATTCTCAAATTTAATCGAAGCTTAATTCTAACAATTTATTCAATCAAAATCTATAACATGCAGATTTATTACCCAATAAGCTGATCGCATCATTAAATTTTTATAGCTCCAAACCTCAGGAATTCATGTCATGCATGTTCTCAATTATATTATCCCAATTTAAAAGTTTGAAAATTTAATCACAAGCCTAAATTCAACATGTGAATTTAGAGCAATTTTATGCATATTTTTGCTGGTTATTTAATTGAAAGCAGTAAAGAGGCACTGCTGACATACTGAGTATGCCAACAGCATATTTTTGGCCTGACAGTCACTTATTCATCTCGGACTGTGCAGACATCTTTTCAAGAATAAAATTGTTTGGACTGCAAAATTCCAAAATTAAAACAGTGAATGATATCAATTACAAGAGATTCCATTGCAATCAGAACGATTTTGCACAAGGGAAATGAAATTCTCTTATATGATATTTACAATTATGCTCGATTGAAATGACAATTACACGCTCAATCTTTTTTCTCTTCTGGCTGATTCGACGGCTCTGCGACACCTGATGGAGGTGGGGGTGGCTTGGGGAGTTGACTGATGAGTGCTTGCATCAGTGTTTCCATCATCTTGCGCTGCTTTTCTTCACTCTCCACTCTTTCTCTATGTATGCGCTCTTCCCTTTCCATCATCATTTGCCTGAATTCCGCCTCTTTCCTTTCCTTCTCCTGCTTCTCCTTCCGTTTCTCTTCCTTTTCTCTCCTACGCTCTTGGCGTTCTTCCTCTCTCTCCCTCCTTCGCTCTTCACGCTCCTCTTCTGCCCTTTTCTGCTGTTCATCTTGCCTTGCCATAATTACATCAGTCATGGACTTCATTCCCTCGAGCATAGACTGACTCATTCTGCTCACCATCTCAATCGTTTGGGAATCAGCAGGGAACTGAGATACGTTCTGGCTTTGAGGAGGCATCTGAGGTTGAGGTTGAGTCGGAGGTGGAATTGGAATCTCAGTCCGTTCTTGGTCCGCAGGAGGTTCCTCTTGAACATTCGAAGGTCCTGCATCAGCACAGGTTTTCTGTGTTCCCTTCTTTGTCTTGGGCTGCCTCTTTCGTTTTCTTGATGCTTGCCCACCCGATATGAAAGAGGATTGAGCGTCTGAATCTCCTCTGACGAACAGTTGGGGGAGAGAGTATCTGATACTCTCACACAGGGGGAGTCTCGGCACACTGATGGGTGGGTTCACTGATAATGGCCAAAATTGACCATTATTTTCAATCTATTTCCGTGTCTAATACGGACATTTGATCGCATTCCGGTCTTATTTAAATAAGAAAGCAGTTGAATTTAACAGATTTACGCAAGTTTGTATAAATAATAAGCTGGTATTGAAAAATACAAAAATATGGTTATTTTCATTAGTTTTATGTTAAAAACTCCAAAAACATGATAAAATATTAAAAATTCTACATTTGATGATTTTGGTTCGGTGATATCTACTCGGTGGAACACGAGTTCATTAAATGGAATACGGACCAAATAATCAAGTGGAATAAAAATACATACTTATATTATTTTATATTTTTATGTATATATTTATTTATTTTTCCTTATGTTGTTTTTATTTCAATTTTCTGCTATAATTAAAAATTGAATGGTCCACTAATCCATTTATTTTAATTAATTGCAGGTGATTTTGATTTAAGTTGGTCCAAAGAATTTCAATCCAGTCCAATCCAATTTTCACTCCAAATTCTAATAGTCCATTAGTCCAAAAACACCAAAGCCCAACATCCAATTAAATTAATCAAGCCCAATCCATTGAAGCCCATTACACAAAAATCCAAGCCCAATTAATCCGAGCCCAACATCACCCAACCCTAAACCTAACCTAACCCTAACCCTACCCCGCCGCCGGCGCCGCCGCCGCCGGCCGGCGGCCACCACCGCGCCTCCATTTCTGCTCAGCTCCGACCACCCTGCCATCTCAGCCCCTATCTCCGCCTGCCCTCCCGCCGTCGCCAGACAACCCCAAATCATCCATCTCCTCCGGTCTACCACCACAGTCCTACAGCCATTCCGACCACCGCGAGCCATCCCCAAATTCACCGCCGCCGCTTCCTCCGACAGCCACCATTCTCAAAGCAGCAGCAGCAAACCACCAATCCACCTTCTTCCCCATCAACTACGTCGCGCCTCCGCCTCCCGACAACCTTCTCCGGCAGCCCCCATTCGCAACCACCGCAACACCACCGCCCATCCTCCTGCCGCGCCTCCATCCCCATCGCCGCTCCAGATCCGGCATCCTCGGTCACCACCCCTCATCGGCCGCCGCCGCCTCCAGATCCGCCACCATTCCCGCCTCTGTCTCCACAGCTCCGGCCTCCATCTCCGGGTGTCCATTTGCCAAATCCGGCAGCCCATCTCCACCGCCGCATCTCACCTCCATCCAGCCCTCAACATCTCAACAAGAAGAACAGAAAGAAGAAAATGGAAGCAGAAAGAAAGAAGAAGAGATGGAGGAAAGAAAGAACAAAGAAGAAATCAAGAAGAACCAGTAAAGAAGAAGAACGAGAGCAGAAAATAGAAAATTGAAGGGAAAGAAATCTGGGATCGAGACAGATGAGAGGGAGGAAGAAACGAGCAAACAAATTGGAAGCAAGAAGAAAAATGGAGGTTGAAAAATGAAGAAGAAGACTGGGAAGATGAACAACGAAGAAAAAGAAAATTGAGAAGAAGAAGAAGCTGTGAAAGAGATAAAAATGGAGGAGTGGGGAAAGAGGAAGAAGAAAGAAAGAGAAGCTGGAAACGAAAATGAAAGTAAGAGAAAATAAGAAAAGAGAGAGAAAAATTAAACCCTTTGTCGCGGAAGGGGTACACCGCGACAAAATGCTCCGCGCCCAAAAATTGTTCCGAGACTGTGAGAGGAGAATCAAGGCACAAAAGTTTGTCGCGGAACATGGTTCCGCGACAAAGTGGACCGCGACAGAGACACACACTCCGCGACAAGAAGACAGCAGCTCACGTGACCTCATTCATTTAAATTTTCCCACATGCCAAATTGATGAGAAGGTCCCAGGAGCTGAAGTCCCGCAGGCACGAAAACTTTGTCTTTTCCCCTGGACCTCAAGTCCCGCCCCCTCCTGGGCGCCATCTTGGAGCTAAAAATTGTTTTGTCCCTATGCAATTTGTTCCGCGACAAAGCAGTTGTTTAGCGACCAGATGGGCCTAATGGGCCTAGGGCTAATTTTCCACCTCTATAAATATATCCTCCCACCCACTTGAACAGTAACCTAGCTACACTTTAGTTTATTTTACTGTTTTGGAGGCACCACTGTGCTCTCCAAATTAGTGTAGGTAGATAGTTTTATTTATTTTATGCAATGTAGTAGATCTTAGCTTAGTTTAATTTATGCTTTGTAATAAATAAGTGTAGCTAGTGTTCATTTTATTTTCCAGTTTTATATTTTGTACTTTTGGGTTTGAAACACTTAATCAATGGGTGTGTTTAAACCATTTTTGGTTTTTGATGATATTTGAGAAAATGTTCCACCAAAAATTTGTTATGGATCATTTCCATAATATTTATTGCTTTATTTTTGCATTTTTGGTCACTTGACCATTTTTATTATTTTTAGTTAGGTTTATTGCTTTATTAGGTTTAATAAATGCATGAATGTTTGATATTCATCCCTTGCTAGATTTGGTGTATGCTTTATTTCATCTCTATATTTGTTAGCATAGATTGTATTTGGGCTTAGTCTTGTTTATCTTTTATCTTTTTTGGGTTCTGTTCTTGTCTACCTAGCTTTAAGTAGTTTGTTTCTTTCATTTTCTTTTATTTTATTTTATTTTAACTTTAGTACATTAGATCTAAAAAGGGATAATATTAAAAGTGTTTATGCATATTTATTTAAAATTGCATTACCCATATTGTATTGCATCACGTTGTAACCCCACGAGTTGCAACGTAATTTTCCGTTGTGATCCCACGGATCACAACGCACTCCCCCGCAATGCAACATTAGGCGTTATGCTGCCAAAATTTTTATAAAAATTTTTAAAACCCTTTGTCGCGATGCAACCTTTGTCGCGGAACCACGTTCCGCGACAAAACCCATGTTCAGCGACAAAGGACCAAATTCTTGCATTTTGTCTGCATGGCTTTTGTCGCGGAGCACCCTTGTCGCGGAACCACGTTCCGCGACAAAATTTTATTCCGAGACAGAAAATTATGCCTTGCCATTAATTTTGAAACCCCTTGGTCGCGATTTAACCCTTGGCGCGGAACCACGTTCCGCGACAAAATCTTGATTAGCGACCAAGGACCCAAATACTTGTAATTTCATTCTGGGAGGACTCTGGCGCGGAACCTTTGTCGCGGAACCACGTACCGCGACAAAATCCTTATTCCGCGACCAGGAATTATGTCCTTACCAATTTTCAACCCTTTTGTCGCTATACCTCCTTGTCGCGGAACCATGTTCCGCGACAAAATTTTTGCTTAGCGACAAAACAAACCCTAATTTTTCAAAATATCCATTTCTCTTATTTCCCACCCCTTTGTCGCGAAACCTTGTCGCGGAACCATGCTCCGCGACACAAACTCTATTCCGCGACAAAGTGGCACCTTTTTGCCAAATTTTTATTCTTCATCTCACTCCATTAATTAATTGAACCTTTATATTAATATTTTGAGGTTGAGATCCAATGATCTCAACCCATGATTAATTTGATATAAAGAACTTTGTTCAATTCCCCATTAAAAGATTCTTCTACAAATGATTAAACTCTAATGATCTAAGTATATCATCCGGACTGTAATTAATTAATTATGGAATGAGTGATTATTTGGACCATAAAGAGTGATTATGGAATCATTTCCATACCTTGCATGAGAAACCAATGTCTCTCATGCAAGATGACCCAAAAATATTTTCTTTTATTTATTCTGTCTTTTCCGTGATGTGTGAAACAGCTAATAAGGAATATATCAGATTAATGTTGGCGGGTATTCCCACACGGATAACTAGCTCGTGGTCTGTATATTAATTATTAGATGTTATTTTGCATGGTCTGGATAGTGGCCGGTGGAAGCCTTAGCGGTTCGTCCATCCGGGATTATAATAGCTGCTCAGCTGACTCCTATCCGGATACAGTTTTATTCTCTTTATCTTAATTTCAAAACCTGAATTCAAGTTGTAGTATTATTAAATGATGTCGACCAACATTATTTGAGAAGTATTACAACAAGAAAATATGTGGGTTTTTCTTCCATTCACAGACAAAAGGGAGCTGAATGACGGCGGTCACCGTCACTTGGAATTCCCTTCTGTCTAAAAATCTTTCCATCTGAAATAATTGGGAACTGGATAGCAGATGTTTGCAGTCCAGATCACCCCAGTTATTTCTGGCACTCTCTTTAGCCGAAATTCTTCTCATCCCCGGCTATTTCATCTCTGTGTGTCAACTTCTGTCTAAACCCACCTTATATTTTGGGTTATTTAATTTTACACTTCTCTATAAATTTATGCATGATACTATTATGTAGATATTGTGGTCGATATTATTTTGGGATCCTTCCCTTGGACACAGGAGTCTTGATTTTAATCAGATGTCTCATAATAAATTTCCAACAAAAATTCATTTATAAAAACCGGATCTTAGTAAGGGATAAATTCCACAGTTATGACTAATTCATATCCGACTGGGGGTTGATTTTGGGAAATTAGAAGCAGGGTCAGCGATTAGGCCTCACCTAGACTGAAAGGATCTGTGTTTTAATTGAGAGTCTAGTACCTGATAGGGAATGATTTTCAGATTTATTATTTTCCAAAATTGCTGAGTATTGGGAATTTAATATTAAATATTGCACTGAGATGGGGTCCACTTGGATTCAAATACGGTGTGATAGGTAATACTAGAGGAACAATATTTGGGCCTTGGTTATTTTCTAAGGTAGGGTTGAGTATTCTTTCAACTGCTATCCTCTTCTGCCAAAGCCTATTTTTGAGTCCTGAGTGAGTGCATCCGGAACGAACTAATTTATTAGTTCGTTTCATTAGTTTGTATCTCATAACCACCCGACGGGAAGTGAACACTGCGAGCGGTTCACCGAGAATAGGGAATTCTTGATCCACACCCGGTCATCCTGACCGGGGGCTTTCTTTTACTACCAGGGTCAAACTTTCAAAAACCTCCGAGTGATAGGATTTTAAATGCTTTCTTTATCGCTTTCTTTTAAATGCTTTCGTTAGAGGTCACTCGGTTGTATTGAGAGTTGTGTATCTGCTACTAGGACTGATAGTTAAGGGATAGTTCAGGGCTTGATTAGAATCTTTGGGTGTGACATGGGGGAATGATAGTGGTACTTGACACTTCAATTAATGATTTGTCAGGTGTTGCTTGTCCACCACAGATAAATAATATAACTTTGCAAGGCCTGTGAAGGGAGTTATGAGTCTGTGGTATCTTAGATCATGTTTTCTTAAGAGCATGTAAACTCTTACTGTAAGTACCTGTCTGTTAAAGGGAACATGGTATAGAGAGCATGAGAGTTAGCTAACTAATGGATTATCCCAAGCCAAGATCTGTGTAACAAAATGGAAGTTTAATTGTGTTTCATCTGAATCTTGTCCAACCTTTATTATTTTCTTCCTGTCCCTTCTGTCTCATTTAAATCTGCTTTCTTAGATAATTTTTAACCGCTTTCCTAGAATAATTTTATTGCTTTCTTAGACTAAATTTAATTCGCTTTCTAGAATAATTTTATCTGCTTTATTTTGATTGCTTTCATAGCTTAGTTTAAATTATGTCAAGTAGTTGGTAATTCAAACACAAACTTGAATCGAGTAACCGAGTGGAAAATCTTAGTAAACGGCGTGGGCCCTGCTTCTATCGCACATCCTCCAGTGAACGATCCGGTACTTACTATAAATACTGCAATTTTTGACTCCGTGCGCTTTCGGGGGCACAGTTTCTTAACACGAGTAAATAAAAACATGATTTTTCGGAAAATACTCATGTAGTGGGAATCTGCCGAAAGTTTCATGGCAGGGAATCTCATGACATGAAATCATGAGAAGTATCATGGCACATATGCCGGGGACCCTCAGTGTGACAGGCTGAAGGTCAATCTATCCCGGTTGTACCATGAGACTTGTCAAAAGTTTCATGACATGAGAGGACTGCAGCGTCATTTGAAATTAAAGCACCCCACCTGAGTAATAAAGAGTGATACCCTTAATATATCCTTAAACCCATCTCCCACGAATCATAACTCTTTTCATTTTAATAAATCCAAGCCTGATATATTTTATTGAAAAATACTCGTGTTAATGAAATTTGTCAAAAGTTTCATTCACTTTCACCACTGTGTCACCCTCGAAAGCGCTCAGATCAACTCCCTGAGCTATGCAGATTCTCCTAATCAGATTCGGATAGCACAGCACCTGTCTATCCTTTATCCGGGTTATCATCACCTCGAATACATGCCTCCCTACATTTAGTTTTGCTCCGCTCCACATTCTTGCAAATCCCATTAGCACATTTCCAGATGTGGTGTGCGGATGCGAGTTGGGCCGGATCTTGGACATGTAGAACTCATAAGTTGGCATGAACTGTATCCGCAGCCATTTTGCATTGAATGTGTGTCCAGGGGCGGTCACGCTTGTCATGCTGTTAGCCAAGGTTGCATACTTCGCATATTCACTCGTTTTGGCTCTCTTTGTCATGATCTCATCAGGGGGAAATTCACTTCGGATATCTGGAGTCCCGAAGAACTGGTTCAGCCAGTCAGGTGCAATGTTAATCACTTGTCCACGAATCCATGTTGTTCTGGCATCTTTATCAATGTTGCAGAAGAATTCCTTTGTTAGTTCCACGAAGCCATCTTCGTCGTGATGCAGCATGAAGTTACCCCACTCTTGATTTCTGTAGAAAGTCTCAACAGTGGGGTGCGACAACGCATCGGGTCTGAACCCCTTATCTGGCACTATCATCTTCTGCAACTTCTTATACTTTTCTGCATTCTCTTTGTTGCCATTGAACTTGATCTGAACCTGTTCTTCACTAAGCTTTTTCTTCCCATATTCCTTTGAAACGCCCATTCTTTGCCTTACAGTATTTTCAGACCAAAACTCGACTGGTCGAATGGATCCGACAGACTCGTCGTCGCTCGTGTGCCAGTCTGTTTGATCGTCTCCCTCCTGTGGCTGGTCATCCCTTGGTTCAGCCTCATCTCCCCTCTGACTTGGCTCTTGCTCTCCATGAGCTGCTTCATCTCCGAATTCCTCCTCAACCTGTTTAATTACATGTTTCATTGTATTGAGTTCACAATTTACAGGCAAAGAAGATGTAGTTACATGAAAATTACGGTCATCAACATCAGTTGATACCTCCTCCTCCTCCCTAATTCTTGCAGCTCGTCCAACTGGACGTTGGAAAATAGGCGCCATTTGGTCCATGAATTCTTGCTCCTCTTGCTGAGCTTCTTCTTCTGAATCATTCCCATCTGCAGCCTCAGTCAAAATTCCTTGAACCTTTTCTTTGAGCGCAGAGGTCATGAGATGGTCGCCTGGCTGCTTTTCCAAGGTTTTGGCCAGTGCTACCGGATCTATGGAGTCTTGCGGTCCTTCTGACGGTTCAGGTTGGTGCGACGGGCCTTCGTGAGTGATAAATTCTTCAATTCTGGCCGTGCCCACGAGGGGATCAATCAATTGACCCACTTCTGTCTGATATCTGATTTGATTTGGCTTTTCTCCAGCATCAATTCTCGTTTCAATCTGTTCGTTGATGTTCTGTCTCAATTCTTTCCGAAGTGTCTCAGCACTACGAATCGAGGGGCCAGTCCATCCTGGTGGTTGTTCTTCTTTGATCTTCAATCCCTTTCCTTCGACTCCACCAGTGATCTTCAGTTCGAAATCTTCCTTATCACCCCGCTCAACCTCTCCAGATTTCCTGCTTTCCAGCTCAGCCTGCATCTTTCTGGCAGTTTCTTCATCCCTGGTCTGCTGGATATTCTTTCTGATCTGCTCTTCCTCTGCAGCTTTCTTTTCCATTGCCAAGCGTTCTTCCTCAGTCAATTTCTCTACTCCCGAACCACCTGTTACTTGATCCAGCAAACCAGCTAATGCAAGTTCTTCATTGTGCATTTTTCTGGCTAGCTCAGCATCGGATATCACCTGGTGCTTCTTTTTCGGGGGTGGTGGCGGCATCGGCTTTTTACCTCTGTCCTTGGGATCTGTGGGCTCTACCACTTTCCTGACAGTTGGCTCAGGTTCCTTGATCTCCACTTTCTTTTCCGGAGCTCTTGCTGGTTTATCCTTATCAGTGGACTTTATCAACCTTCTCCTTGTTCCCGGTTGAGGTGCTGGCTGGCCTTCAGATGTAACAACAGCGGTGGAGGTTTTCTCGGGATGTATGGGTGCCTTAGTGGTGGCAGGTGCTACAGCAGATGTTGTCATTTCAGTCTGAGCTGGCTGTACTGGAGTCCGGACTGCTTCTTGCTGCACCACTGGCTCGGACGTAGCAACTTTTTGTACTTCATTCTGCCCTCTTGGTGGCAAAGCCGAAGCTTGTACTGCTGGCTGGGTAGGCTGTGGGTTGGCCTCAGGAGGGGTGGAGAAGTATGCATCAATCTCAGCATCGGGATCCTCTTCCCTGTTTGGTTCACCCTCGTAGCCTAGTTGCTTCTCGGCGCGCTGTAAATAATCCTCAATGAAACTCTTTTGAGTGATTCTCCCCAGTTGGTCCTCCCAGTTCTTCTTGATCTTGGAGCAGAACTTACTCCGAACATTGTTGTTGTAGTGCAAGACCTTCTTTCCATTAGCAGTACTATTACAGTATTCAAGTGCAAACTTGTCCATTTCCATGATCAATTCCCAGTAGGAGTCCCTGTACTGATTCATCATGCCTCCTACCAGATCCTTTTGAATTCCTTCCAGGTAGGACATGTCTTCTGCCGAATCGTACGTGAGATACAACCCAGCCTCAGTTTTGGATAGTAAATTGAACTGCCTTTCATTTTTCCTTTTGGGTTTCCAGCCACCTTTGCGTATATCCACTTGCAGCTGGTCCCTTAATACTGCTATGTGCTGGGGAAATTCATCATCTTTGTTCGTTCCGTACCGTCCATACCTTCTATGTGTGAAGATGGTTTCAAGTACCTCCTCTGCAGGTAATACTACTCCTTCTTCCAGAAAGGACTTAGTGATACTTGGGTTGCCTTTTCCCCAGACAGTAGTCAAGTCGTCCCATTGATCGCGTGCATCCTTGATCATCTTCCTCATCGTGTTCAACAGTGAGGTGTTGCGGCTTTGTTCAAATTTCTCAGCATTTTTGAGGCGTTTGTACAGATTGAAGGTCAGCTCTCGATGCCTGGCCCGAGCTAGATCTGTAATCCACCTCTGCTCCACTGGTCCTTTTGCTTCAAACAGATACAGATTCCACTTGAATGGAAATGCTTCATACATCATGATGGCCCCACTGTTGATAACCCTACTTAGATCCATATGTTTGTGTTCGAAGGCCATCCGAACTTGAGGATCTACGATCTGGTTAGGGATGATGATGTCAAAGTCAGCTATATTTGGATCTTTCGTTCCCTTTTCCACATGCCGATTCCACACAGCTCTGTGCTCTCTGAACCTCAATTGGATGCGCTCATGATGGACTTCAGGAGTTGTCTTTTCGTCTTGAGGGGCATGCTCCGTCATCCTTATCCAAAACTTCTTCAGGAAGTGATAGTAGTCCCTTTCTATCGATGCAGCGACTATCGACCTTTCCTCTGGAGGGATATGCACGTCCCATCCCGGAGAAAGTTTCAATTTTTCGTCCGTAGTGTGGTCCAGAGGCACCTTGTAAACTGATTTGATGGCATCTCTTGCGTCCTTAATCTCTGTTCGATCAATTGAGGCCTGCTTGCCAGCAGCCTCATATGTGCAGTCAGGCAACCCGATGCCTGAGTGCACTACCAATGCATTCCTGAAAAAGGTCAAAGTGCTTAGATACATCCAAATTTTTATAAGTTTTCAAAGACTACTCAGGTGTGAAAATCAACATCCTCACATTTTGAGCTTTGCTAAGCTCGAGATGTGATTTAAGTGATTCAATCTTGAGTTTATTAAAAGATCCAAAGACAAGGTACTATGCCTTAGGACCTAGAAGGAGATAACTTAATTGGATTATTGAGTCCAATCAAAAGGGGGAAAAATAAATGAAAATAAAAATGAAGTGGTCATTGGACCAAAACTTCCCTTTTTTTTTAATGGGCCATTGGGCCCAAAAGTTTGTTTTTCCAAATTTTTTTTTTTTTTTAAACAAGCACGAGGCACTTGTTGAAAATGGAATGAAATGATGATGGTGGAATGGATGGCTCGAAAATGGAATGTGCAATGGAGGCATGGCGGATTGGATTCGCTATTTCCGGATTGTTTGGACTGTCATTGGACAGTTAAAACGTTCAAGAAAATGCAAACACTATTTTTAATTTTTGAAAAGGTTGACTTGATTTTATTTAATGAAAAGTGAGATGTGTGTGGTCCCATTTTTGGATTTTTGTAAAAAGGTAGCAGTTGAGGTGGCAAAATACTGCCACTTAACTCACACTCTTTAGTTCCATTGGGAACAAAAACACATTTGTCAACCCAAAATTCCTAGTACTATTTTTGTCTTTTAGTGGAGGAGTGATTGGCCAAAGGGGCTTTGGTGTGTACAGACTTGCTAAAACAACACAAACACTCAATTTTATGTCTGCAGCATACATGCACAGTCATACCAAAACAGGAAAGGACATTAAATGATCATCTTGGCATGCAATACTCATGAACATAGCAAGCTAAAACACAAGTTCATGCCTCTACTTATCAAAAACAGAAAATCAAACAGTGTAGCATGCTCAACTGCTCTAAATCATGGAGTGAAATGAACCCAGCATGCTTTTTAAATCACAAACTGTCAAGGACAACCAATAACATCAAGCTATTCCAAAACAACCAAATGTTCATCAGTTTTCAAACTTCAGGCTTCCGGATTCATATGTGTCCAGAATACAAGGGTTCTCAAGGTGGGTAAAGGTAAAACAGGATTTAACAAAAGGACACCTAAGAACCCTACTAACTCAAAACCCATCAATGGTGAAATCTACCACTGCCAAACCGAATTCCCATATGCATCCAAAACACAAAAACAACACTCCCCCTTCCTCTAAATCATGCTCGGCCATTACAGTAATGAACAGGGAATCAAAATCCAACATGCCCAAACCACATAATCCTAAAATCGCACTCGGATAAGCACAAAAGTCCAGAACAATACATACTCATACATTTTCAAGTTCCAGAGCACAAAAATCCTCGAAACCACCAAGATGCGAAAACAGGGGCGATGTGTGCACGAGAAACAGTCAAGAAAAACACTTACCAGGGCTCGGCTTCCTTAGGAGATGATGAAGACGAGGGTTCCATTGGGTTTTCGAAAATCGGGCAAAGTTTCCCCCGGGTTTGGTGGTCGGAGTGTGCGAAGAACACGGTGGTGTGCTTCGGGAGAGGTGGTTTCGCGTACGAGAGATTTTTCCAAAAATTTCTAAGTGTGGGAGCGTGGGGAAGAAGAGGGAGGTGGAGAGGTTTAAATACTAATGGGCCGGTCGCGGAACCCTAGCCCATGGTCGCGGAACAGGATTACGCGACCAGGCTTGGCGACATTAGAGGTGTCGCGGAGTGTGGGACTTTGTCGCGGAGTCATATACCGCGACAAAGTGTACCGCGACAAAATGGCGAGGAAGAATGGAGTGATGTGCCCGTGTCGCGGAATAGGAGCTTTGTCGCGGTGCAGTGCTCCGCGACAAAGGCTTCCGCGACAAGGACAAACAGAGTTCAGGGGCGAGTAAAATTTTGTCGCTGAATTTGCACATGGGCGCGATGCTGGGCATCGCGACAAAATGATCACTCCGCGACAAGGACAAACAAGGTTTGATGAAAAGGAGAACTTTGTCGCGGAGTTGCACTTGGTCGCGGAACGTTGTTCCGCGACAAAATGGTCATTCCGCGACAAACTTTTTGAATTTTCAAATTTTCAACGGACTGGGCCCGAGTGTGATGTTGGGCCTACGTCCATTTTATTTGAGTTGGACCTGAGTGAATTCAGTCCAAGTAAATTCAAATCATTGGGCCATTATTAAAATAATCTACTTGCATAAAATTAGGTTGGGTCAGTTCCATTTATCTGCAAGATTTATTCCGGATCTTAAATTTCTTTAAATTCCGAAAGTCATTCCTCAGATTTGTGGAATTTCCCCAACCAAGAACCTGGTTTTCCATGCTTTTTCTGCTCCTTCTTTTTGGTGGTTCCGAATTTCCTGCAAGACAGATAAATACCCATTAGGTTAGGTTTTCTCCTCAGTTCAACATCCTCACATTTAGAGTTTTGGTACTCTAAATGTTCAATTAATCTTGAGGGTACTTTTTCTGTTCTTGATTCGATATATTACACTAAACTAGACTGATCTAAGCTAATCTAGGAGTAATCAGGAGTGTAATTTTCTTAATAAACGACGCTGCATCCTCCCCGGCAACGGCGCCATGGAACTTTTGACAAATTTCATTAACACGAGTATATTTTTATAAAATATATCAGGTTGATTTTATTAAATGAAAGGAGTTATGAATCGTGGGAAAGGGTTTAGGGATATATTAAGGTTGTTACTCTTTATTACTCATGTGAGGGGCTTTAATTTCAAATGGCAATGTGGTCCTCTCTGCCATGAAACTTTTGACAAGTCTCATGGTACAACCGGGATAGATTGACCTTCAGCCCGTCACACTGAGGGTCCCCGGCATATGTGCCATGATACTTCTCATGATTTCATGTCATGAGATTACCTACCATGAAACTTTCGGCAGATTCCCACTACATGAGTATTTCCGAAAAATCACGTTTTTATGTCCTCGTGTTAAGAAACTGTGCCCCCGAAAGCGCACGGAGTCAAAAATTGCAGTATTTATAGTAAGTACCGGATCGTTCACTGGAGGATGTGCGATAGAAGTAGGGCCCACGCCGTTTACTAAGATTTTCCACTCGGTTACTCGATTCAAGTTTGTGTAATGACTAACAACTACTTGACATAATTTAAACTAAGCTATGAAAGCAACAAGGTAAAGCTGATAAAATTATTCTAGAAAGCGAATTAAATTTAATCTAAGAAAGCAATAGAATTATTCTAAGAAAGCGATTAACATTATTCTAAGAAAGCAGATTTAAAATGAGACAGAAGGGACAGGGAGAAAAGAATAAAGATTGGACAAGATTCAGATGAAACACAGTTAAACTTCCATTTTAATACACAGATCTTTGTTTGGGATAATTCATCAGTTAGCTAACTCTCATGCTTCCTATACTATGTTCCCTTTAACAGACAGGTACTTACAGTAAGGATTTACATGCCTTAAGACAACAAATTCTAAGATACCACAGACTCACAAATGCCCTCACATGGCCATGCTGAGGCATATTATTCATCTGTGGTGGACAAGCAACACCTGACAAATCATTTATTGAAGTGTCAAGTACCGTTATCATTCCCCCATGTCACACCCAAAGATTCTAATCAAGCCCTGAACTATCCCTTAACTATCAGTCCTAGTCGCAGTTACACAACTCTCAATACAACCGAGTGACCTCTAACGAAAGCATTTAAAAGAAAACGGTAAAGAAAGCATTTAAAATCCTATCACTCGGAGGTTTTTGAAAGTCTGACCCTGGTAGTAAAAGAAAGCCCCCAGTCAGAATGACCGGATGTGGATCAAGAATTCCCTATTCTCGGTGAACCGCTCGCAGTGTTCACTTCTCGTCGGGTGGTTATGAGATACAAACTAATGAAACGAACTAATAAAATTAGTTCGTTCCGGATGCACTCACTCAGGACTCAAAAATAGGCTTTGGCAGAAGAAGATAGCAGTTGAAAGAATACTCAACCCTACCTTAGAAAATAACCAAGGCCCGAATGTTGTTCCTCTAGTATTATCTGTCACACCTTATCGGAATCCAAGTGGAATCTGACCCAGTGCAATATTTAATACAAGATTTCCAACAAACAGCAATTTTTGGAAAATAATCAATCTGAAAATCATTCCCTATCAGGTACTAGATTCTCAATTAAAACACAGATCCTTTCAGTCTAGGTGAGATCTAATCGCTGACTCTGCTTCTAATTTCCCAAAATCAACCCCCAGTCGGATGTGAATTAGTCATAACTGTCGAATTTATCCCTTACTCAGATCCGGATTTATAAAGGAATTTTTGTTGGAAATTTATTATGAAACATCTGATTTAAATCAAGACTTCTATGTCCAAGGGAAGGATCCCAAAATAATAGTGACCACAATATCTACATAATAATATCATGCATAATTTTATAAAGAAGTGTAAAATTAAATAACCCAAAATATAAGGTGGGTTTAGACAGAAGTTGATACACAGAGATGAAATAGCCGAAGATGAGAAGAATTTATTGTGGCTAAAAAGGTGGCAAAATTGATTAGGGTTAATTGGATTGCAGTTATCTGTGGTCCAATTCCCTAATCATTAAGGTGAGATGATTTTAGATAGCAGAATAATCTTAAATGACAGTGGTCGCTATCATTCAGACCCTCACTATCTGTGAATCGGAGAAAAACCTACATGTTCCTTTGCTGTCTTAATTACTAGACAACATTGACCTATGTCGTCTAGTGTTGGCACAGTTCGAGATTCGGGTTTGAAATTAAGATAAAGAAAAAAAAGAAACTGTATCCGGATAGGAGTTAGCTGAGCAGCTATTATAATCCCGGATGGACGAACCGCCAAGGCTTCCACCGACCACTATCCGGACCATGCAAAATAACAATTAATAATTAATATACAGAATATGAGCTAGTTATCCGTGTGGGAATACCTGCCAACATTAATCTGATATATTCCTTATTAACTGTTTCACACATTACGGGAAAAGACAAAATAAATAAAATAAAAATAAAAATATTTTTGGGTCATCTTGCATGAGAGACATTGGTTTCTCATGCAAGGTATGGAAATGAATCCATAATTACTCTTCATGTCTAAATAATCACTCATTCCATAATTAATTAATTACAGTCCGGATTATATACTTAGATCATTAGAGTTTAATCATTTGTGGAAGAATCTTTTAATGGGGAATTGAACAAAGCTCTTTATATCAAATTGATCATGGGTTGACATCATTGGATCTCAACCTCAAAATATTAATATAAAGGTTCAATTAATTAATGGATTGAGATGAAGAATGAACATTTGGCAAGAGGTGCCACTTTGTCGCGAAATAGAGTTTGTGTCGCGGAGCATGGTTCCGCGACAAAGGTTTCGCGACAAGAGGGTGGGAAATAAGAGAAATGGGATTTTGAAAGTTTAAGGTTGTTTTGTCGCTAAGTAAAGAAAATTTTGTCGCGGAACGTGGTTCCGCGACAAGGGCATAGCGACAAAAAGGTTGAAAATTTGACAAGGCATAATTCTTGTCGCGGAACAAGAGGTTTTGGCGCGGAACGTGGTTCCGCGACAAGGTAACTCCGCGACAAAGCCCTCCCAGAATAAAATCACAAGTATTTGGGTCCTTCGTCGCTAATCAAGATTTTGTCGCGGAACGTGGTTCCGCGCCAAAGGGTGTTTCGCGACCAAGGGTTTTAAAAATAATGGTCAACAAATGTTCTTTGGCACCCTTGTCGCCAAAGCACCATTTTGTCGCGGAACGTGGTTCCGCGACAAGAGTTGTTCCGCGACAAAGGTGTGTCCAGTACACATGTCAGAAAAGTAAAATGGAACAGTGGCATGCATTATGTGTGATCTCACCCATTTCAGATTCAAAAGCTAAACTAAGCTCAAAATGACAAAACAGAATTTGAATCTAGCTAGAACATGCTTGAACATAAAAGAAACAAAACAAACTTAAAACTTAAGAAACCCTAATCTGAGCTTGATCACCCATAAGCATGCAACATTATCCCAAGAAAAAGTCACCAAGCAGTGACATTAAAATGCAAAACGAGGGTCAAATGACCCAAGGAAAACGAAAACAGTAAGATCCATGGGGTGTGAGACCCATTTCATGATTTTGGGACACAAATGGAGAATGTTTTCCCATATTATTAAACGATGCTGTTCATACCCATGGTTTGGGTACCACAAACCCTTAAACAAAAGTTTAGAACAAGAAACAAGGTGTAAAACTGGCTATCTAACCCAAGTGCAGTAAACTACTTCTAACTAGTGCATAAATTAAATAATACAAAAGAAAATCTAACTAAACTACCCTAAACTAAACTAACTACTGAACTCCCCACTTGTCTTCAAGAGAGAGTATTTTTTCTAAAATTCTTCCAACTTCTAGCTCAAAGGAAACACCTCATATTTATAGAGGGGAAACCCTAAGCTCATGGGCCTTTATTTGAGCCCATTGTGCCTCAAGACATCACACACATCACAGCTTTGTCTCGGAGCACCAAGTTTGGTCGCGGAACACACTGCATGTGGCAAAGCTTCTCGACTGGGTCTTGTGTCTCTAAGAATGTATCTTGGTCGCGGAATGGACCTTTGTCGCGGAACAGCGCATCGCGACAAAGGTATCGCGCCAGGGGGCTTGGCTGGTCTCTTCTTCATCTGGGCCACTTGGTCGCGGAACCCCTCATTTGTCGCGGAACACTGCATCGCGCCAAGGGGCTTCCGCGACAAAGGTCTTCCTGGGCCTGCTGGATTGGGCCAGATGGGCCGAAAATATCCTTTTTGTGGGCTTTTCTATCTTTTTCCCATCTTTTTGTTTCCTTTTCTTTTTCTCATGTTTTTGGATTTTTCTAACATAACTATGTAATAAAATTACATATTTATGCCTTTTTCACACCAGCTTATTATTTTTACAATTATGCATAAATTAGTCCAATTCGACTGCTTTCTTACTTAATGTAAGACCGGAATGCGATCAAATGCCCGTTTAAGACACGGAAATGGATTGAAAATAATGGTCATTTCTGGCCATTATCAATAATTCATAATTCTGAGTATATATAAATAAAAAATAAAAATTTAATATTCTGAAATTACAAGAAACAAACAAGGTTTTGTCTCGGAACTATGTTTTTTCTTATATAACAGTATTAAAAAAAATGTCAAAATTACTCAATAAAGAATTTCCACTATGGAGAAGAACCAAATATTTGAAAACAAATTAAAGAGAATATTATCTAATGATTTTCGATAATTTCACATATGCATTATCTTTCTATTACATGTTTTAATTTTTTATTTCAAAATTTTAAATAAAAACATGCTATATATATTGCTTAACAGCTATACATGTTTGAAAATGGGTGGTGGGAGCACTTGCCACACCAATTAAAAAGGGAATAAAGGGGAGTGATAGGGGGCTGGGTTGTGAATCGAACCCCCAACCTATAGGTGGGGAGTTCGGGGACTTGACCAATAGGGTAAATCTTAGTCCCCAATACATGTTTTATATATATATATATATATACATATTTTTGAGGAGCTACTAAAGGCTTGAGAAAAAAATGGTGGGAGGCCATGTCACACTAATTACAAAAGAAATAAAAAGGAGAGATAGGGGGCCGGTAGAAAATCGAACCTCCAACCCCCAGTCTTCACCCCAAATCATGCTATATATTGATACAAAATACCATCCGCACATTTTCATTAAAAACAAATTGTAATAACCTTATTTCGGTGCAGCAGAAAGACAGACACACCAAGAAATAAAGGTATATCATTGATATGAATAACTTATTTAACTATATTTAAGTTATTCTTTTTTTTTTCCAACATAATCCGCAGTGTATGGTTAAAGTAATAAACCGGTAAAATCGAGTCGAATCCACAGAAAATATGGAATTGACAATAATTTATCAAATTTAAGCAGAGAATAAAATTAAAGTGCGTGAATAATTGGTTTATCTAAGATCTTAATAATGCAATTAATTAAAATAAAGCTATAAAAAATTCCAATTAACGAATCAAAGAGAGAGTGAATTAATTAGTATGCTAGATGATGAACGGAGAGTGAAGAACGCATCTTTAAATGGATCGAGTTCTCACCATAGCCGGTTTACATGGCCCAATCACTTGGTTTTGTTGATCTTCGTCACCCGGATCATGTTTGTCGCCTGCAGAAGGCGTTATATGCGTTTCGTCAAGCTCCTTTAGCTTGGTTTCAGCCTTTCAGCTTCTACTTGCTGACATTGGGCTTCCAGCAAACACTGTCTGACTCCTCTTTATTTTGTCTTCATCGGGGTCCTTCAGTTTTATATCTTCTCCTTTTTGTGGATGATATAATTATTATCGGCAATGATCCAGCCTTGCTTAAATGGTTTAGAACCCATCCTTAATGAACCATACTTACCAGCATTGTAAGTACAAAAGAAATTCCTTCTCGATGTGACATGGACTACAGCACCCGAATCATCAACCCAACTAACATCAGAGGAAATTGTATTCACTGCATTTTCATCAAAGACAACAACGAGATCATCATTTGTAGTCGTGGCAACATGATTGGCATCATCAGACTTTCTTGCACCTCCATTCTTGTATATGGCCCATCTTGTGACAGTAGCGACACTCAACATTCTTGTATCGAGATTTGAATTTGCTCCTTTGTTTACCCTTATCAATCTTTCTGGTTTTTTGTCTCGCCTTATTTTCTGCAACGAATAAATCATTCCGTGAAGATGATGAACCTTGATTTTTTCTGATCATCTCCTCATTCATGATTCCACTTTTGGCATAATCAATAGTCATTGCACCATCAAGAGCATAATTTGTGTGTAACACCCTGAATGTCTCCCACTTATCAGGCAAAGTATTCAGCAACCATAATCCAAAAATCTCATTATCGAATTTTACTTCAATATTTGACAATTGATCCAACAACCGCTGGAACTCATTCACATGGTCGGTGATAGGAACATCTTCCTTATATCTCAATTGTATCAATTGTTTCAGCAAGAATAACTTATTATTCCCTGTCTTTGAAGCATAAAGCTTTTCAAGCTTATCCCACAATGTCTTGGCATGCGTCTCATTAGGAACCAAATTTAACACATTATCATCGACCCATTGTCGAATAAAACCATACACCTGTTGATGCTCAAAAGCCCATCCTCATCAGATTTAAATTCTGGCTTCGAAGTAGCAAACACAGGTAGATGCAGACTTTTTACAAATGGAAGATCTTTCATCTTCCCCTGTCATTTGTGATCATTCATCTCATTCAACGAAATCATTCTGTTTTTATTAATTTCCATAATTCTAAAAACAACGAAGTAGCTCTGATACTACTCTGTTGGGAATTCACCAAAACAACTTCACAAGATCAAAAGTTCACAGCGGATAACCAATTCCTTAATTGCTAGAATATCTTAGGAACATTAACAAAATCATAGCAAGCAAGAACACAAAAATTTACGTGAAAAATCCTTCCAATTCGAAAGGGTAAAACCGCGAGGCTCTTGAGCCTATCTCAAATCAACTATCACCAAAAAAGATTACACCAAAGTCTGCAAATCAGATATGTGGCCTTCTAACACCAAGTCACTGCAATCTCAAACTCCAACAAGAAAACCAAAAACAAAATGGGAGCACAAAACTGCTATCACGAATAGAGAATTACACGGAGAATTCTGACCGCTCAAATTTAATCTTCACCGTTCAAAATGAAGCTCAAGACGTACCGCACCTGCTGTAAAAGTTTCAGCTCGATTGGACAAGATTTGAGGTGTCGATCGCGCTGAATTCAGAAACTCGTTGGTGTCCCCTGGCTGCTGAGTTTTTCTTCCTTTGGCAAAGTTTTCGACTTCTGCTTACTCCTCTGTTTTGGCTCTCCCGTGACCACTCAAATGTCACCCGAATGGGCCAAATTTTGTGAACAACAATTTGGGCTGTAATAAACATAACTGGGAGCTCAACCGAACAATTTACTCTCCTCTATATAAGTGTGTTAGTCATAGATGAGTTTAGATAGATTGCTAGATTGATAATTTGAGTTGTAATTTTCACTTTTGTATTCTTGAGAATCAGTTCTCTCATACAGTTCATAGATATTAGTCTTTTAGAGGTTTAGAAAGTCCTTGATGATTCTGCTGTTCATCTGAGAAATACTTTCCATTATCATCAAAGGTTTTGTGTGCTACAATGCTTCAATATGAAATTCCGTACGTATTGAAGGAAACTTATTCTTGATCGTGTTCGTGAAAGCTGCCTTTGAGAAGGAGCTGTAAAGATTGAAGGGAGATTCAACGCGTCTTTTGTATCATATTTCCAAGGAGCTTGAAGATCAGATTGGCAAAGATATCAAATAGGACCGTCTATCCTGTGGCTGTTGTTTCGGGGGAGTTGGAGCTACAGTCATTCTGCAAATCTGTTAGCTTGTGCCTTAGAGTTTGATAGCGATTTGGTCTGTCTAGTTCTAGGAGTTTGCATATAATATAGAGTCTGGAATGGAATCCTCCGAACGTAGGTCGTGAGACCATACTGAGTTAACAAACCTTGTGTCTCTTTTACTGCTTTACACTCTGATTTGCACACACCCACTAGGAGACTTGCAAACTACCACGTTTGTTCAAGATTCGCATAAGAGGGGACAAACAACACACAAATTCAAATAATAATAATACAAAATTAATAATATTGATTACATATTCTCTTCATTAAGCTACCACCAATCAACTAAACAATTTTTTAGAATCACACATCATCAGTTAATTTTTATTCTAATTTAAAATATATATTTACTGCTAAATTCTAGAAGTAGCACCTAGTTTAACTACTTTCTAAACCGTAGTTTAGATCGCCCCTAGAAGGGATTCATTAAGTTGCGTGTTGCGACCTAAACCTTTGACAATCTTACTTCTAATTAGACAGTCTGCAACACTACAACACAAATTGTGATGTTGCATGGTACAACCTGTCTACCCAAATACTATGTGTGTAATGCTGTAGACTTAGCTTGTATCCTGTGGTGTGTGTATAAATAAGGGGTGCGAATATGGGAGGATCAGAACCAGCTTCCACATCATAACTTCATCTTTTAACTGTAAGTCTATTCTTCCTTCCTTTCTTGCTGCTTCATCTTCATTCTCTAATCCTTTCATTTGATTCTCTCAATTTCTTACCTTTTTGAGTTTTGACTTCTATTTTTTTGTTTTTTGGGGTAAGCCAATTCATGGCCGGAGTTTTGACTTCTATTTGTTCATCCTGAAGACAACATTTTATTATTTAGTTATTTATTTTTTCAAATTTTTTCAT
This sequence comes from Hygrophila difformis, assembly GCA_030278955.1. Taxonomy (NCBI): domain Eukaryota; kingdom Viridiplantae; phylum Streptophyta; class Magnoliopsida; order Lamiales; family Acanthaceae; genus Hygrophila; species Hygrophila difformis. The sequence continues at coordinate 80,187,328 of JAOANR010000001.1, forward strand.
GTTGCCCTTTTTCTTCAAGGGATTATTAAGCCCATGGAGAATTCATTATCAGTGGAGAAAGTGATAATTAAGCTTGTGGAGAATTCATTAGAGATAAAACTTTCGGACATGATTAAGCATGTGGAAAATTCAATGGAGAGAAAAATTTCGGTGATGATGGAGAAGATAAATCTATTGGAGACAAAACTTGCCCAGATTGACAAGTGAGAAGATGACCAATTCAACTACACGAGCGCTGACTCTGGACGATATTCGCAATGTTGTGAGTCATCAAATATGATTAACATCAGAATCTTGAAACTATTGTATTTTGGTTTATGAAAGTTCATTATATTCTCTTTCAAGGTTAAAGAAGAAATTCAGTCAGCCAAAGAGGCTTTGGGAAGTTTGGCTAGGGACAACGGGTGAGATTATTTTGTAGGTTATTTATTTCATCTTGTTCCAGATACAAATTATTAAGACACTTATTTGACTATACGAATAAATGTTGATTAGAACATATCAATGTATTACGTGTACTCATAAAACTCGCCTCAATCCATATATTTGGGCATTTCTTATCCAGGAACAATATAGATGCAGTGGTTGTGCCAAGTGAAAGAAATCTGATTCTCAAGTTCAATGAAGCTCCCTGTGATGTTAAAACTGGACAGGAAATTAAAGCAAATGAAGGTACTCTAGTTACGCTAGCAATTTATAATGAAGCTGAACAGGTTATCGAAAGTGGGCCAGAGTCATCTGCAAACGTGGAGATATTACTTCTCGAGGCAGGTGAAGATGATAGTGAACATAGCTGGAGTGATGAGGACTTCAAACACAGAATCATAAATGGAAGTGAAAAGAAAATGCCTCAGTTTGCAAAAGATTACTATGTAAAGCTCGAGAGAGGTAGGGGTGCACTAAGTAATGCCAAGTTGGCAAATGGATCAAAGTGGACAAAGAATTGCAAGTGCCGGCTAGGGGCACGATTTGTGGACAATCTAACTGGTATTAAGGTGCAGAAAGCATTGTCAAAGTCATTTAAGGTTTCAGACAGCCGTGGCCAGTGTATGTGGTTCAAACTAATTCTTTCTTCACCCTCTCCCCCCAAAAAGAATAAATAAATATATACTATAGCACACATGGTTGTGGAATGATTTACTGAATTTCTTAGTACATATTTGGCTACGTATTGCTTATAGACTTAACATTTATATATTGTAGATCTAGAATTTTGATAACACGTTTTGCTCTTAATACTATCAATTTTGATGGTTTTTAGGATATGGGAATATAGTGTTTATGTGTGTATGTGAGGTTTGTGATGGGTAGTTAGTGTGGGAAGTGAGTGCTTGTGTGTTAAAGGAAAGTTTAGAAGGAGGTTGAAGATAGAATTTTTGGAAATGAACTTGTATTGCTTGAATGGTTTGGTGGTGATCTTGTTGTTGTTGTTGTTGTTACTTCTAGATGTTACAATGGCTCCATCTATTTATACTAACCAATGGAGCTTGGTAGATTATTCTAGGATATTCTATCTAGATCATTCTTTCTTCTTCTATTTTAATCACATGTCATATGTCTAGATTTTTCTCTAATCATGTTTACATTACAAGAATATTCTAGAAAATTATATTTAGTTCAAGACTATTCTAGAAATATGCAACACAATTTCAATACTCCTCCTTGGTGCATATTTCTATAACTCCAATGAGTTCTCGTAGAGTCTCGAACTTGCCTCGTGGTGGTGCTTTTGTATTGAACCATCCAGTTTGAGTTTCGTCTTGTAGACCCGCTTAACTCCAATGGCTTCTTTATCTTTGGGAAGATCTGCCAGCTCCCATGTTTCGTTCTTTTCAATCATATGTATCTCCTCCTCCATTGCTTTTATCCAAACATCCTCTCTGGAAGCTTCTTCAAAGTTGTTCGGCTCCATAGTTGTAAAATTGCATCTCTGATAAACTTCCGTCAGAGATCTGAATTTTCTTGGGATGGATTCTGGAGATGTGATAGGATCTTCTTCTACAACTTGTCTTCGTGCGTCCTGTGGGCCGCCATCATCTGATTGTTGTTGGACTGGTGCCGGTAGGTAGATATTCTTTTTCTCTATTTGGCTTGTCTCCCAGTTATAAGCAGCATCTTCATCGAACATCACGTCTCGACTAATGATGAGCTTTTTATTTTCCAAGCTATACACTCTATATCCTTTTGATTGAGTGCTATAGCCCAGAAAATTCCTTTCTCTGTCTTCTCATCGAGCTTGCTCCTCTTCTCCTTTGGGATATGGACATAGCAGATACATCCAAATACTCGAAGATGCTTCGCAGATGGTTTCCGTCCGCTCCATGCTTCAACTGGTGTCTTGTCTTCTACAGCTTTAGTTGGACATCTGTTGAGGAGATAGACTGCAGTACTCACGGCCTCCGCCCAGAAGGTTTTTGGAAGACCTTTCTCTGTCAGCATGGATCTTGCGGCCTCCATCACAGTCCTATTCTTTCTTTCAGACACACCATTTTGTTCTGGTGCATATCCGACTGTGAGTTGGTGCTCCATGCCTTCATCTTCACAGAATTTTGTGAATTGATTGGAGGTGTATTCTTTCCCTCGATCACTCCGGATAGTTTTGATTTTATAGCCACTTTGGTTTTCAACATAGGTCTTGAATTTTTTGAAAATATCGAACACCTGGGATTTTTCTCGTAGAAAGTAGACCCATGTCATTCTAGTAAAATCATCAATAAATAGGATGAAGTACCTGTTTTTGTCATGAGATGGGGTGCGCATTGGACCACATATATCGGTGTGCACGAGCTCCAGAGGCTTCTTTGCTCTCCAAGATCTCCCAGATGGGAATGGTAGCCGGTGTTGTTTCCCGAGCATGCACCCTTCACAAACTCCGTTGAGCTCTTTGATTGGAGGAAAATCACGCATCATTTTTTTCTGGCTTAGGAGTTTCAATCCTTGTAGATTGAAATGCCCAAATCGTTTATGCCATAGCCAAGTGTCGTCCAATTGAGCTTTCATGGCAACATTGTTTGCATATCTCCATTGGATTGGGAAGCATCTATTGTCGCTCATTCGGACTTTAGTGATTATGAGGGATTTATCTTTCTTGTCATAAATTGTGCAAGTATTTCCCTCAAAATGTAAGGAATATCCTTTTTCTATCATTTGTCCCACACTTAGTAGGTTTTGATCTATTGTGGGGACTAGAAGGACTTCACTTATGTACCTTTTTCCTTTATTGGTATCTATGGCAATGGTTCCTTTACCAGTTGCCTCCATATAGTCACCATTTCCCAGTTTAACTTTTGTATTTATCTTTTGAAGTTCACAAAAGATACTCTCATTTTTAGTCATGTGATTACTACAACCACTATCCAAATACCATGTATCTTTATCCTTAGTAAATGCAGCTTGGCAGACATAAAACAAATAATCCTCAGATTCTGTGTTTTGAGAGAAATTAGCCTGGTGTCTTCGATTAAATCCTTTAATTTTTCCTCCTCGTCCAAATTTATTATAATTTTGTTTTTGTGGTTTATCCCTAAACCAACAATCTTTCTCCAAATGATTTGTTCTTTTACAAATACCACAAGGAGGGAACTTATTATTCTCTTTTGTTTTCTGAGACTGCATATTAACTTTAGATTGAAAGGCACTATCTATGTCTTTTTCATAACGCCTTTCTAATCTTTTCTCATGAGCCTCTAATGATCCCATTAACTCTGTAGCACTTAATTTATTTATGTCCTTAGATTCTTCAATAGCAGCTATTATGGGATCATATTTTTCTGTGCAAGTGATTAGAATTTTAGCAACAATTTTGTTGTCAGGGATGTCTTCCCCATAGGCTCGTAGTTGAGTTACTACTTCATTAACTCTAGCATAATACTCTTGAGCAGTCTCAGAATCTAACATCTTCAAGTTTTCAAACTTCCTCCTTAAAGTTTGAAGTTTAGTGGAGCGTACCTTTTCACCACCTTGAAACTCCTCCTTCAACTTATCCCACGCTTCTTTAGATGTTTTTGCTCCCATGATCCTTGGAAAGTATTCGTCTGCCAAGCTCATCTGTAGAGCGAGAAGTGCTTGAGAATCCTTCTTTTGGATCTCCTTCAATTCCTCCTTTTGTTTCTCAGAGAGTGTGGAGATATTGTCAGGCATAGTATATCCATCATTAACAACATCCCACAAACCTTGCGCACAAAAATATGTCTTCATTTTGATTGCCCAGAAATCGTATTTTTCACCACGAAAAACTGGAATTGGAATAGTTGAGCGGAATGTGTCGGCCATGGTAACGCCCGATAATCTCGAACGAGGCTCTGATACCACTGATGGTTTTTAGGATATGGGAATATAGTGTTTATGTGTGTATGTGAGGTTTGTGATGGGTAGTTAGTGTGGGAAGTGAGTGCTTGTGTGTTAAAGGAAAGTTTAGAAGGAGGTTGAAGATAGAATTTTTGGAAATGAACTTGTATTGCTTGAATGGTTTGGTGGTGATCTTGTTGTTGTTGTTGTTGTTGTTGTTGTTACTTCTAGATGTTACAATGGCTCCATCTATTTATACTAACCAATGGAGCTTGGTAGATTATTCTAGGATATTCTATGTAGATCATTCTTTCTTCTTCTATTTTAATCACATGTCATATGTCTAGATTTTTCTCTAATCATGTTTACATTACAAGAATATTCTAGAAAATTATATTTAGTTCAAGACTATTCTAGAAATATGCAACACAATTTCAATAAATTTGGTACAGACTTGCAGTTTTATTTCTGAAATGATTGTCTTAAATGCTTATTAAACATCTCATGAATATTGTTGAGTGAAGAGATAGAGAATCTATTAAACTAAGACTTGATGTTCTTTGATTGACTAGAAATCTGGAGTACATAAAAGTTGTTCCATGTAACACAGCTTCTTTCTGTTTGCAGTGTACAAGAAACGCCAACTGCCAACTCTTTCTGATGAAGTCTGGAGATTGAATAAGATTGGGCGAGATGGAGAACCATACAAGCGTTTGAAAGCAAATCATGTCTCAACTGTAGCTGATTTTCTATTTTTGCACTCCGTTGACCAGGAGAAGCTTAAGAAGGAGGTAACTATTCTTTCCCATCCCTTTAGAATTTTATACACGTGTGACTGTGTTAGAAATAGTAATGTAGAATTTATATTTGAATTTGAATTAGATATGCATCTAAGTTGTTGCACATATTTTGGTTGTTGGTTAAGATTGATTTGATAGTTAGATTTGTTTTGTGCACCTATAAAATAGGGCATTCTCTATGTAATTTGTAGAAGATGAGATTTTTCGTGAATGAAATTATTTTAAGTCTTCTCATTTCTTCCATCCATTTTTTATTTTCCTACACTGTTTATGCAGAATTAGTTTAATTTCTTAGGTCACTTATTAACATTAACATTTTGGGCTTTAAAATTCATGATCTGATGATGGTTTACATTTTCAATCTAGTATGAAATAGACGTGACTTTTTTACATTGTGAATAGAAGTGGAATTGTGGAAAATGCAAAAGACCGTCATACTGTATGCAGGGTGAGGATTGAGCCGTATGTGCAGACTCCATATATGTGATGAGATAAGTATCGTATGATGAAATAATGTTCTGTGCGTGTGTGATGGGAGGGATGTTGTATGTGATCAAAGAACATATATGCAGATTTTTCAAGGGATTGTACTATAACTGAATTGTTGTTTGCATATATACAGATATTGAAAACCGGGGATAAGGCCTGGAAAGACATGGTGGATCATGCCCGGTCCTGCGTTATTAATGATACAAAGCTTCGCATGTACACCGACCTCTCTGAACCAAACAAGACCCTGGTGTTTGATGTTGTTGGAAATCTCAAGGCTTTAATCTGTGACTCCCAGTATGTTCAGTACGATCGTCTATCAGACAAACAAAAGGTTTGTTTTTCAAAGACAAACAATGAAAATAATGGAATGCTATTAGGTCATGTATCGCCATGTTTTAAACCGAGCATTGCTTCTTTTATAGGATGACGCACTCAAGTTACTATGGTCTGCATTTGAGCGTAAAGACTGGGTAACCTTAGATTGTGATGAACTGACTCTGATGCAGTATTTGTCCCAGCATTTGCCAATGCCAAACCCGCGTTACCTCACTGTCATCAATTCAAATCCTGCTGGAGATTTTGGTGCAGGGAATTCGGGCTCAATGAATGTTTTGATGGACTTCGAATCAATGGATGATTTCATGGACTTCGGGAATATTTATTGCATCCAAGATTTCGCAGACACGGACATTAACTTTGGATCAATGTATGATTTAACTGCCCTCTACTTTGCAGATCATGCTTCGCCGTCTCGGCCGAGATATCCGAGATCTCGCCGAGTCGTAACCGGAACGGCAGGTGCCGTTCCGAAAATGATATCCGATTCAATTTTTAACACATATTCGCGATATCGCCGAGAAATCGTCAGCTACGCTGAGACATTCGAGATATCGCCGAGATATCACCCAGATTTTGCCAATATCACCGAGATTTCGCCGATATTTTATTTAAATATGTTTTGCTATGAAATGCCTCTTCATCAATTCAGAGATTGTGATGAACGATACATACAGAGATGTCCGCCATCAGCACCACTTTGCCTCTTCATCGAATTCAGCAAACTATAATAAGCCTCTTCATCGTGAGGAAAAAATTACTTCGAAAAAGTATATTAGGAGGAAGTTTAAATTACGGGTCTACTGCTAGAAACATACAAAGATGTCCTCCCTGCCTCCTACTTCAAATGTCCTGTGAGATTCACGTGTATTTCTTTAATTTGTATTGTAATCTGTGTGGTGTTATGTGCACTGTGCGGTGTTGTGCATAATTTTGTTAACATTTTGGATAATTTTGATATAATTAAGGATACTAATTATGTGTGTATTTATATCTCAGAAGTTTGAAGAAATAGATTAAGGGTGCACGGAGAGCTGTAGCTGCAAGCTGGAGCTGTAGGGAGCTGTGTGAGCTGTATCTGTCAGTTTTATTTAAGTGTTCTGTACAATTAGCTGTAGCTGTCAAAAAATGTATGAAATGACATAAAAGGATAAATATTTATGTAGACTATTGGGTAGTAAGTTGGTTATTGGGTTAAAATTGTACTCCGTAATTGCTTAACAATAAGCTACGAGCTTATTTTTAAAGCTACTACGTGTCTGTTCTGCACGCAGCTTTTGGGAGCTTTTGGTAGCTTTAGCTTTTATTTTAAAACAAAAGCCCCGTTCTGCACACTAGCTTTTAGGAGCTTATGTGAGCTTTTGGAAGCTTTGTTTTAGAAGCTACCTGTAGTAGCTTTAAAAAATAAGCTCCTAGCTTATTGTTGAGCAATTACAATTTTATCTCAATAACCAACTCACTACCCAATAGTCTACATAAATGTTTGTCCTTTTATGTCATTTCATACATTTTTTGACAGCTACAGCTAGTTATACAGAACACTTAAATAAAACTGACAGCTACAGCTCCCACAGCTCTCTACAGCTTCTACAGCTTCAGCTCCCACAGCTCTCTACAGCTTCAGCTCCCTACAGCTCCAGCTCGCAGCTACAGCTATGCGTGCAGAACAGACACTACGGGTCTGTTCTGCACGCAGCTTTTGGGAGCTTTTGGTAGCTTTTGGTAGCTTTAGCTTTTATTTTAAAACAAAAGCCACGTTCTGCACACTAGCTTTTGATAGCTTTTGGGAGCTTTTGGAAGCTTCTTTTTAGAAGCTACCTGTAGTAGCATTAAAAAATAAGCTAGGAGCTTATTTTTGAGCAATCACAATTTTAATCCAATAACCAACCCACTACCCAATAGTCTACATAAATATTTTTGTCCTTTTATGTCATTTCATACATTTTTTTCACAGCTACAGCTAGTTGCACAAAACACTTAAATAGAACTGACAGCTACAGCTCCCACAGCTCCAGCTCCCTACAGCTCCAGCTTGCAGCTACAGCTCACAGCTACAGCTCTGTGTGCAGAACAGACCCTACAAGTAGCTTTTAAAAAGAAGCTCCCAAAAACTAGTGTGCAGAACGGGACTTTTGTTTTGATGAAATAAAAGCTAAAGCTCCCAAAAATTGCGTGTAGAAACAAATGAAAAGGAGCTTTTTTTTTTTCTTTTTTTTGAGAATTTGGCAGCAAACAATCGGAAGTGATCATGTTGATGGAAAGCTGGAGTTAAATCTTAATGGCGTATTTTCAGCTAAAAAAATTACCTGTTACAAAAAGTAACGATTGGAAGAGGAATAGGTAGCAGAAAAATACTGTAATTGATTAGAAGAGAAAAATGAACATCAGAGAAGACAGCAGACTACACGACAACAGAGAGGCAGGGAAGACAAGAGAAGAATCAACCAATCCAAGATTTATTCTATAGTTGTAATTTTATTATTATACCATGTGCACCAATTCCTCTGCACCAAACATGCCCCTGGTGTTTGATGTTGGAGAATACGTGATGGCTTTAATCCGTCAGTGCGAAAGTCTACTAGAAGATGAAAAGGTTAGTTCTGCAAAGACGAAAAATGGAAGTAATCGAATGTTATTAGGCCATGTATCTCCATGTTTTGAACCAAGCATTGTTTGTTTTTGTAGGGTCGCGCATTCAAGTTAATGCAGCAAGTCGCATGTCAAGCTAGTAGCAATGGTCCCGTGTATCATCGTTCCATCCAGGCCATTCCAGGGGAGTGTCCCCCCTGTTGGCTTCAATCTCGGTTACACAGCACCACCCGTGGAATTAATAAACCAAGAGAATGAGAATCCCAGTCTGGGGAACTATTCTGAGTTGCACTCCCTGAATTCGCCAATGTCAAACCTGCTTTTCTCCTCCGACATCAATTCAAATCAAGGTGGAGAATTTGATGAAGATATTTGGACATCATTGGCTGATTTAATGGATGTCGATGGATTCTTCAGTGCAAATATCTGGTTATTCTGATGAGCCAATTAATGGTGGACGAAGCTGACATCCTTCAAGCCAACTCTCACAACTCTGACAATCCAGTGCAAATCCTTTCACACACCTCCGGAGGAAATCCATAGCCAGCCCGCTAGTACAGAATGGCAGAGAGTTGCCATTACCTCCACGCCACCGACTATCTATAAGGATCGTGGTGAGACTACTAGAAACATATATAGAGAGATGGCCTTGGCCCCCCCCGATTGATTTATGCTGCACATACTTTATACAGTTATGTGAAGCGCGTTTAAATTTTTTGCACTGGACATCACAAAACGGAGTGCATACATCACAAACTTTGTACTGGACATCACAAAATAGAACGCGTGCATCACAAATTTTGTACAAAAGTAGGATTTTGCATTGGAGATCACAAAACGGAGCACACACATCACAAATTTTTTACCTGCAAATGCGCCGCAACTGCACAACATCAACACCCTTCCTCTATGGCAAAATATATGCTTATTTACCTATGTGGATGAAAGTATAATAACGATGCTAAAATGATGACATATGTGAATATTACATGAAAATATAGTATGTTGCAGGTTTGTTGGTTTGTCTAATTGTCTCTATAATCATTCTTAAACAATTATAGGAAAACGATAGGTTTACCAAGTGGTTATTAATCCAGTATATTGGCATTTGATATGGCAAACGCGGTGACACGGCAAATTAACATGCCTTTGACTCCCTATGGTTTAAGTCAAATTATTTAAAATTGAAAATACAAAATAATAGAATGAGATTAAAATAATCCGCAAGAAAATAATTGAAGTTCCGGTTGAAGATGTCAAACACTTATGCCTACTGAATGAATTACTATTATTTATTAATTCCGTGAACGTGTGTAGAATTAAACATAAAGTTATTGAAAAGTTTTTTTTTTTTTCTATGGCACACATATTACAAAGAGATAAAGGAAAGAGATAGGGGGTTGGATGGGGAGTCGAACCCCTCAAAGTCATTGACTTAACCGCTTAGGCAAATCCAAGTCCCCAATAGTTTATTTATTTTTTTAAAACCTTATTGGAATATACAGAAGGGTTTGGACTTTGGAATAAACCAGAGCACACTCAACTTAATTAAGCAACAGTTTTGATCGGTTTGCACCCATTGAATCCTGGTGGGAGTCTATGCCACATAAATTACAAATGGATAAAAGGGAGGGTGTTGGGACCAGATTTTGTTGTATGTGTTCCACCCGATGTTCGAACACCAGACTGAACACACAGCAAATCTTATCCAGAGGCAAAGTATTTATGGAAAGAACAGCTGCTGATCTCTGGTGATTCTCCCAGAGGATCTTGACGGATTTTCAGGGATATAGATGCCAAAATGTTATGGAAAGAAGATCATGCTATTACTGGAAGGACTCGACAAAGGAAGGTTATCAACTTGGAATGTTTGGCTAGAGAATCCTGCATTAAATGAGTATATACACATTCCTTAGCAGCCGGATTCTTGCATCTATTTAAAGACCCCCGGTTGAGAAGAAAGAGAGACGACAAGATTTTCAAAGAAAACAATACATTAAAATCGTCCAAGAGTGAGGGAGAAAATACGAGTTCTTCAACCATGAGTTAATCGATTAAAATCATTTGGTTGAAGAACTCAAAGCAGTGACATTCCGATTCTCATGTTACATCTATGAATGTCATTGCGCCTTGGTTGAACATTTGGAGAAAGAATTCACGCCCCTTTGATTGGAGTTGACGAAAACAAGCAAAGGGACCATCCAAGGCATTCGTCATGTTGATACCGTGCTTTCAAAGACGAGGAGGAGAAGATCAAGGAGGATCGCATCACAGGCTTCGTTCGAGGGAAACTTGAAGCGGGGAGCTTTGAGGGGTTGGAGAAAGGTCTTGGAGGGATCTTCACCAAAACGGGGATGTTTTGGTCAATACAACTTTCTGCTTGGCGATTGGAGTGATGGCAGATTTACGTTCGCTAATGTTCGGGTCGGAACCCGGTGTTTGAACACTTAGTGGAACTCTCCTGGATTGGTATCCCCCAGACGTAGGCCTCGGGCCGAACTGGGTCAACAACTTTCTGTTTGTTCTTTTTACTTACATGCATTTTTATTCCGCTGTGCTTGATTTAGTACTAACCTACTAATAGTATTCGAAGCGTGTGTTGTTGAACAAACAGATTTAATAAGTTACACATCTCGACAAGAAAAAGGGGACCCAACAAGTGGTATCAGAGCCACACACCTTTGCGTGAGATCCATCGTGGCGAGATGAGTAAAGGAGAAAGATTACGTGGTGTTGAGGGGGAGTTACTCATGCCGAATTACCCTATCGGAAAATCAAACTTAAGGTAAAATCGTAACCCTGTCAATTTGATTTCACTAATCTCGTGTGTTATTTTCTTAACAGGAATCAAATTGAGGGGGAGTTTAAGTGATGCTTGATTTGAGGGGGAGTTTTTGTTTGCTAGGATATCATTGTACATGCTCCACGTTTTTAACGTTGAATATTTTGATGTACGGAGCATTAGATTTGTTGGGGTTTATGTTTGGGTGTTTTTCTTTGCTTTATTCTTTTATGTTCAACATCGGGTTGCATTTGTAACTGGCCCACATCCTGCCAAAAAGGGGGAGATTGTTGGGACCAGATTTTGTTGTATGTGTTCCACCCGATGTTCGAACACCAGACTGAACACACAGCAAATCTTATCCAGAGGCAAAGTATTTATGGAAAGAACAGCTGCTGATCTCTGGTGATTCTCCCAGAGGATCTTGACGGATTTCCAGGGATATAGATGCCAAAATGTTATGGAAAGAAGATCATGCTATTACTGGAAGGACTCGACAAAGGAAGGTTATCAACTTGGAATGTTTGGCTAGAGAATCCTGCATTAAATGAGTATATATACATTCCTTAGCAGCCGGATTCTTGCATCTATTTAAAGACCCCCGTGTTAGGTCCGTTTGCGTGGATATCCAATTAAGTAGTCCTGTAAACTAGTTCAAACACCTTTCGTGGACACGTTAAACAGTTTAAGATATTATGCAGCGGAAAGTAAATAAACTGTAAAGATAACGAACTCAAAGTTTGTTGACCCAGTTCGGCACAAGCCTACATCTGGGGGATACCAATCCAGGAGATTCACTAATTGTTTTAACTTGATCCTCGATCGAAACAATAGCGACTAGTCGCGCCCAACTCCAATCACCAAGCGGACTAAATTGTCGGACCAAGGCACTCCCCCTGCCTTAGTGAAGATCTCCCCGACCTTGCTTCAATTCCTTGAAGGCTTCTCCTTCAAGTTGCCCTTGGTCGAAACCTGTTGGCGAGTCTCCTTCTTTGATTTATCGTTTAAAGCTCTTGAGTTGACGACTCCTCGAAAACCTTGATTGAATTCGTCTGTTTCAATCAAGCACACAGTCGCACACTATCGATCAATTCACCCGAGGAAGTGTTGATCGATTTTCTTCCTTCGAGATGATAGACTCACGAACACGGAAGGAAGATAATTTTCTCTCTTCACAATTGTTTTCAATTGCACAAGGAACTCAGTGAATAATTCGTATATCTTCTTCTTCTCTTGGCCGTCCTATTTGAAGAGAGCAACATTTCCTCCATTCTAAGATAGAGGATCTTCTTTCCATAAATGCGCGGATCCTTAGAATGGAGTTGCCCGGATTAAGAGATCTTGGTTTCCAACTTTCGTGTGCAAGATCCGGGCAGGGAATCAGCTAGCCGTTGGAAGTAATACCAATGCAAATTCGCCAGCGTCGCTTCCCTTAAATAGTTTGTCGCCAGATGATGAGGTTGGTCCAACAAAGTAGTTCAGACATCGGTTGTGAACACATTTGCTTAAAACTGGTTCCCAACAATCTCCCCCTTTTTGGCAGAATGTGGGCCAGTATAAGAGTTGACTCAACCGATGTCCAAACAATTAACACACTAACAAGGAATGTAGAAAATATCCCATTGAAACCCAACCACCAATTACATTGATACACAATTCAAGACAAACTATTCTAATGCTCCGTACAAGATATCCTATCAAATGTTCTAGGAGCATTTACATCAAAACAGGCACATGGCAATTAGACAAAGCAAGTAAGATCACAATTTAATTATTACAGGCCATAGTGCAATTGTCCAGCAAAAACAAAACGAAGACAGTTCAAAAGTAAGACAAAAAAAAATGTTACCCATCAGTAGCAGAAGCGGTTCAGACTCCTCTTCTTTAAGTGTCCAGAGGTACGCATCAGAATTGGTTGTTCAACTTTACTCCCCCTCTGGTACCATCTGCCCAAAAAGGGCATATCACTCCGAGTCATCAGAGGAAGCAGCATCAGATTCGCTGGACTCCTCCTCTGGATTGGTATCCAATGGCTCATCTTCATCCGACCAAACGTCAGGAAGCTGTCTGAACATCTTTTCAGCAGATTCAACCTGCAGGTGCACTTGAGATTCCAGCGCCTTAAGGTGATTGATGTGGTCAGTGAGGTTCTCACGGAGCATTGAGAAAGCATCCTTCGCAGGGATCCTGCCTCCTGGTCCAGCCAAATCAGGCTTCTTTTTGGCAAAGTTGGCAGAGAGCTTGAAGTCTGCAATGTCCTCCGGTCGATCATGTTTGCTACCAAGAATGTTGAGATGCTGCAGGTACTCCGAGATGAGGCCAGGGAAGGGAAGTGTGGTGTTGTACTTCCTCTTGATTTTTCCAGCAAAAACCAGCATTTGATTGAGCACAAGTGCTCCATAATTGATCTCATACTTTTGGTCTATAGCAAACAACAGTTTACACATGCTTTTGGACACTACAGAGTGATTAGCAGTGGGCATGATATTATGAGCACATAATTTATAAAGCATGGAAAATTTCTTAGTCAAAACACCTGCACTCAACCCCTTTCCTTGAAACCTTTTCCCTTGAACTCCAGTGAGTGTTTCAGCAATAGTGTTCATAGGGAATTTTGCACTTCGAGAGTAAACAGATTTCAGAGAAGTTCGGGGTACCTGGAGAAAGCGGTTCAGAGCCCTAGCTTTGAGTTCAAATAACTCCCCATGAGCATAGCAGAGTTCGAACCAGGGGCTTTTGGTGGTGAGGACTTCAGAGCTCAGGTTTGCATAAAAATGCCTAACTAGCTGTCCCTTGTATTGCTTGATCTCAGTTCCCCAGAACAAAAGTGACCTGTCTTCCAGGTACTTGTGCCATCCCATCTCCTCATAGCATTCAGCAGCAAAGCGAATCTCATGGTGAACTTTCATCTTCTCCAGAACAGTAGCAAAGAAATGCTTGGACACTTCATAGTAGAAGTCAATGGAAATGGCGTTCTCAGCATCAATGATTTCTGGTTCATGGTCCTCAGAAGAGGATTCAGCAATCTTCCGTTTCTTGGATCCAGAGGCTTTTCCAGATGCTTCAGGTTCAGAACGAGTCCGCTTTTTGGGTTCGGACTCCTTTGGGGAACTCCTGGCAGGTGGAGTTGGTACACGTGGCTCAGTTTGTGGTTCAACTTCTTCTACCGAGTCTTCTTCAGCATTGTCATCAACTTTTTCTTCGGATTCGTCTTCCTCCTCTTCAGATTCTTCCTGGGATTCTTCATCTCCACTTTGGGTGTCTTGGGACCCCAACTCTTCGGACTTATCTTCAGTTGGGTTCTCCCCCTCAGTTGGATCAGGGGCATCTTCCTGAAGGTGTTCCGTGTCTCCTCCAGATTCTTTGTTCACATCATCATCAGAGCTAGAAGATTCCTCATCTTCTTCCTCTTCTTCCTCATCAATTTCAGTTTGAGCAACTTCTTTGGCAGGCATAGTTTCTTCTGGTTCTGGTCTCAGAACATGCTTTCGTTTCTGACTTGCAGTCCATGCGATTTCTTCTGTGATAAAATTGAGCATAATCCCTTTCATCATCACTGATATCGATCATTGATTCGTCTCCAGAGCTTTCATCTGCATCCCCTTGAACGTAGTCTGAGTCGAGTTCTTCCTCGTCCAGTGGTTCAGTGACCGGTTCAGTCACCTTTGGTGGACTGGTTTGAGTGTCTGGTGCAGTGATCTGAAGTGGTTCTTCAGGGGTTGCCTCAGTGGTGGTGACAGGAGCAGGGTCGGTCACGACATTTGGTTCTACCGCGGCCTTCTTCGCAGGAGTTTTCTTCTTGGGCTTTGTAGTGGACACCTTCTGTGCATCCTTGGCAGTGGCTTCGGTGATTTTAGCAGGAGCACTAGTTGTGGTTGCTTGTGCAGATCCCATGGATGGAAGGTTCGCCAGAATGGAATCCAGGGGCTCCAGTGCTTTGGCAACCTCTGTCTCCACGCGTTCACTAACAGAGGCATTCTTCTTTGCAACAGCCTTCTCCCTTGTTTTTGAGGTTGAAACAGTTTTGCCCTTTGTCTTCGGAGCCTCCGAGTCTTTCTTCTTTAAGGCAGTGGCACCAGCAACTTCGGCTCGAATGTCGAGCGGGTCTAGAACAGCTACAGTGGTTCCTTTTCCTCCAACAGTGGAAGGAGATGACGAAGGGAATGGAACAGGGACAATGGATGGTGTTTCAGAGATGGTTTGCTCCATGATCGCCTTCTGGACCGCCTTCGCACGTCCCTTCGCACTAGATTCTTCGGGTGAGATCACCTTTTTGCTGCCTGTGGTTGATGATGGAGTAGGGCCTTGAGACTTTGAGCTTTGGCTTCCTCTTGTCTTCACCATGGTTGCTGAAAGAGAAGGTTTTTGGCAAGAACAAGTGAAGCGAAAGTGTGATTTTGAAAATAAACGGAGGAGAGTATATGAGACCGAGAGAGAGAAGAGGGATTTAAGGCAACTCGATCACAATGAAATCTGTGAATTTGATTTGCAACTTCCCTTGATTAGAAGATGGTAAGAGAATCACAACTTCCCATAACCATAATCATCACGTTTTTTGAACGGGTGGAGTAGATAACCGTTCCCGCCTCACGCGCCTGTCACATCCATTTTAAATTGATATCCAAAATTTGAATTTGTGGTGTGTATGGTAGGTTATTGATCCTGCAAGAGTACACTCAATCAAGATAGTTAATTAAGGTAAGAAAATCTAATATTGCGAATTATGGAAATAGCACAAAATAAAACTTATTCCGCAATTTTTGGGATTTTATGTGATCGTGCATAGGCCAAGATCTCTTCTCAATTTTTCGAATCTCTCTCGATCCAGTGCCTTAGTAAAAATATCCGCATGTTGCTCAGTAGTTCCGACATGTTGGATGGACACCATTCCTTCTTCAACAAGATCTCTTATGAAGTGATGTCTGAGTTCAATGTGCTTTGTTCTCCCATGTTGAACTGGATTTTTGGAGATGTTGATCGCACTCATGTTGTCACATAGTATGATGAGGACTTCTTGGTCGATTCCATAATCTAGCATCATTTGCTTCATCCATAGCAATTGTGCACAACAACTTCCAGCAGCAATGTACTCGGCTTCAGCAGTTGATAGGGATATGGAGCTTTGTTTCTTGCTATACCAACTAACTAGGTTAGTTCCAATATAGAAGCATCCACCAGTTGTGCTTTTTCTGTCATCCGCATCACCTGCCCAATCTGCATCACTATAACCAAGTAATGAAAGATTAGATTCCTTAGAGTACCATATACCAAGATCACTAGTTCCTGAAACATATTTGATCACTCGTTTGGCAGCTTTTAAGTGTGATTCCTTGGGATCGGCTTGATAGCGAGCACAAACTCCTACTGCATAGCTTATGTCAGGTCGACTTGCAGCTAGATATAGAAGACTTCCAATGATGCTTCGATAGAGTTTTTGATCCACACTTTGGCCACTGGGATCTTTGCACAATTTGTCATTTGTCCCTATAGGCGTCCGGACTGGTTTGCTGGACTCCATGCCAAACTTCTTAACAATGTTTCTGGCATACTTGTTTTGGCTTAGAAATATCCCATCTTTCTTCTGAGCAACCTGCAAGCCAAGAAAATAAGTTAGTTCCCCTACCATGCTCATTTCGAACTCCTTACCCATTATTTCGATGAATTGGTCTTTGAGCACATGATGTGTTGATCCAAACACAATATCATCAACGTAGACTTGAGCAATGAGGATTCCTTTGCTTTCTCTTTTGATGAAGAGAGTCTTGTCCAAGCTTCCTCTTTCGAATCCATGTTCAAGCAGGTACTTGGAGAGCCTTTCGTACCAAGCTCTAGGAGCTTGCTTTAGGCCGTAGAGTGCCTTGTTGAGTTTATAGACATGTTGAGGGTGATGGGGATCTTCAAATCCTCTGGGTTGTTCAACATAGACTTCTTCATTGAGCCACCCATTTAGGAAGGCACTTTTGACGTCCATTTGATAGAGCTTGAATCCCAGTGAGCATGCAATGGACAGTAGGAGTCGGACAGCTTCAAGTCTTGCTACAGGAGCAAACGTTTCACTGAAGTCCACTCCCTCGACCTGAGTGTAACCTTGAGCAACTAGCCTCGCCTTGTTTCTTGTGATGTTTCCTTTCTCATCACTTTTGTTGCGGAAGACCCACTTGGTTCCAATTATGTTTTTGTCTTGAGGTCTTTCTACCAGGGTCCAGACTTCATTTCTTTCGAACTGAAGTAGTTCTTCCTGCATAGCATTAATCCAGTGTTCATCCTGAAGGGCTTCTTCAACTTTGAGGGTTCGATCTTTGAAGTGTAGCAGTGTAGGCCAGCTAATTCTTTGAAGTCGATCTTTTTCCCACGCGTCTTCCTCTTTCCATTTACATCCCCAATAATGTCTTCGGGGTCATGGTGCTTGTGAATGCGTCCAGTTAGATCCTTTTGAGGTTCTGCTTCATGTGATCCGGAGTCCATGTTGGGCGTGTGGACTCCTTCAGAGGATGTTGCATCAGAGGTGGTTTGAACAGCACTGTTTTGATCAACATCTTGGCAGCTAGGATTTTCATCTTCGTTAGGATGAGCATCTTCC
The DNA here is from genome assembly GCA_030278955.1 of Hygrophila difformis. NCBI lineage: Eukaryota > Viridiplantae > Streptophyta > Magnoliopsida > Lamiales > Acanthaceae > Hygrophila > Hygrophila difformis. The sequence continues at coordinate 80,205,194 of JAOANR010000001.1, forward strand.
TTGCTTGGCACATCTTCTATGGTTACGTTAGTAGATTCCAGTACTTTCTTGGTCTTGGGAAGGTATATTCTGTATGCTCGACTTGTGGTAGAATATCCCACAAATATTCCTTCATGGCTTTTTTCTTGAAACTTTCCAACATGTTCCCTGTCATTTAGGACAAAAAATTTGCTACCAAAAATATGAAAATAGGTAATTGATTGTTTGGCCGTTCCACAAATATCCCACAAATATTCTTTTTACCGTTCCAAATCTCATATGGGGTCATAAGAGAGTTTGGCCTTAGATAGACACGGTTGATTGTGTAGCAAGCTGTGTTGATGGCTTCTGCCCAAAGGAATTTCGCCACATTCTTTGAGTTGAGCATTACTCTTGACATCTCTTGTAGAGTTCGGTTTCTTCTTTCTACCACTCCGTTTTGTTGTGGGGTTTTTGGTGCCGAATATTCATGTTTGATCCCATGGGTTGTGCAATATTCTTCAAAGGACTGATTCTCGAATTCACGACCATGGTCACTTCGAATTCTTTTTACCTTGGTGTCCCTTTCGGTCATGAGTCGGTTGCACAGCTTCTCAAATGCTTTGAACGCATCACCTTTTTCCCTGAGAAAGTCCACCCAAGTGTATCTAGAATAATCATCAATACACACAAAGATATATCTTTTACCTCCCAGGCTTTCAACCTCAGTGGGACCAATGAGATCCATGTGAAGAAGGTCTAGGCAACTAGTTGATCCGAGTTGTTCAGACAGCTTATGTGAACTCTTGTGTAGTTTGTTTTTGGCACATTCGTCACAGAACTCACTGCTAGAGTTCTTGAAGTGAGGAAGTCCTTTGACCGCTTCAGTTCTGCTGAGTTTGACAAGATCCTTGAAGTTGATGTGACCAAGCCTCTCGTGCCATAGCAAGATTTGATTTTCACCTCTCATGACGCATTCTTGATTTTTATTGAAGACTTGGCAGTCTTTCTTGGTGAACTGAACCACAAGATCCTCATCACATAATTGGCTGATGCTGATCAAGTTGGCTTGAAGTCCATCCACGAAGAACACAGGAGATAGGTCTCGTGAACCCTTGTTCTCAATAGTTCCTTGTCCGATTAATGCACCCTTTTTGCCATCTCCAAAGACAACAAACCCACCATCAATTTCTTTGTAGTGTTTCAGCAGGTTCCTTTCACCAGTCATGTGCTTGGAACACCCACTGTCGAAGTACCATACTTTGTCTTTGGATTTGTTTTTATGTGAGAGAAACGCCACATGAAATCTATTCTGAGCTTTGGGCATCCATTCGCATTTGATGGAGATCAGCTTCATCTTGATCTTGTCGTTTGGCCAGACAACAGGTTTGCCCTCTTGTAAGTGTTTGACTAGGATGCCACAATTTTTTTTCTTGTGACCTTCAAGTCTACAGTAATCACATCTGAGTGGGATGAGAGGAGGAGGTCTTCTCGTCCACTTGCTTCTTTTAGATGGATGTTGAGGCTTCTTGATTGTTCTTTGGTCGCCCAGCATACCTCCTGACACAAATTTGCTTTTGTGTTCTCCTTTTGAAGTTGAGGCTTGATATCCCAGGCCTTGTTTGTTTCCACTCGTTCTTCCCATGGCTATGACGTCATCCAGCTTCGCCTTTCCTCTGTTTAGAGCGGTGAGAGTCTCTTCTGCTTTGGCGAGCTTTTCTTGAACTTCAGTGAGTTCTGTACGAAGAGCATCTCTCTTTCCACACATGTTGTGGTACCAGAGTCTGTAGTCGTTCTTTTCATCTTCCAGCCAGCCATTATCTTTTTGAAGTTCTGCATTCTTTTCAAGGAGTTCATCCAGCTGCTTGGACTGTGTTGCGAGCTCCTTTTCAAGTGCTTGATTTTTCTCTTCGAGATTTTTGATCTGAGTCATTCTTTCTTCATTTTGAACTTGTAGTTCTACAGATTCGACGATAGCTATCTCCAGTTTTTCAAAAGTCTCCTGAAACTTTTGACAAATTTCATTAACACGAGTATTTTTCAATAAAATATATCAGGTTTGGATTTATTAAATGAAGAGAGTTATGATCACTGGGAAAGGGGTTTAAGGATATATTAAGGTTGTTACTCTTTATTACTCATGTGAGGGGCTTTAATTTCAAATGGCAATGTGGTCCTCTCTGCCATGAAACTTCTGACAAATCTCATGATACAACCGGGATAAATTGACCTTCAGCCTGTCACACTGAGGGTCCCCGGCATATGTGCCATGATATTTCTCATGATTTCATGTCATGAGATTCCCTGCCATGAAACTTTAGGCAGATTCCCACTACATGAGTATTTTCTGAAAAATCACATTTTTATTTACTCGTGTTAAGAAACTGTGCCCCCGAAAGCGCACGGAGTCAAAAATTGCAGTAATTTATAGTAAGTACCGGATCGTTCACTGGAGGATGTGCGATGGAAGCAGGGCCCACGCCGTTTACTAAGATTTTCCACTCGGTTACTCGATTCGAGTTTGAGTTTTGACTAACAACTACTTGACATAATTTAAATTAGATTATGAAAGCAATTAAAATAAAGCAGATAAGATTATTCTAGAAAGCGAATTAAATTTAATCTAAGAAAGCAATAGAATTATTCTAAGAAAGCGATTAAGATTATTCTAAGAAAGCAGATTTAAATTAAGACAGAAGGGACAGAGAGAAAATAATAAAGATTGGACAAGATTCAGATGAAACACAGTTAAACTTCCATTTTAATTACACAGATCTTTGTTTGGGATAATTCGTTCAGTTAGCTAATTCTCATGCTCTCTATACCATGTTCCCTTTAACAGACAGGTACTTACAGTAAGAGTTTACATGCTCTTAAGTAAATAAATTCTAAGATACCACAGACTCACAACTGCTCCCGTCAGAGCGTGTCATTTATCTGTGGTGGACAAGCAACACCTGACAAATCATTTATTGAAGTGTCAAGTACTGCTATCATTCCCCCATGTCACGCCCAAAGATTCTAATTAAGCCCTGAACTATCCCTTAACTCTCAGTCCTAGTAGCAGTTACACAACTCTCAATACAACCGAGTGACCTCTAACGAAAGCAGTTAAAAGAAAGCGATAAAGAAAGCATTTAAAATCCTATCACTCGGAGGTTTTTGAAAGTCTGACCCTGGTAGTAAAAGAAAGCCCCCAGTCAGAATGACCGGATGTGGATCAAGAATTCCCTATTCTCGGTGAACCGCTCGCAGTGTTCACTTCTCGTCGGGTGGTTATGAGATACAAACTAATGAAACGAACTAATAAATTAGTTCGTTCCGGATGCACTCACTCAGGACTCAAAAATAGGCTTTGGCAGAAGAAGATAGCAGTTGAAAGAATACTCAACCCTACCTTAGAAAATAACCAAGGCCCGAATGTTGTTCCTCTAGTATTATTTGTCACACCTTATCGGAATCCAAGTGGAATCTGACCCAGTGCAATATTTAATACAAGATTTCCAACAAACAGCAATTTTGGAAAATAATAAATCTGAAAATCATTCCCTATCAGGTACTAGACTCTCTATTAAAACACAGATCCTTTCAGTCTAGGTGAGACCTAATCGCTGACTCTGCTTCTAATTTCCCAAAATCAACCCCCAGTCGGATATGAATTAGTCATAACTGTCGAATTTATCCCTTATTTAGATCCGGATTTTATAAAGGAGTTTTTGTTGGAAATTTATTATGAAACATCTGATTTAAAATCAAGACTTCTATGTCCAATGGAAGGATCCCAAAATAATATTGACCACAATATCTACATAATAATATCATGCGTAAATTTATAGAGAAGTGTAAAATCAAATAACCCAAAATATAAGGTGGGTTTAGACAGAAGTTGGAACACAAAGATGAAATAGCCGGAGGTGAGAAGAATTTATTTGGCTAAAAAGAGTGCCAGGAATAACTGGGGTGATCTGGACTGCAAACATCTGCTATCCAGTTCCCAATTATTCCAGATGGAATGATTTTAGACAGCAGAATAATCTTAAATGACAGTGGTCGCTATCATTCAGACCCTTACTGTCTGTGAATCAGAGAAAAACCTACATGTTCTTTCACTGTCTTAATTACTAGACAACATTGACCTATGTCATCTAGTGTTGGCACAGTTTGAGATTCGGGTTTGAAATTAAGATAAAGAAAAGAAAACTGTATCCGGATAGGAGTCAGCTGAGCAGCTATTGTAATCCCGGATGGACGAACCGCCAAGGCTTCCACCGGCCACTATCCGGACCATGCAAAATAACAATTAATAATTAATATACAGAATACGAGCTAGTTATCCGTGTGGGAATACCTGCCAACATTAATCTGATATATTCCTTATTAACTGTTTCACACATTACGGGAAAAGACAAAATAAATAAAATAAAAATATTTTTGGTCATCTTGCATGAGAGACATTGGTTTCTCATGCAAGGGTATGGAATTAAATCCATAATTACTCATTATATCTAAATAATCACTCATTCCATAATTAATTAATTAATTACAGTCCGGATTATATACTTAGATCATTAGAGTTTAATTATTTGTAGAAGAATCTTTTAATGGGGAATTGAACAAAGTTCTTTATATCAAATTAATCCTGGGTTGAGATCATTGGATTTCAACCTCAAAATATTAATATAAAGGTTCAATTAATTAATGGAGTGAGATGGAGAATAAAAATTTGGCAAAAAGGTGCCACTTTGTCGCGGAATAGAGTTTGTGTCGCGGAGCATGGTTCCGCGACAAGGGTTTCGCGACAAAGGGGTGGGAAATAAGAGAAATAAATATTCTTGAAAAATTAGGGTTTGCTTTGTCGCTTAAGCAAAAATTTTGTCGCGGAACATGGTTCCGCGACAAAGAGGCATAGCGACAAAGAGGGTTGAAAATTGGTAAGGACATAATTCCTGGTCGCGGAACAAGGATTTTGTCGCGGTACGTGGTTCCGCGACAAAGGTTCCGCGCCAGAGTCCTCCCGGAATAAAATTACAAGTATTTGGGTCCTTGGTCGCTAATCAAGGATTTTGTCGCGGAACGTGGCTCCGCGACAAGAGTTGCATCACGACCAAGGGGTTTCAAAATTAATGGCAAGGCATAATTTTCTGTCTCGGAATAAGATTTTGTCGCGGAACGTGGTTCCGCGACAAGGGTACTCTGCGACAAAAGACATGCAGACAAAATGCAAGAATTTGGTCCTTTGTCGCTAAACATGGGTTTTGTCGCGGAACGTGGTTCCGCGACAAGAGTGTATGGCGACAAAGGGTTTTAAAATATTTTATATAAAAATTTCGGCAGCATAACGCCTAATATTGCATTACAGGGGTGTGCGTTGTGATCCGTGGGATCACAACGGGAAAATTACATTGCAACCCGTGGGGTTACAATGTGATGCAATACAATATAGGAATATGCAATTTTTATATAAACATGCATAAACACTTTAATACTATCCCTCTCTAGATCTAATGCACAAGAAAGAGAAAATATAAAGTAAGAAAAATACCTAGACTAAGAAGAACATAAACAGTAAAATAAAATAAAATAAAAATAAAAGAAAACTAAAACAAGTACTAGCAGCAAGAAGAAACAAACTGCCTATACTAGTATTAAAATAGCACATACACTAAATCTACCAAGGGATAATATCAAACACTCATGCATTGATTAAGCCTAATAAAGCATTAAACCTAACTAAAAATAATAAAAATGGTCAAGTGACCAAAAATACAAAAATAAAGCAATAAATATTATGGGAGATCCACAACACATTTTTTTGTGGAACATTTTCTCATATAACACAAAAACCAAAAATGGGTTAAACACACCCATTGATTAAGTGTTTTCAACCCAAAATACAAAAATATGAAACTGGAAAATAAAATGAACACTAGCTACACTTATTTATTACAAAGCATAAATTAAAACTAAGCTAAAATCTACATCTACATTGCATAAAAATAAACTAAACTACCTATCTAACATAATTTTTGGAGAGCACAGTGGTGCCTCCAAAACAGTGAAATAAACTAAAGTGTAGCTAGGTTACTGTTCAAGTGGGTGGGAGGATATATTTATAGAGGTGGAAAATTAGCCCTAGGCCCATTAGGCCCATCTGGTCGCTAAACAACTGCTTTGTCGCGGAACAAATTGCATAGGGACAAAACAATTTTTAGCTCCAAGATGGCGCCCAGGAGGGGGCGGGACTGGAGGTCCGGAGAGGAAAGGACGAAATTATTGTGCTTGAGGGAGTTCCGGTCCCAGGAGCTTCCAACCATTTCCACATGTGAGGATTTGAATTTGGAGAGTGGGGATGGGTCACGTGAGGGCTGTCTCGGATTTTTCTGTCGCGGAATACTCTGCTCTGGGCGCGGTGTCTTTGTCGCGGAACCATGTTCCGCGACAAACTTTTGTGCTTTGATTCTCCTCTCACAGTCTCGGAACAATTTTTGGGCGCGGAGCATTTTTCTGGGCGCGGAGCACTTTGTCGCGGTGTACTACTCCGCGACAAAGGTTTATTTTCTCTCGCATCTCTTTCTTTTAATTTCTTTCTCCATTTTCTCTTTCCACTTTATTTTCTCTTCTCTTTCTCTTCCATCCGTCTCTTCTTCTTCATTCATCTTCTTCTTCGTTCATCTTCTTCTTCTGTCTCGATTTTTCTTCTTTCCTTCTCGATTTTCTTGTTCTTGCTTCTTCCTCTTTTCTTTTTCGTTTTCATTTTCTTGCTACTGAGTTGGGGTTAGCAATTGGTTGGAGAGGGGATGAGAGGCGGCAATGGTGGCTGGGCAGCGGCGGCGCTCGCGGTGGCTGGAGATGGGAGCCTCGGGTTGCGGTGGCTCTGCTGGTGGAGGGAGAAGGGCGGCTGTGCTCGGTGGGAGGTGTGGAAGCGGCGGCGGCCGCTGGTGGAGATGGATGGTGGTGGTGGTTGTCTTGGATTTGGACGGAGATGGGGTGGCCGGAAGGGAGAGTGCACGGAGGAGAGAGATCTGGTGGTGGTGATGGAATTCGGAGGTGGTGGCGCGGCTGGCCGAAATCTCGCCGGAGTAATGGCCGGCGGCGGAAGCGGCGCCGGCGGCGGGGAAGGGAATTAGGGTTAGGGTTTGGTTAGGGTTGGGCTTTGGTGATTGGGCTTGGACAAGTGTATTGGGCCTATAGATTTGGTGTAATGGGCTTCAGGGAATTAATTTTGTTGGGCCTGCTTCTATTTGGAATGGACTGATGAATTCTTAGCCCACCTGCAATTAATTAATTAAAATGGATCAATGGACCAATAATTTCAATTAAGGCAGAAAATGGAAATAGAGATAAACATAAGAAATAAATAAATATATACATCAAAATGTAATAATATAAATATAATATTTATTCCACTTGATTATTTGGCTAGAGATTCGTTTAATGGACCCGTGTTCCACCGAACAAATATTACTAGACCATAATTATCAAATGTGGGATTTTTAGTATTTTATCATGTTTTTGGGTTTTTTAACATAAAATTAATGAAAATAACAATATTTTTGTGTTTTTCAATACCAGCTTATTATTTATACAAACATGCATAAATCTGTTAAATGCAACTGCTTTCTTATTTAAATAAGACCGGAATGCGATCAAATGTCCGTATTAGACACGGAAATAGATTGAAAATAATGGTCAATTTTGGCCATTATCAACATCCTCACATTTAATACTGATCGTCCCCGAGCAGTCAGAGTCAATGTTCCTAAGAACACGGACTCTACATATTCAATCTATTTGCGTGGCTTCAAAAATTTCATTCTTTTTAGATTGGGATAAGACAATCAAAAACTACAAGTATTAAATTCTCTTGATTGCAGTGTTTAATGAAATGATACTTCTCACTTAATCAGGCCTACAAATCAGTCATTATTGATAATTCTTCATGAATATCATGTTTAGAAAATTTCATTGATTTAATTCTAGAATTAAAGTATGACATGAACATAATTAAAAGCAGAGCCTCACATATAGTGGAAACGGAAATTTCACTCACTCTCAAAAAGGGGGTTTTATCAATGAGCACTCATAATCAAATTTAATTAAATTGTCCCATATGCTTGCAATTGGACCAACTCGCCACCGGCTCATTTCTTCAATCGAGATCATGAGGTCTTATTTAAGGGTTATAACGGGGCATACGGTTGTAACATTCGGTAAGAAAGGGAAATTATTGGGTTAAGAAGTGGCAAGAATTAATTCTATCATAACATGGCATATTTTATTTAAAATTTATGATCATCAATTTATTTATTTCTTTCTTTTGCTTTTCTTTTCATATTGCATGACATTAGACTATGTCCAATTTGCTTGTCATTTGCAATTTATTTGTGTTGAATTGAATTCAACAATTTTTCTTTTTCTTTTCTTTTTTTTTTCCTCTTTTTTTTTTTTTTAAATCGGTTTATTGAATACCGATTTGATGACTTGATGATAATAAATTTAATGCCTTGATAAAATTTATTCTTGCACACTTGGGTTTGAATTTTTTGGTCTTTTTAGAAGGCTAGGGATAATATAGAGGGCTTCAAAGAAAAATTAGGCTTAAGGCTCAAAGTGGTTAATCCTAAAGGGAAAATATTTTTGGGTTTGGATTTCAAGAGAAGGCCAAAATTTGGGTTTTCTAAGTGCCTCGATCATATGCTCGATTTTTGGAATATGGCATGGTCTTGAATCGGTCCCAATCGCAAGTTCTAGTTTCCTTTAATTAAAATGATTTTCACACATCAAAGAAAAGAATGAGTAAGAATGACTCATGGCTCAAATCTCACATGGAATGGTTCATTCATGTCATACAATATTCTTAAATTTAATCTTTGAAAAATTCTTACAATCTATTCAATTAAATTCTCAACATGAGGACTCATTACCCAACAAGATGATTATATCATTAAATTTTTATAGCTCAAAACCTCAAAAATTCATATCATGCATGTCTTCAATTATATTATCCCAATTTGAAAGTTTGAAAATTTAATCATAAACCGAAATCAAATATGTGAATTCTTAGACAGAGTTATGCATGCTTTGCACTGGGTTTAAATATAAAATAATAAAAATAAACAAAAAGAAAAGTAGCACACTTTTTTTTTTTAAGTGAAGAATCAACATCCTCACATTTTGAGCCTTGCTCGAAATGTGAGTAAATCAATTCCTACTTAAACAAATTATCAAAATCCAAATCAAAATAAAACAAGAGAGGAGGGAGGGAGGGGGAAAATATTAACATAAAAGATAGAAAAATAATAATCCCGGTAGCCTTGTTCGTCAAACCAATGAAGTGTTCGATGATTTTGGCTATATGTGATCGTTTGGTTCGTCGAACAAGGCGATTGTTCGATGCCCAATACTTAAGAAAAATTCTGATTTTTATCAAAATTGTTCAATCACATTTTTGAATTTTATAAAATTTAATCTACTGTATTTACTTGCATAAATTAGGTTGGATTAATTCTGTTCTTATAAATGTTATTCCGGATTTTAAATTGCTTTAAATTCCAGGAATACTTTCAACTAATCACAGAATCAATCCAACCGGGAACCTGTTTTGGAGCTTTAATTTCCTTTTTGGTGATTCCACAAATTCCTGCAGAGCAAACACAGAAGAAGTTATCGGGTTTTCTCAAAAATATCAACATCCTCACATTTAGAGTCTTAGTACTCTAAATGTGATTCAATTGACTAACACCCAAATTATTTAATAATATCCACAAGAGATATAAATATAAATATATGTATACATATAATTTTGACTTGCAGAAATTTAGGTTGGATTAATTCCGTCCTTGCGAAAATTATTCCGGATTTTAAATTTCTTTGAATTCCGGATATAATCTTCGGTCAATTACAGAACTAATCCACCCGGGAACCTGTTTAGCTGCTCAGTCGGGACAGGGGCGACGGAAAGTGAGATGATGGCCGTGGCTTGTCCGATGGTGGTGAGCACTTGGTAGTCCGAAGATCTGCTGCTCCATTTGTTGTTTCACCAGTGATGAGGGTTTCCTCAGCGCAGTGGTGGTGTTGAGGTGGATGAGCGATAGAGCAGCGGTTGAGCTTCGTGGTCCGGATGTGGTGGAGATGACAAACACGTGAGTCTCACGTGTTGTGCAATTTACAATTGCCAATTAGTGTAGCTCCACTGCTACACTTCTCCATTTTTCTTTGATTTTTCGTTTAATTAACCTAGATTTTGCAATTGGCGAAGTGTAATTAAACGAAAAATCAAAGTAGTGTAGCCCCAATGCTACACTTCCACATTTAACTCCGTACACCATTTTGGTGGCTCCATGATTCCTGCAAGCAAAAATACCCAATTGGTTAGGTTTTCCCCTCAAATCAACATCCTCACATTTAGAGTCTTAGTACTCTAAATGTTTAATTGATTTGAGGGTACTTCTCTGTTCTGAAATATATACACAAAACTAACACTAAACTAACTATGAGTAATCAGGAGTGTAATTCTCTTAATAAACGACGCTGCATCCTCCCCGGCAACGGCGCCATGAAACTTTTGACAAATTTCATTAACACGAGTATTTTTCAATAAAATATATCAGGTTTGGATTTATTAAATGAAGAGAGTTATGATCACTGGGAAAGGGGTTTAAGGATATATTAAGGTTGTTACTCTTTATTACTCATGTGAGGGGCTTTAATTTCAAATGGCAATGTGGTCCTCTCTGCCATGAAACTTCTGACAAATCTCATGATACAACCGGGATAAATTGACCTTCAGCCTGTCACACTGAGGGTCCCCGGCATATGTGCCATGATATTTCTCATGATTTCATGTCATGAGATTCCCTGCCATGAAACTTTAGGCAGATTCCCACTACATGAGTATTTTCTGAAAAATCACATTTTTATTTACTCGTGTTAAGAAACTGTGCCCCCGAAAGCGCACGGAGTCAAAAATTGCAGTAATTTATAGTAAGTACCGGATCGTTCACTGGAGGATGTGCGATGGAAGCAGGGCCCACGCCGTTTACTAAGATTTTCCACTCGGTTACTCGATTCGAGTTTGAGTTTTGACTAACAACTACTTGACATAATTTAAATTAGATTATGAAAGCAATTAAAATAAAGCAGATAAGATTATTCTAGAAAGCGAATTAAATTTAATCTAAGAAAGCAATAGAATTATTCTAAGAAAGCGATTAAGATTATTCTAAGAAAGCAGATTTAAATTAAGACAGAAGGGACAGAGAGAAAATAATAAAGATTGGACAAGATTCAGATGAAACACAGTTAAACTTCCATTTTAATTACACAGATCTTTGTTTGGGATAATTCGTTCAGTTAGCTAATTCTCATGCTCTCTATACCATGTTCCCTTTAACAGACAGGTACTTACAGTAAGAGTTTACATGCTCTTAAGTAAATAAATTCTAAGATACCACAGACTCACAACTGCTCCCGTCAGAGCGTGTCATTTATCTGTGGTGGACAAGCAACACCTGACAAATCATTTATTGAAGTGTCAAGTACTGCTATCATTCCCCCATGTCACGCCCAAAGATTCTAATTAAGCCCTGAACTATCCCTTAACTCTCAGTCCTAGTAGCAGTTACACAACTCTCAATACAACCGAGTGACCTCTAACGAAAGCAGTTAAAAGAAAGCGATAAAGAAAGCATTTAAAATCCTATCACTCGGAGGTTTTTGAAAGTCTGACCCTGGTAGTAAAAGAAAGCCCCCAGTCAGAATGACCGGATGTGGATCAAGAATTCCCTATTCTCGGTGAACCGCTCGCAGTGTTCACTTCTCGTCGGGTGGTTATGAGATACAAACTAATGAAACGAACTAATAAATTAGTTCGTTCCGGATGCACTCACTCAGGACTCAAAAATAGGCTTTGGCAGAAGAAGATAGCAGTTGAAAGAATACTCAACCCTACCTTAGAAAATAACCAAGGCCCGAATGTTGTTCCTCTAGTATTATTTGTCACACCTTATCGGAATCCAAGTGGAATCTGACCCAGTGCAATATTTAATACAAGATTTCCAACAAACAGCAATTTTGGAAAATAATAAATCTGAAAATCATTCCCTATCAGGTACTAGACTCTCTATTAAAACACAGATCCTTTCAGTCTAGGTGAGACCTAATCGCTGACTCTGCTTCTAATTTCCCAAAATCAACCCCCAGTCGGATATGAATTAGTCATAACTGTCGAATTTATCCCTTACTTAGATCCGGATTTTATAAAGGAGTTTTTGTTGGAAATTTATTATGAAACATCTGATTTAAAATCAAGACTTCTATGTCCAAGGGAAGGATCCCAAAATAATATTGACCACAATATCTACATAATAATATCATGCGTAAATTTATAGAGAAGTGTAAAATCAAATAACCCAAAATATAAGGTGGGTTTAGACAGAAGTTGGAACACAAAGATGAAATAGCCGGAGGTGAGAAGAATTTATTTGGCTAAAAAGAGTGCCAGAAATAACTGGGGTGATCTGGACTGCAAACATCTGCTATCCAGTTCCCAATTATTCCAGATGGAATGATTTTAGACAGCAGAATAATCTTAAATGACAGTGGTCGCTATCATTCAGACCCTTACTGTCTGTGAATCAGAGAAAAACCTACATGTTCTTTCACTGTCTTAATTACTAGACAACATTGACCTATGTCATCTAGTGTTGGCACAGTTTGAGATTCGGGTTTGAAATTAAGATAAAGAAAAGAAAACTGTATCCGGATAGGAGTCAGCTGAGCAGCTATTGTAATCCCGGATGGACGAACCGCCAAGGCTTCCACCGGCCACTATCCGGACCATGCAAAATAACAATTAATAATTAATATACAGAATACGAGCTAGTTATCCGTGTGGGAATACCTGCCAACATTAATCTGATATATTCCTTATTAACTGTTTCACACATTACGGGAAAAGACAAAATAAATAAAATAAAAATATTTTTGGTCATCTTGCATGAGAGACATTGGTTTCTCATGCAAGGGTATGGAATTAAATCCATAATTACTCATTATATCTAAATAATCACTCATTCCATAATTAATTAATTAATTACAGTCCGGATTATATACTTAGATCATTAGAGTTTAATTATTTGTAGAAGAATCTTTTAATGGGGAATTGAACAAAGTTCTTTATATCAAATTAATCCTGGGTTGAGATCATTGGATTTCAACCTCAAAATATTAATATAAAGGTTCAATTAATTAATGGAGTGAGATGGAGAATAAAAATTTGGCAAAAAGGTGCCACTTTGTCGCGGAATAGAGTTTGTGTCGCGGAGCATGGTTCCGCGACAAGGGTTTCGCGACAAAGGGGTGGGAAATAAGAGAAATAAATATTCTTGAAAAATTAGGGTTTGCTTTGTCGCTTAAGCAAAAATTTTGTCGCGGAACATGGTTCCGCGACAAAGAGGCATAGCGACAAAGAGGGTTGAAAATTGGTAAGGACATAATTCCTGGTCGCGGAACAAGGATTTTGTCGCGGTACGTGGTTCCGCGACAAAGGTTCCGCGCCAGAGTCCTCCCGGAATAAAATTACAAGTATTTGGGTCCTTGGTCGCTAATCAAGGATTTTGTCGCGGAACGTGGCTCCGCGACAAGAGTTGCATCGCGACCAAGGGGTTTCAAAATTAATGGCAAGGCATAATTTTCTGTCTCGGAATAAGATTTTGTCGCGGAACGTGGTTCCGCGACAAGGGTACTCTGCGACAAAAGACATGCAGACAAAATGCAAGAATTTGGTCCTTTGTCGCTAAACATGGGTTTTGTCGCGGAACGTGGTTCCGCGACAAGAGTGTATGGCGACAAAGGGTTTTAAAATATTTTATATAAAAATTTCGGCAGCATAACGCCTAATATTGCATTACAGGGGTGTGCGTTGTGATCCGTGGGATCACAACGGGAAAATTACATTGCAACCCGTGGGGTTACAATGTGATGCAATACAATATAGGAATATGCAATTTTTATATAAACATGCATAAACACTTTAATACTATCCCTCTCTAGATCTAATGCACAAGAAAGAGAAAATATAAAGTAAGAAAAATACCTAGAATAAGAAGAACATAAACAGTAAAATAAAATAAAATAAAAATAAAAGAAAACTAAAACAAGTACTAGCAGCAAGAAGAAACAAACTGCCTATACTAGTATTAAAATAGCACATACACTAAATCTACCAAGGGATAATATCAAACACTCATGCATTGATTAAGCCTAATAAAGCATTAAACCTAACTAAAAATAATAAAAATGGTCAAGTGACCAAAAATACAAAAATAAAGCAATAAATATTATGGGAGATCCACAACACATTTTTTTGTGGAACATTTTCTCATATAACACAAAAACCAAAAATGGGTTAAACACACCCATTGATTAAGTGTTTTCAACCCAAAATACAAAAATATGAAACTGGAAAATAAAATGAACACTAGCTACACTTATTTATTACAAAGCATAAATTAAAACTAAGCTAAAATCTACATCTACATTGCATAAAAATAAACTAAACTACCTATCTAACATAATTTTTGGAGAGCACAGTGGTGCCTCCAAAACAGTGAAATAAACTAAAGTGTAGCTAGGTTACTGTTCAAGTGGGTGGGAGGATATATTTATAGAGGTGGAAAATTAGCCCTAGGCCCATTAGGCCCATCTGGTCGCTAAACAACTGCTTTGTCGCGGAACAAATTGCATAGGGACAAAACAATTTTTAGCTCCAAGATGGCGCCCATGAGGGGGCGGGACTGGAGGTCCGGAGAGGAAAGGACGAAATTATTGTGCTTGAGGGAGTTCCGGTCCCAGGAGCTTCCAACCATTTCCACATGTGAGGATTTGAATTTGGAGAGTGGGGATGGGTCACGTGAGGGCTGTCTCGGATTTTTCTGTCGCGGAATACTCTGCTCTGGGCGCGGTGTCTTTGTCGCGGAACCATGTTCCGCGACAAACTTTTGTGCTTTGATTCTCCTCTCACAGTCTCGGAACAATTTTTGGGCGCGGAGCATTTTTCTGGGCGCGGAGCACTTTGTCGCGGTGTACTACTCCGCGACAAAGGTTTATTTTCTCTCGCATCTCTTTCTTTTAATTTCTTTCTCCATTTTCTCTTTCCACTTTATTTTCTCTTCTCTTTCTCTTCCATCCGTCTCTTCTTCTTCATTCATCTTCTTCTTCGTTCATCTTCTTCTTCTGTCTCGATTTTTCTTCTTTCCTTCTCGATTTTCTTGTTCTTGCTTCTTCCTCTTTTCTTTTTCGTTTTCATTTTCTTGCTACTGAGTTGGGGTTAGCAATTGGTTGGAGAGGGGATGAGAGGCGGCAATGGTGGCTGGGCAGCGGCGGCGCTCGCGGTGGCTGGAGATGGGAGCCTCGGGTTGCGGTGGCTCTGCTGGTGGAGGGAGAAGGGCGGCTGTGCTCGGTGGGAGGTGTGGAAGCGGCGGCGGCCGCTGGTGGAGATGGATGGTGGTGGTGGTTGTCTCGGATTTGGACGGAGATGGGGTGGCCGGAAGGGAAAGTGCACGGAGGAGAGAGATCTGGTGGTGGTGATGGAATTCGGAGGTGGTGGCGCGGCTGGCCGAAATCTCGCCGGAGTAATGGCCGGCGGCGGAAGCGGCGCCGGCGGCGGGGAAGGGAATTAGGGTTAGGGTTTGGTTAGGGTTGGGCTTTGGTGATTGGGCTTGGACAAGTGTATTGGGCCTATAGATTTGGTGTAATGGGCTTCAGGGAATTAATTTTGTTGGGCCTGCTTCTATTTGGAATGGACTGATGAATTCTTAGCCCACCTGCAATTAATTAATTAAAATGGATCAATGGACCAATAATTTCAATTAAGGCAGAAAATGGAAATAGAGATAAACATAAGAAATAAATAAATATATACATCAAAATGTAATAATATAAATATAATATTTATTCCACTTGATTATTTGGCTAGAGATTCGTTTAATGGACCCGTGTTCCACCGAACAAATATTACTAGACCATAATTATCAAATGTGGGATTTTTAGTATTTTATCATGTTTTTGGGTTTTTTAACATAAAATTAATGAAAATAACAATATTTTTGTGTTTTTCAATACTAGCTTATTATTTATACAAACATGCATAAATCTGTTAAATGCAACTGCTTTCTTATTTAAATAAGACCGGAATGCGATCAAATGTCCGTATTAGACACGGAAATAGATTGAAAATAATGGTCAATTTTGGCCATTATCATCTCCTCATAGAGTGTGTTGAGTTTGGCAATGCTTTCCTCCTGTTCCTTGAGAAGACAAGAGTTCACCATGTTAGAGGAAACCATATTGACAGAGTTGTGCGATATACCTGAGTCCAGTTCATTCTCGCTGTCTGAATCCCATGTTCCAACTAGTGCTACTCCATAATCAGAACCATCTTTATAGGATTCTTGCTCATCTTCTGAGTCACTGAAGGTTACTTGATATGACTTGCTAGACTCTTTTGGTCTGAGATTGGCACAATCTCTTTTTATGTGGCCTCTTCCTCCGCATTCAAAGCAGATGATTTCTTTATCATCTTCAGATCTGGAGGATTTGGACTTATTTTTATCAAATGGCTTAGATCCCTTCTGAGCAGATCTAATATTTGAGACTTCGGCATCCTTCTTTGAGGAGTTGAATCTTGATCTACGATTTTTGAGAATCTGATTCAGTCTTTTGGACAGCAAGACCAGTTCTTCTTCATCACTGAAGTCATCAACGTCTTCCATTGAAGACTCTTTCGTATCCTTGGTCATTGATTTGAATGCAACTGGTTTGCTTTTGCTTTGAGGACAGTGATCCATTTCCCATGATTGAAGGATTCCCATTAGTTCATCAACCTGCAGTTTGTCAAAATCTTTGTACAGTTCAAGTGCAACCACCTTTGCATTGAATCTTTCAGGAAGCGTCCCAATGATTTTTCCTACAATGTCCTGTTGAGAATACACTTTGCCAAGCTGAAGAGCTTGGTTGGTTAGATCACGAATGCGACCAATGTATTGGCCGACAGTTTCATTATCATCCATAGAAATCTTATGAAATTGAGCATCAAGAGTGATGATTCTAGATTTCTTTACCGGAGCCATACCCTCGTAGGTATTGGCTAATGTAGTCCATACGTCGTAGGCGATCTTGCATCCTGCAATGAGTCTGTACTGATCTTTCGTGAGAGCATTGTGAATGGCATTCAAGGCTTTGGAGTTCTTTGATGCAGAAAGTTTTTCTTCGGCAGTTCATTCACTCCTTGGTTTGAAGATTTTCACGCCATCTTCTTCAATTATAGGAGGATGATACTGATTCTCCACTGCATCCCATGCCCCTTCATCTAGTGCGATGAGAAAAGCCTCCATTTGGTCTTTCCAGTAGGCGTAGTTGGATCCATCGAGCAGTGGTGGTCTGGTTACTGAACCTCCTTGGCTATTCATGATATTGGAGCTGGATCTCGCTTGTAGAGCGTGTGGCTCTGATACCAATTGTTAGGTCCGTTTGCGTGGATATCCAATTAAGTAGTCCTGTAAACTAGTTCAAACACCTTTCGTGGACACGTTAAACAGTTTAAGATATTATGCAGCGGAAAGTAAATAAACTGTAAAGATAACGAACTCAAAGTTTGTTGACCCAGTTCGGCACAAGCCTACATCTGGGGGATACCAATCCAGGAGATTCACTAATTGTTTTAACTTGATCCTCGATCGAAACAATAGTGACTAGTCGCGCCCAACTCCAATCACCAAGCGGACTGAATTGTCGGACCAAGGCACTCCCCCTGCCTTGGTGAAGATCTCCCCGACCTTGCTTCAATTCCTTGAAGGCTTCTCCTTCAAGTTGCCCTTGGTCGAAACCTGTTGGCGAGTCTACTTCTTTGATTTATCGTTTAAAGCTCTTGAGTTGACGACTCCTCGAAAACCTTGATTGAATTCGTCTGTTTCAATCAAGCACACAGTCGCACACTATCGATCAATTCACCCGAGGAAGTGTTGATCGATTTTCTTCCTTCGAGATGATAGACTCACGAACACGGAAGGGAGATAATTTTCTCTCTTCACAATTGTTTTCAATTGCACAAGGATCTCAGTGAATAATTCGTATATCTTCTTCTTCTCTTGGCCGTCCTATTTGAAGAGAGCAACATTTCCTCCATTCTAAGATAGAGGATCTTCTTTCCATAAATGCGCGGATCCTTAGAATGGAGTTGCCCGGATTAAGAGATCTTGGTTTCCATCTTTCGTGTGCAAGATCCGGGCAGGGAATCAGCTAGCCGTTGGAAGTAATACCAATGCAAATTCGCCAGCGTCGCTTCCCTTAAATAGTTTGTCGCCAGATGATGAGGTTGGTCCAACAAAGTAGTTCAGACATCGGTTGTGAACACATTTGCTCAAAACTGGTTCCCAACACCCCGGTTGAGAAGAAAGAGAGACGACAAGATTTTCAAAGAAAACAATACATTAAAATCGTCCAAGAGTGAGGGAGAAAATACGAGTTCTTCAACCATGAGTTAATCGATTAAAATCATTTGGTTGAAGAACTCAAAGCAGTGACATTCCGATTCTCATGTTACATCTATGAATGTCATTGCGCCTTGGTTGAACATTTGGAGAAAGAATTCACGCCCCTTTGATTGGAGTTGACGAAAACAAGCAAAGGGACCATCCAAGGCATTCGTCATGTTGATACCGTGCTTTCAAAGACGAGGAGGAGAAGATCAAGGAGGATCGCATCACAGGCTTCGTTCGAGGGAAACTTGAAGCGGGGAGCTTTGAGGGGTTGGAGAAAGGTCTTGGAGGGATCTTCACCAAAACGGGGATGTTTTGGTCAATACAACTTTCTGCTTGGCGATTGGAGTGATGGCAGATTTACGTTCGCTAATGTTCTGGTCAAAACCCGGTGTTTGAACACTTAGTGGAACTCTCTTGGATTGGTATCCCCCAGACGTAGGCCTCGGGCCGAACTGGGTCAACAACTTTCTGTTTGTTCTTTTTACTTACATGCATTTTTATTCCGCTGTGCTTGATTTAGTACTAACCTACTAATAGTATTCGAAGCGTGTGTTGTTGAACAAACAGATTTAATAAGTTACACATCTCGACAAGAAAAAGGGGACCCAACAGAGGGATATAAGGCCAAGTGAGAAATCGAACCCCCAACATATAGTTTGAAAGTCAGGGAACTTGACCACTAGGAAAAGCCCCATCCCCTTGAGGTGACCATTGCGTTCTATTTGGTTCTAATGGTTCACAAAAAAATTTTAAAAAAAATAAATAAAAATCAGGAGGTGCCGAATGATAAATTGTACATATGTGTCGAAAATTAAATTATTAATTACTTTAGAGCCTTTGGAGGTGCAATGGACATGGGATTTGGCTTGTTTAGGGAAATTGGAGATGGATGTGTCACGATGTCCCTTTGTCCATGTCGAGAAACCGATACCATCACATACTATGTGACCCCATTCTGCGTGCCCCGGGCCCTCCAAACGTTGGTATAAATGAAAGAGCGCATGTAAACGCCGCCACCAGACGACCCCTCACAATGGATGGTTCATGGTAGGTTTATGTTGTTCTTTGGCATGCAAGAAATACTTCATATAGACAAATGCATGTTATGTAGGAAGCTAGGATTTTTCTTAGCGAGCAATATATTGTCGTGAAAGTGTTAGTCTTCTAAGTTCCAACTCTTTGGAAGCGTTGAGATTGGTACATGAAGAAGAAGAAGATGATGATGATATTCAATATCCACTTGTAGGACCAAACATTGAGAATAGATGCAAATTGTTGAAACTCTACACAAGGGGGAATTTAATTTGTGGTGGATGACCTAGCGAATATTAGCCCTTAATGCAACAATGGAATCACTTTTAGGACATTACAACCAATCCCGTGTAGTTTTGGTTTTGAAATCTTCCAAAACATCTTATATTAAGGGTGGTTGACTAATATATTCCGGATTGCCAAACCCCATTAATTTTTATAACAATCATTTTGATTGAGAGTAGTCTATGCTATCTTTGTATCTTTTTGTCCAATTTAATATTATAATTTTTGAAAGAAGAAAAACGAATATTTTTTTTTGATGAACAAACTATACATACTAGGAAATGAGTGTTAGGAACTTATGTCACATAAATTAAATATATATATATATATATATTTGGACATTGATAAAGAAAATAAGAAGTAATTTTTTGCATACACAATGCTTGAACCCAAGATCTTGCTTAAGCAACTAGAGCCCCATCCACTTAAGTCAACTGCTATTAGAAAAAATAAATGAGTATTTTGATTACTTATATATAAATATATGGAGATATAAAAATAACACCTAATAAATAATTTCAGATAATCACTTTTCAAAGCTAATCAAACATTAGCAAGAAAAATGATCAACCATGTTCAAATTACATCCCTTGGGTTGGGGACTTATCATAGTGGTCAAGTCCCCCAACTCTTAACGTATAGGTTGGGGCTTTGAATTCCCACCCAGCCCCCTATCCCTCCCCTTTGTAATTTGTATTGCATGGACTCCCACCACACTTTTCTCATGCTTTTAATGGCTTCTCCAAAAAAAATACATCCCTATACTTTTGGGAGCCAAAGATGCTATAAAAAGTAAGGGAAGTAAAATCCCTAAATTTTGTGAATGCATATTGTCGCTTTGGAAGACAACCTTTTAATGTCCACTAAATTTACTAGAGGATAGTTTTGTGCCCAATATGATCTGGAGATACTCGGTATACACGGCAAAAAACAAGAAACTCATCATTAATGCTTCTAATAAGGATCGAAGTTTCGCCCAAAAAGAAAAAAGAATGCTTTTGAAAACCGGACTGATCGGTTTCGAATGACCATACAATCAATTACCGTACAGTTTTAGCCGGTAGAGTAAAATGTTTAAGAAAGCCCTAATTTGTACAAAATGGTAATTATCGGCTAATTTGTATAGTTTACAGTACATAATTGTAATTTGTAAGAATATTTTGGTGGGGGAAGAATGGCGTCTTCTGAGTAGGGGGCACGGCTCGGATATCCGGAATTTTTCAGATATTTGCTAACCAAATCAAACCGAGCAAATATTCGAAGTTTGTAATCAAAATCGACCAAAAAATTCGTTATCCAAAATTTCGCTTAACCAAGAAAAATCCTATTATTCTCGGGTTACTCGAATCGAACCGAGCTATAGCAGTGCACAATATCACTAACAAAAATACAAACGAACAAATACACAGACAAAATTTCATATATTTATCAAGAATAATGCTAGCAAAAACAATAACAACACCTGCAATATAAATGGTTTATAGAGCTTCAGATATACTTCCTCTGATTTTATAAAAACTGCAGCATTTACAGTGTGCACGCAATCCAATTCACATTTTTAATAATGAATAACTTATGTTTTTTACAAGTAAAAATTATAAAAATTTGATATTCTAAAAAGATGAGACAATTCTAACAAGATTTCACTTAACTATATTTTTTCTTCTATAACTATTATATAAACCTGAATTAAAATTGAATAATGATTAGTTTAAATGTGAATCAAATTGAATAATGAATAGTGTCAAACAAAAAACCAACGTTTTTCTTTCATGGAAATGGACGTAGTACAATGAAAAAGATACAGTGTGACAAAGGGAAGGACGACGGTTCTGTCAGGCCGAAAGCGTCGCTGCCTCTTCGGAGCCTGGAGGTTGGTGAATGGCGAGGGGATTTGGAAGGGAATGCCGGACGGGATGAGAGCGGCGCCGGAGGGATGAGAGAGGCGCTGGAGTGGCGGTGTTGTAGGGATGAGAACGGCGATGGAGGGATGAGAGCGGAGGATGAAAACGGCGCTGAAGGGAGTGATGCGTTGATTAGGATCTAGGGTTAGTGGTTAGAGATCTAGGGTTAGCGTGAATTAGGAACGGCGCTGAATGGAGTGAAGAGTAGTAATTTTTAGTAGTACTAGTAAGTAACCCGTCGAAACTCGACGGGTATAATTATATACTTCCTCCATTTTTTTGTTAGCTGAGTTTGATAAATGGGTACTGTTCACTTATATACTTTGACCCAAAGTTTTATCATGGTTATACAAGTTAAAATATAGCCAAGTGTGATCTTTTTAGATTCGTCTCGTCTTGTAGATTTTAAATGTCAAACTTTTAGAATTTTTACGTGTACCGAATTTGAGTTATTAATGGTTTAAAATGTGCATTGGACTGCGTGCTGAGTGTGTCCGTAGCTATCTTTAAAAACAGAGGAAGTATTTTATATATTACATATACTTATATGAAGTATATAAAACTAATAGAGAAATTATATTAAACCATCTTCTTGTGGTTTGTCCCGTACAAACCTAACAGATCAATAAAAATAAATAATAAAATTATATTTTATTTAATTTGAAATTTTATTTAAAATTAAATAAATTTAAATAAGTATTAAGCATGATATGAAAATTTTCCTTTACAATTTACTAAAAATTTAACTGTAAACAACGTTTCTTGTAGTATCTTGAATTAATACATCTCAACTAAATATTAATACTCTGAGTTTTGTCTTGCTAGTGACACGAGATATCGCAACATATAACTATTTATTGCTAAAAACTGATTTTGAAAGATAGAGTTCAACCTTCTTTAATGATTCACATTGACTTTTCTTTATATTCATAGCAAAACAAACTGCGAATGAGAAGTATCTCATCTGAAATCGAATTGAGAATTTGGTTAAATCGGACGGGGCTCATAATCATTCTACCAATCAAGAATTTTCTACTTTCATGGTTTCCCAAAATTAGTTTTACCTCAATTATATAGTTTCGAATCTTGGTTACTATCAACCTATTTCCACTGTATAAATTATTTGATGGATCTATGCACTTAAAATGAATGACTATAAAACCCTTATTCAACTTTATTTTATAATTCAATAGTCCATAATACTTGATCGTATTTAGATATTCTGATGACAATATTTCATTGTCATTATCCGTGCTTTCATCCTCTTGACAAATAATTTTAGAACTGAATATACATTTTCATTTGCAGACATACATTACATGATGTAATCATTAATTGTATATACTCATCTCATTGGGAGGGGCTGGTATAACACCTATATTTAAAAATGTCTATATTTGAAGTGATGCGGTTTATATTTGTATATGTACGCTAAAAAATGCTTATATAGGATCACCCGTAGAGTTTATAAGAATATTATCAGGAAATATCACATCTAACTACATCTCCAAGATCAATACCGATTTTACCATCACCTACATCAAGCATCCATATTACAATTTTTTTATATATAAATTTCACTGTAAACAACATTTCTTGTATTATCTTGAGTTAATCCATCTTAATTAAATATTAATATTTTGATTCATCTTTTGCTAATGACACGAGATATCACAACTTATAATTGTTCAAAGCTAAAAATTGGTTTTGAAAAATAGAGTTCAACCTTCTTTAAAGATTGACATTGACTTTTGTTTATAATCATAGTAAAACAAAGTCAAACGTTCTCCTTTAAATCAAATGAGAATTTGATTAAATCCGACAGACTTATAATAATTCTATCAAGAATTTTCTATTTTAATGGTTTCTCAAAATTATTTAGCCTTAATTATATGGTTCCGCATCTTGTTTACTATCAACGTGCTTCCATTGCATAATTTACTTGATGGATCTATATTTCTAAGAAGCAAGACTATGCAGCCCTCCTTCAACTTTATTTCATGATTCGGTAATCTTGAAAGCTTGATCATACTTTGATATTCCGGTGAAAATATTTCATCGTCATTATATATACTTTCATCATCTTATCAAATAATATTAGAACTGAGATATATCTTTTCATTTGCAGATATATGTTCCATGATATAATCATTGATCGTATCAATATCTCATTTGTAGGGGCTAGTCTAACATCTTTTAAAATGTCTGGATTTGAAGTGGGACAACTTATTTTTGTACATATAATCTCAAAAATTGTCGACCCGTAGAGTTCATAAAAAATCATCTTGAAATATCACACCTGATTGTACATCTCAAGATCAATAACAGTTTTACCAATTACCATCACCTGCATGAAGTATTCATTTTGCAATTTTTTTTGGCATATATGAATTTCATTGTAGACAATATTTCTTATTGTATCTCGAGTTAATCCATCTTAATTGCATATTAATGATTTGAGTCCCCTCTAAAAACCGGTTATGGAAGATAGAGTCCAAAATTTTTTTAAAGATTGACAATGACTTCTATTTATAGTTCTAGCAAAACAAACTGCGAGTGAGAATTTTCTCATCTGAAATCGAATGGGAAATTTAGTTAAATCAGATGGGCTCATAATCATTATACCAATCAAGAATTTTGATCCCAAATAATGAGCTTTGTTTTAATTAGAAGAGATGTTAAATCATTTTTTGGGATAATTTTTTGTAGGTAGAATTCTTATCACAATCTAGTGGAATACCAAATCTAAAATATGCAGTCGTACCTCTTAAGAAGTAGTGATGTTATTCCACTGGATGCTACAAGCAATATAATATCACGACCCCACGAAGGGCAGAACATAATGGTTTCCAGATAAATGTATTGCCATTTCCATCACGTAAAGAAAAAAAGAATCCACCCTCACCACTATCAACTGCAGACATTATCTTATTATAAATATTCTATGCTCATCAATCAATAAAGGTAATAGCTTAGTATGATCTGTCATTTTTTTTTTCTTGTTATAATATGACTCTTCTAGTATTAATAGATTCTTTGTTTCAGAGTTAAAACTTTATCCGGTACCGCATTTCAGATAAAAGTTTCAAACTTAAATATGTTCTTCTGTCAATTGCAAATATGTTAAAGCATAGATTAATGAATTATTCCTTAAAAAGTAGATTAAATAAATTTGATTTTACTTCTTTATTTAATAATGGATATATTCGCACTCCAATAACTCTTTATACACCCAATTATTTTATTTATAATATTTTTACGAAAATAGTTAATTTAGTGTAAACTAATTATTTACATAATATGAATTTTCACAATTTCCTTAATAATTATAAATGTTTTGTATAATATTTAATATAATAAAATATAAATAAGTTTCATATTACTACCTCTGTATTTAAAGGGATCGGTTAGGGTGCGATTGCACAATCCCACAGCACATCAAGGCAAAGATCTTGAGCGTTCAATTAAAATCCAAGGGTTGTAAATGCAAAAGGGTATAATTGTCATAAAACCAAACTTCACTCTTGACGGAGGAATATATAATCATATATTTAGTATGTTATCAATCTAATATTTGGTAAATCATATCAAATATTTGATAATCTAATCTATATCTACGATCAAAAATCCTTATTAAAGAGGGAAAACGATGCTACCAAAAATAATTATGTGATGCTCTCAAAAATATTTTCAGCGCCCCAGCATTGAAGAATTCAGCGACACCACTTTGAAGAATTCAGCGATGTTGGCATATACATTTCAGCGATGTTGGCATATACAATTCAGCGATGTTGGCATATACAATTCAGCGATGCTACCAAATATCATTCTGATATTTGGTAATGATATTTGGTTGATCATATCAAATATATAATCCTATATTTAGTATGTTATCAATCTAATATTTGGTAAATCATATCAAATATTTGGTGATCTAATCTATATCTACGATCAAAAATCCTTATTAAAGAGGGGAAATGATGCTACCAAAAATAATTATGTGATGCTCTCAAAATTATTTTCAGGCCCCAACATTGAAGAATTCAGCGACACCACTTTGAAGAATTCAGCGATGTTGGCATATACATTTCAGCGATGTTGGCATATACATTTCAGCGATGTTGGCATATACAATTCAGCGATGCTACCAAATATCATTCTGATATCATTCTGATATTTGGTAGATCATATCAAATATCAAATATATAATCCTATATTTAGTATGTTATCAATCTAATATTTGGTAAATCATATCAAATATTTAGTAATCTAATCTATATCTACGATCAAAAATCCTTATTAAAGAGGGGAAACGATGCTACCAAAAATAATTATGTGATGCTCTCAAAAATATTTTCAGCGGCCCAACATTGAAGAATTCAGCGACACCACTTTGAAGAATTCAGCGATGTTGGCACATACATTTCAGCGATGTTGGCATATACAATTCAGCGATGCTACCAAATATCATTCAGCGATGTTACCAAAAATAATTCAATGATGCTACAAAAAAATATTTCAGACCCTACCTAAAGGAATTCATCGACTACTCTCAGACGAATTCAGCGACAATAACAAGAAGAATTCAGCGATGATACCATATACAATTCAGCGATGTTCCAAAAAATAATTCGGTGATGCTATAAAAAAATATTTCAGTGACCTTACCTAAAGGAATTCAGCGATGTTGGTATATACATTTTAGCGATGTTGGCATATACATTTCAGCGATGTTGGCATATACATTTCAGCGATGTTACCAAAAATAATTCAGCGACGTTCTCATGAATGCTAATTTTTTCAAGATTAATTCAGCGACGCCACTTATGAACAATTTAGCGACAATACCAAGAACAATTCAACGTTCTTTACGTGAACAATTCAGCGACATTCTCATCAACAATTCAGCGACTCAATATAGAAACATTTGATGTACGTTTTCATGAACAAATATGTATATTATATAGCTTCATAAATAAGCAAATTGGAGTATAAGGTAAGATCGATTGAACATATTGAAATGCGTAGAAAAAAAGTAGAGTTGAAGAGCATACAGAATTGAGCGATTGTTTGTTAATACAACTAAATATAGAAAATTTACCATTTTAACCTTTAAGTTAATCTCAACCATCAATTTATAAAGTGATTCAATGGTTGCGATTGACCGCAGCACATCAAGTCAAAAGCATCAATCGCACCCTAACGGAATTGGTATTTAAATGTTGTTGACATTTGTTAATGTGTTATTATTCACATACAGACTTTCACTTAAAGTTTTATTATAGTTATAAAAATTAAAATATAGCCAATTGAGATCTTGTTAGATTTGTCTCGTCGTGTAGTTTTTAAATATCGGACTTTTAAAATTTTTACTTGCACTGAACTTGAGTTATTCAGGATTAAAATGTACATTGAACTATGTAAAAATTGTGTACGTACAAAATATTTGAATATAGAAGAAGTATTTATATACAATTAGAAATGATATAAGTACATACTAATTATATACTATAAATTTAAAATTCAAATCTTTCAAATCTTTTTAAATTTTAAATTTCAAAATTTAGTGAACAATATTGTGGGATTTCGTATAAATTAAATATTCCAAATATTTCAAAAATGGAATATCTATAATGAATAAATAAATAAATGAGAAACTCTAAAATTAATAAATAAAAAAATGCAAAAATCTATAAAAATTAGAAATTTTAAATGGAGACACCACATTAAATACAGGATAGGTTGTTCATTAATGATTTTATTAATATATAGATTTGAAATTTGAATTCTGTTATTATTATTATAGACTTATAGATCTTTTTAGTAATAGTCTATATTTACTTTTGAAGAAATATAAAAATATAATTATATTAATATATTTAAAAATTAAAATATGATATGGTTCGGTTGATCGAAATAAAATTTTATAAAAATCAAAACCAAGACGAACCGAACCAATACCTGTATTGATGTATTTGTAATCGAACCGAATTCAGTTAATCAAAAAATTTATAAAAATTCAATTCGATTTTCAGTTCGAATTAGCAGTTTAATGGTTCAATTTTTTTTCCCCACCCCTACTTCTACTTCTACTGCTCTACCAACAATTTCTCATTTTCCCCCATTTTTATATTTTTGGGGAAAGCAATAAACATTTATATTCCTCCACAACCGCGGCGCGGAGCCGTTTACCGTTCCAGCGCTACTCAAGTCTCCCCTCCCGCGACGCGTTTCAATCTTTCCATGTCTACTATAAATACCGAACAGGTGTATTCAAGAATCCCAGAGCGGAAGATCAAGCACATCCAATTTAAATTGAACATTCTTCCACCATTTTTGAAATTCTTTTTGGAAAGAGCAGCTGAATCTGTTGATGGGGGCGGCAAATAGTGCTCGAGCACCGGAGCAACCCGGCGGCTCCGACGATGCGCAGCTTCTTCTAGCTTTCGGGCAATTTGTTTTAATTTATGGGAAGTGAGTAAATTGGGGAAGTATCCCTTTGCTTTTGTGATTTTCCTAAAGATGTTTTTCGTAGTGGATTGGAGTTAAGACTGATTGATTGAGCTTATTGCTTATGTGGTATAAAAATGGACTACTCTGAACTGTTGAGAGTTTCTTTGTTTTTCTTGATTCAGTGCTGTAGAATAATTCATTCATTGTTGTCCGTTTTCTGGGATGAAGCTTGATATGGAATGTTAAATTATTGATGTGGGGGTAAAGACTTGTTGTTTGTACCATGGTTGGGATGGATAATTCACAATTGATTAGAATGCGCTGATTTGATTAACAGAGATGGCCAAATTGATGGAGTTTGGACTGTTCATCAAATTAGCACATCCTGTTCATTGGTGATCATCTTTGTGCTAGTTTGGTTCAAATTCATTTCTGTATTTGCTTTACTTGTTAATTGTTATTTCCTTTTCTTGGATGCTTTTGAAGTTTTCTTTTTTCTTTTTCTTTTTTTTTTTTGTCAGCCATTTACGAAGGATGATTAAAAAGGAGATTGAGGCAACGCTGAGGACAAAGGAATTTGAATTGTTGCTTATCCAAAACCTTCACACAGCTATTGTTCCAATTGTGGAGGATTTGTTTCGTAAAATAGTGAGTGGCAACTAATGCATTTGCTTGAAGTTTCTACAGTCTGATTGTATTGACTATTGCATTTTTTTAAAGTTGATGATGGATTGGTGATTAAACATGCACACACATATATTCATTAGAATCTTTTTTTCTTTTCTTTTTCCATATGGAAGCAATCATGGTTATTTAAAGCTTTGTTTGCTTGTAAATACTTCTTGGTATATATTTTTGTATTTCCTGCAGGCTTTTCAATGTTGGCTACTTCTGCTGTTCTGTCAAACTTATGAGATATCACATATTTGTATCTAGACAGCTGCAATGTAAAATCCATCTGTAAAAGAAAATTACTGCGATTGTCCTCTGCATCTGATTCATCTGTTTAAGCTTGTAAACATTTCGTGCAATCCTTTTCAGGCTAAAGAAGAACTTCAATCAGCTATTATAAAGAACTTACTGGCTGGTGGTAATGGGTGAGAATTTTATTATGTGTAATTCATTTCTTTTCATTCCAAAGAAAAGTTTAAATATGTGTGTATGTTAAACATAATCTGCCCCACATGTCTTTAAGAACATATCTATGCATAACATGTACTTGTAAAGCCAGCCTCTGTTGCTAAATGTTTTGGATGTCTTACACAGAACCAGTACAAATACACCAACTGTGACAAATGAAAGAAGGCTGTATCTCAAGTTTTTAGGTGAAGTGTCTGAGGTTGTTCTCACTGGTCAGGAGATTAAAGGGAAAGGAGGTACTCCAATCAAAGTTGCCCTTGTTGATGAAGTTACCAAACAGTTCATCAAAAGTGGGCCAGCGTCTTCTGCAAAGGTGGAGATATTACTTCTTGAGGCAAGTGAACATGTTAATCAAAACAACTGCAGCCATCAGGACTTTAACAGTAGAATCATAAAGGAATGTGACAAAACAAAGCCTCACTTTCCCAAAAGCTACTATGTATATCTTGAGGAAGGTACTGGTGAAGTAAGTAATGTCAAGTTGGCACATGACTCAATCTGGGTGAAGAACTGCAGGTGCCGGCTAGGTGCACGAGTTGTAGAAAATTTAAATGGTATCAAGGTTCATGAAGCACAATCAGAGTCATTTGAGGTCTCAGATAGCCGCAGCAAGTGTATGTGGTTCCAACTAGAGAGTAGAGTCTCTGTTCTCTCTCTCTCTCTCTCTCTCTCTCTCTCTCTCTCTCTCTCTCTCTCTCTCTCTCTCTCTCACCATTTTCTGAATAGTTATTTTGACTTAATAGTGGAGATTGGTCTAATTTAATTTTGCAGGCAAGCATTTAAATCTTTTACATGTATATTTCTTAGGGCAACCTGAGGTTCAATAATGCATAATTACTAAAACAATCAAATGAGCCCTTGAATTATTTATTAACTACATAAGAGCTATAAATATGGAATTACACTTCTTAGGATCTTGCATTAAATTTGTCATACATTTGATATAACAGTCGTGCTACTCGATCTTTTCTATATTGTTTGTGTTTATCATAGTTCTCTGCTATTATGCTTGAAAATAAGTGACTGAGAATTTCTTATGTTATGGTCCTGTCAAATAATAAAACATTATTCGGTAAGAAGGTAGATTGTGTCAAACTTGACATCTTTGATTATCATTAGTAGGAAGTCAGACTATGGAAAGACCTCCATGTAACAGCTAAACTCTGTTTGCAGTGTATGTGAAGCATGACCTTCCATCTCTTTCTGATCCTGTTTGGAGATTGGTTCACATTAGGAGAAATGGCGAACCATGTAAGCGTCTGAACAAGATTAATGTCCAGACAGTTAGGGATTTTCTATTCTTCCTCTCTGTTGATGCTCAGAAGCTTCAGAAAGTAATGATTTCTCATTCCTTGAAATTATATATCACTGGCCTTTTATGTGAAATAAAATCTTTTTCTTATTTTATTTGTGTTATGATGATTAATACTTCCTCCGTTCTTTTATAAGTGACACATTGGAGGTTTTGTCACTGTTCAGTAAGTAACTTTGATTCGAGTTTTAAATACAATTATATAAGATAAAATATAGTCAAGTGGGATCTTGTTAGATTCGTCTAATCGCATAGATTTAGAATATCAAATTTTCATAATTTTTACTTGTATGCAATTTGAGTTATTGAGGATTAAAAATGTGTATTGGACTGCGTGAAATGTGTGTCCGTGGCATTTAAAAAAGAACGAAGGAAGTATTAGTTTTAATTTCTTCTGTTTAATGTATTGAATATTGATTTCTTTGGGCTTTAAAACTCATGATATAAATATAACTTTCATTGTTGGTTCAGTATAATAAAAAATTGGCTTTGAATTGAAGCACATGGAAAATGATACTATTAAATTGTCTTTTTGTATACAGGTAGTACATGCAGGTTCTACTAACTGGAAGGCCATTGTTGATCATGCTCGGAGCTGCAGAATAACTGATGAGAGGATTTGCGTGTACAATGATTCTGCACAAGATAACATGAGTGTGGTGTTTGACGTTGTTGGGGAGCTGAAGGGTGTAATCCATGAGTCCCAGTACATTTCAATCAATCATCTATCAAAAGCTAGAAAGGTTTGTTTTCTGATAATGATTATGTAGTGTTGTTAATAGGCAGATTTCATCATTTCCTGGATGTGCTCCCTACGTGACCACAAAATGTTCTATAGGATCTTGCACACAAGTTACTATGCTCTGCATTCGGAAATCAGGAGGGTATAACCTATTTTAGCGATGAAAGAGCTTTCATGCACCAATTGGCATATCAAGGAAGTTTCACTGCCACGAGCACCTCTATACTGGAGAATTTCAGTGGCTGTAATCTGAGCATCCCTGAGGATACTAACCATTGTGATCCTATGGAGAGAAGTCCCTCATCTCCAAGATTTAATCCATCTATTGAAAAGTTAAATGCATATGATCCTCCCATATCCAACCAGCAAGTTTTCTCTATCTGTGATCCAAAAATCGCTGAGGTTATGAATCATTGTGCATCAACTGAACTATGTACGTCATCTCAGGGCTTTGGCTCTTGTGCATTTAGCATGGAGTTTGGCATCCAGAGTTATGCAGAAGCTGAAAAGGTTTGTCTCTAAGAAAGGGTTATGATGTTTTACTAGGTTAACAATTGCCTGGATTTTCTTATTTCAATTGACTGTAAATGTTCTCATAGGATTACGTATGCAAGGCATTATGTTCTGCATTGGAAAAGCACAGTGGCAATGCCTTCCACCACAATGAAGGAGCTCTTATGTACCAATTTCCACATCAAGAAAATTATTGTGCCATTGATGCTCCCATCCAAGAGAGAACCCCTGTCTGTGATCCAACCACTTCTGAGAATATTAATCATTATCATCAAACTGAATCAGGTATCTCTTCTCAGAGCATTGGCCCATCTATCAGACCATCTGTTCATGAAAATAATGCTCATATGAACCAATTTCCAGTCGAAACACGTTATGCTACCTCATATGGCCCCAACCAGGAGGGCACCCTTGGGAATTATCCTATCATCCCTGAGAATACTAATCATTGTCATCAAAGCTCAGGTACCTCATCGCAGATCAATAGTCCAACTGGACCATATGATAATGCAATGAATACTCTTTTGAACCAAGTTCCAAATGGAACAACTTATACAGCCACAAAGACCTCCATCCAGGAGGGTCTCCAAGGATGCGATCCCAATAGCCCGGTGAGTATTAATCATTGTGAATCAATTGAGCCAGGTCCTCCATCTCAGGGAATGAGTCCTACAGAGATGTGTCGCTCAAAAAGGCGGAGGATCTGATTGTTGCATACAAAATGATAATTTAATGTTTTTTTTTTTTCCAAAAGAAAAAATAAAAATCAATCAAGGCGTGATAAATTTCATGCTTCCAAGGTCCACATATTGTGTCTTTTTTAATATCGCTTTAGTTAGTGAGTCTAGGCATTGTACCATAATAGGAGAATGCAATTTTCTTTTGGAATTTTCAATGGCCTACGTCTTGTTCTCATATCTCATTCTTATTACGAGCAACTCAAGGTTTCCACTGTCCATTCTCAGAAATACTTCCATGTGTTGATTCCTTTTAATCATGTTACTGGTATATAACGTTTCTGGTTTGATAATGGTTCAGAGGTGTGAGCTCGAATAAGTACTTACTGTATGGTTGTTTGCTTGTGCATATGTGGATTAAGATAGGATGTTGGATTGTGGTCGACAGAAGTTGAGGTCACATATAGCTTTACTATGCTACAATTTACACTTGCCAGAAATTCTAATGTTTTAAAGCCTGCAGATGATAATATAATCTGTTTAAAAAGAAATTTGATGTTTAAACTTCAGGTAAATACATCTAACGTTTGCAGTGAAATCTAAAGAGTTTGGAATGCGATTGACAGAGTGAACATATAGCTTCACTGCTCCACAATTCTGAACTGCTTGAAATCCCTAGTGTTTTGAAGTCTTCAGATAGAAAAATACTATAATGTTTCTAACATCATGCACAAAAATATTATCTAACATTTGCTGTGACTGAATAAGTTTGGTCCAAATACCCTGCTCCTACTGTTTTGGTGTTGTATGCAGAGGCAAAAGTTTACGAGGAAATGTATTAATCCAGGCACGAAAGTAAAAGCAACAGTTTCTTTGCCCGGACTGAAGAGGCTAGTTGAATTTCTTATTCTAGCCCAGGATTTGATCATTGTTGATTGCAATTTAAAAGTCGAAACTTCTGTGGGAACTGCTATTCGAACTGTTCAAATACCTCTTCCATAGGCGAAACAAAGCTCCAAGGAGATCTATTAAATTTTATCCCTTTTGCACATTTCCTAGACACTAGATGCCACAGGCACACAAACACCACAACACTTGGGATGCAGTTCGAAGATGATATGTCTATATTGTCCAAATTTCAAAGGAACCAGGGGAAGTACTCAATCAACAGGTGGAATCAATTGCAGAAGTGCGCAAAAGATGCAAAACATCGATAGCTTCTGGTAAAAGTTGCTTTAGATATACTATGTGCAGAGGCGGCTTCTGAAGGTGTGGCCACATTTATGTTTCAGGAAATTAAATTTGTGCCACATTTGTGTAGCTGCAGTATGTTAAAAATGATAGAATAACTGCTGAATGAAAAGCTGTATGTGAAACAGTGAAAGTGAGCAAATCATTCTTTTTGTTGGACTTCTTTATGGGAAATGACTATTGAAGTAAACTTGTCTCTGTTGTGTCCTGGGAGCCCTTTTCCTTCAGGGCTGATGACAATGGAAGGAAATTCAAATCCTTCTTCAAAAAGAACATTCTACTTTAAGGTTACAGTGGAAGGATTCATCCAGTTTAATTAATATTTGTATGGATTGAAAGCAGTAAATAAAATGAAAGGATTGAAAGAAATCAAATCAAGATATACACATTTTGGAGGAGACATCAATGAAACATCAGTCCAGCAGGAAGCAGGCAGCAGGTAGGTTCCTAAGTTGTTTTCATTGTATGCAGCATGGAAGTTTCCAGGTACTCTGTTGGAGACAACAGCCTCCCTCACATCTCAATCATCATTGAAAAAATATAGGGTAAATGGTAGTATATTATAATAGTAGTACTTGTTTTTACCTTAAATTGAGAAATTTTTATTTTCATTTTCAGAGAGGAAAGAAGAGAAAAAGAAGAGGTGAAATTAAGGATGCCAAGTGCAAAAAATAATGTAGTCATTTAGTTTCTGATTTCTTTTCTACAGCAGCTTCCAAAGTTGTTTTCATGGTCTGAAAATGGAAGCATCCTTGGAATTTCTTGATAGAAACAACCTCCTCCCACCCACAGAAAAAAAGTTAATAATAATAAGAAATAATAGGAGTAATAATAATGATATATACCCTCTTCATTTGCGGAAAAATGGTCTTTCACATTGGTGGTGTTAAAAATATTAATGCTTATGTGTTTTTTACTTTACTTATCTTGATAGTTGATATCAATTAGCAAATAAAAAGATTGGGACTTATCCTAATAACCTATAGGTTGGGAGTTCGATTCCCACTTGACCGCTATTCTTTCTATTTTATATCTTTATAATTTGTGTAGCGTGGCCCTATTTATATACGTTCTTCATCAAAAAGAAATGGAGTACTATGTATCAAATAAATCAACCAATAAAATATCCTATCATTAGATAACTGCTTTCTGTGGACCCCATTTTAAAATGAAAAATTGAAAAACTGGTTTGGATCACATGTCCTAATAAAAACAGCCAGTTTAAGATTTGCTCTGTACGGAGTACTCCACGTGTCCACTTCCAATTAACTCTTTTCGATCATTCCAAAAAAAGAAAAGAAAAAGAGCCAGATTTAAGATTCTTTATTTTGGGATTTTCATTTTTGTCTTTGGGCAAACGATAAGAATTGGAGTAATTTTATAAGAATACTAGTACTTCCTCCGTTCTTTTTTATTTGACATTGTAGGAATTTTATTATTGTTCATTAAATAATTTTGATTCGACTTTTTAATACAATTATATAGGAAAAAAATTATCAAATGAGATCTTGTTAGATTCGTCTAATCGCATAGATTTAGAATATTAAAGTTTCATAATTTTTACTTGTACGTAATTTGAGTTATTGAAGATTGAAAATGTGTATTGAATTGCTTAAAATACGGGTCCGTGTCAATTAAAAAGGAACGGATGAAGTGTTTTTTTCTTCAAACTTCCGGAGTATTATTGGATGGTCCAAAAAACCCCTTGTCCGTATTTGGCTTTCTAGCCCCAACCCCCACAATCAATTTTCCTGTTTCAACAAGGGACATAAAAATTCATCTTCTAATCAATACTTAAACTTTAATTTAAATATTTATTTATTTTATAATATTTTTCAATATATTCTTAAAATTTATTTAATAAAGGGGTAATATATAAACTTTACAATTTCATCAAAGTCGTGGTTAATTCAGAAATGATTTATAATGATAATAGAAAAAAAATAGTAATTAACTTCACCAAGTATTGTTGCATTGTGTGGTATTATGATGTGCTATATATGTTGTGTTGTGTTGTGATATGATGTGATATATGATGCTGTAGTGTGTTAAATAGCATTGTATAATTAAATATTGTATATCCCTTAAAGACACATAAAATAAAAATCCCTCAAGGTTATTTATTTTCAATTAAAAAAAAAAAAACTAATTTCTGTTACATCTCAAGAAAAGAAAATGGCTTGTGTGACTTTGAGCCCCCGTGGGCCACTTCCTGTCTTCCTTTGTACATACACGTTGAATGTAGGGGTGAGCGTCATCACAACTTTTTGGCTTCAACTTTCCATCCTAAAATGCTAATCAATATACTACCTAATCTACTTGGACTACGTTTGAAAAAAATTACGACTTTAGAGTTTAGAGTTTGAAATTAATAGTGAAAAATACTTTTAAATTGAAATAGCTTTGAGTAATGGTGTTTGTGATAAAGTTAAAAATTAGAGTGTACAGTTTGGAGTTTGAAAAGCTAAATGTTACGGAGAGGAGCGTTCATGATTTAGAGTTTAGAGGCTAAAATTTGGCGGTTACTGAAAATAATATTTACTATATAACTGATTTTAAGTCATTTTTTATATATATTTTAAAAACTAAAAGCTAAATACTGGATTGTTCCCAAACACAACATAGTTAATTATCATACAGGTATATGGTATTATCTGCTATCTACCGGTAAATCTACCCCCTTCCAAAATAATCTCAGTATTTTTTACTCTTATTTTAACTCGATTTGATCAAAAGGATAAAATTTAAGGGAATGGTTATGGTACTACCAATGTGAATGATAGTACATCAAGACAAATCATCTCAACCATACAAAAATATCCAATGGCTATAAAATAAAAAGGGTAGAATTGTCAAACATAAATAATTATATATTTAGTAATAAAATCATTCACAAAATCAATTTAGTGATTTCTATCCTTAAATAAAGATCATATAAAAACTTTGCATAAGTTAGCCCTCTTTTTGACACAATTCATGGCATAATAATAGAGAAATTATCTTTATTCATCTCTTTCACTCGTTAGTCTTTCATTCCTCTTAATTTGCTATTTTTCTATTTTGAATTTCTAAAATATAATCGGATATTTAGATTCCTTGCATCAAGTAGATAAATTTTCATATACAGAACGTCCAAATCCGAGCCCATTTGAGAAAGTTAGAGTCATTTGAAATTTGTAAAATTTTGTTCTATATACTACGTCGTTGAAATGCATAGGCTATGTCGCTGAATTGTAATGTCTCCATCGCTGAATTGTAAAGGCTCCGTCGCTGAATTACATAGCCACCGTCGCTGAAATGTAAAGACTGTATTTTTTAAAATCGTAATGCACTTTAAATGGCTCTAACTTTCTCAAACGAACTCGGATTTTGACGTTCTTTATATGAAAATCTACCTACTCGATGCAATGAATCTAAATTTTCCATAAAATTTTGAAAATAACAAATATATAAATACTAGATTTTCAAAAGAAAAGATATCTTATGCTCGTTGTTTTGAAAATATGATATTTATATGTTTAGACTTTCTCAAATCTGAGAGAATATTTAAATTTCTTGCATTGAGTAGATAGATTTTTATATAAAGAACGTCCAAATCGGAGGTCATTTGAGAAAGTTAGAGCCATTTGAAGTTTGTCACATAAATTTTGTTGTATTGGCGACGTTGCTGAAATGCATAGGCTATATTGCTAAATTATAACGCCTCCATCGCTGAATTGTAAAGCATCCGTCGCTGAATTGTAAAGATCCCGTCGCTGAATTACATAGCCACCGTCGCTGAAATGTAAAGGTTGTGTTTCTGAAAATCGCAATGAACTTCAAATGGCTCTAACTTTCTCAAATAAACTCGGATTTTTACATTCTTTATATGAAAATCTATCTACTCGATGAAAGGAATTTAAATTTCCTATCAAATTTTTGAAATTACAAATTGATAAATACCAGATTTTCAAAGGAAATGATATCTTATTCTCATTATTTTAAAAATATGATGTTTATCTGGTTAGACTTTCTAAATTTTGGTAGGATATTTAAATTCCTTGTGTTGAGTAGATAGATTTTTATATAAAGAACGTCTAAATCCGAGCTCATTTGAAAAAGTTAGAGCAATTTGAAGTTTGTCATAAAAACTATATTGTATAGGCTATGTCGCTGAATTGTAAAGCTCCCGTCGCTGAATTGCAAAGCCACCGTCGTTGAAATGTAAATGCTACATTTTTTAAAATTGCAATTAACTTCAAATGACTCTAACTTTCTCAAACGAACTCGGATATTGACGTTCTTTATATGAAAATTTACCTACTCGATACAAGTAATCTAAATTTCGTATCAAATTTTAGAAATTTCAAAAAGAAAAAGTAGATTATGAGGGAGAGAGAAGTATGAGCATGGGAATTGAGAAAAATGAATAGAGATTATTTGGATCTTATTGAAATTACAATAGTACCATTTGTATTAATCTTAGCCATTGATTTCAATATTTCATCAATGGCTTGGATGTGCCACAGTACATCAAGAGACATGAGTCTCAGCACCCTAACCAAACCCAAAATTTAAATACCTAATGTTACTTTTTTAAAAAATAAAATAAAATAAAACAAAACATTTTTGAAACATAGATTATTATAAGTTTTTAACTTTTATTTGGACCTTTTAAGCTTCTTACTGATAGTGTTTATCATTCAGCTTTAATTCAAATTTTTTTATATTATATAAATAAATAAAAATAGTCGGGATAGATCTTAATTAATTTAACTGCATAATTTTAGATTATACATTTTACCTAATTTTTTAGTTACACATATTTTAAAATATTAGTCATTAAAAAGTACTTTGCACTGCATATTTAGGTCAAACTGGATATGTAGACTGAGATAAAAGGAATAACATTTTCTTTCTTTAAATATAAAAACTTTATTTCTTTAACATGCCTTCCTACAATTACAAAGAAAAATGAAAAGGGGAGTAATAAGGGTGGATATGGATTCAAAATCTCTACCTCACTCAAAGTTTGTAATAAAAGTTTGAGCGTTGACCAACTTTCAATCCTATTCCTATGGCAATTTAAAAATATTTAACTTCTTTTTTTTTTTTATTGAGCCGAAGCCAGGAAAACAAAGACCAAAGGGAAAAGTGATGAAAAATAAATAAAACAGAAAAACTAAGGATCCGGAACTCAAATCCTGGGGAACGCATGCCGGACGAATCCGATAACGCCCCTAGCAGGAAGTCAGGAAGGGAAAGTCCACATCGTATAGAAGTCTTCCTTAGACAAGACGCACCATGCTTTGCTAAAGAATCCACTATAGAGTTGCCTTCCCAGAGCACATGATGAAATCTACAATCTTCAAGAGAATCCCTCGCTTCATGCACCCGCTTAATGACAGCCGCTAAGGGGTGTAAAACATCTTTTACTTCCAGCATGTTCAAAGCCACCATCGAATCGGAATAACAACTAACAAACCCGACGAATGCCCTTTTTAACCACAAATTCGAGCCCAAACATGATCACCATCACCTCCGCACGTGTGTTAGTTTTGTTTCCAAGGAAGCCCGCCCCTCCACCTTGCCACGGTCCATCCTCGGTACGAATGCACAGGGCCCCATTGTTATGGGGCCCCATTTTTTTTATTTTTTATTTTTTAAATTTGTGCTATTAATAAACTAGTACTCCCTCTGTCCCATTTAAGATGTCTTATTTCATTTCTGCACACAATCCAATGCACTTTTTCAATCGTTAATATCTCAAAAAACAACAAAAATTATGTAAAATATATATTATAAAAATATATGTTTATACGATTCTAATAAGACCCAACTCGACTATTTTTTTCAAATATATATTTGGAATAATATTGAGTCAAAGTTAAACAATGAACAGTGCCAAAAAGTCAAACCAGACATCTTGCCTGGGACGGAGGGAGTACTTTTTAAAAATTTAATCTATTAATCTATTAATTTGGGCTCTTTTCAAGTAGAAAATGGTTATGTTATTCCTTTTACTTTTTGCTCATTTGTAAGGAATTACTGTCGTTGATAAGTAATGTTTCGAATTTAAATTTTTTAAGTTATTTTTTTATTATCACTACAAGAAAATTCCAATTTACCGACCGAAAAATTCGGTCGCTAAACCTCAAAATTCGGTCTCTAACCCTGTTAGCGACCGAAACTGCGACCGCATTTTTTTGGTCGTTAATCTCCTGCGACCGAAAATTTTATTTTTTTTTATTTTTCATAATTTTCATATTAGCGACCGAATTACCGACCGAAATTGCGGTCACTAAAATTCGCGACCGAATTAGCGACCGACAAATTCGGTAGCTAAAAAATACCAAAAATTGAGAAAAATGTATTCAGATGGGTTCAAACCCAATACCTCCCGATCACCAACCCCAACCCTCACCACCTTGGCTAGCCCCTCTATCTCTTCATTTAAATCCCGCCACGTGTCATATATATTAATCATCCATTTGAGGAGAAATCTCAAACCCTGGTCTGGAGGCTCCTTGCGAGCCCGCGTACCACCTGGATGCCCAACATTTCATGTCCATGTATGGTACTCCCTCCGTCCCATTAAAAGTGGCCACTATTCCTTTTTTGGGTGTCCCATTAAAAGTGGCCACTTTCCCTTTTAAGTAAATTAGATTAACATAAACATGATTAAAAACCCCACAATAATGACAATTGTACTTTCTGCACAAAGTCCCTATATATGTTTAACCATTAATATCTCAAAATGGGTATAAATAAAAATTATATAAAATATATATTCTAAAACTATACGATTAGACGATTCCAACAAGATCACACTTGACTATTTTTGTCTTTCTACATCATTACGATAACATTAAGTCAAAGTTAAATAATAAATATGGTTAAAAGTCAAATGCAACCATTATAAATTAGATGGATGGAATTAGTCAAATTTACTCACACCACTTTAACTACTAAATCCCACTACCTAAATTCACGTGCCCAAAAGAAAAGGGCCACTTATATTGGGACGGAGGGAGTATTTGTTATATATAATCATATAAATTTGTAAATTAATAACTTAAAAATAAAATTAAGACTGAAATTCATTATATTAAATAAATTATATTTATTAATTAAATAAAAATATACTAAAGTTAATTAAATCACTAAATAAATTTATAAAGACTTGAAATCAATATAATTACATAAAATAATAAAAATGATTCAAAAATGGAAATAAAAAGTAATAAAAAATATTAATTAAATTATGAAATAAAATAAAAATAAAATAAGTTATTTAAAATATATGTAAATAAATGGAAAAAATATAGCTACCAACAATTTAATAATTAAATTATAACATAAAATAAAAATAAAATAAACTAGTTAAAAGAGATAAAATTCAAAAAATAAATTATATTTTTAAAATAAACTAGTTAAAAGAGATAAAATTCAAAAAATAAATTATATTAAAAAATTTCAATAAAAATAACTAATAAAGAAAATTTAAAAATAAAATAATGTGGAAAAATTTAGCGACCGCAAATTCGGTCGGTAAATCGGTCGCTAATTTTAGCGACGAAATTTTCGGTCGGTAAATTGGTCGCTAAATTATATATTTTTTATAAAAATAATACCAAATAAAAAAAATTGGAAAAAAACTTGCGACCAGAAGTTCGGTCGGTAATTCGGTCGCTAATCGGGAGCGATTTCATTTCGGTCGCAAATTTGCGGTCGCTAATTCGGTCAGTAATTACCAACGGAAAATTCGGTCGCTATTTCGGTCGCTAACAGCGACAGAATTTGTTCGGTCGGTAATTGCGGTCGCTAAATGAGTTTTTTCTTGTAGTGTATAGTGTCCGTTTCACAAATAATTTTAAATGTTTTTAATGAATTATTATTTACTACCTCTGTTTCGTTATCTTTTTCACTTTTGATAATTTGCTACTATTTACACAAAGACTTGCACTTAAAGTTTTATCATAGTTATACAAATTAAAATATAGCTAAGTGAGATCTTGTTAGATTCATCTCGTTGTGTAGTTTTTCAATATTGAACGTTTAGAATTTTTACTTGTACCGAACTTTAGTTATTAATGGTTCAAAATGTGCATTGAATTGCACAATATATAGATCCGTTCAAAAACATTTCAAAACTGAAGAAGTACGTTAAGAGGGTCTAATTTTTTTTTTTAGAACAGGGCCACCAAGATTGATTAAATGGTCCTGATCCAGGACGAAGAAAAGGCCAATGTTTTCAGAATGTAAGATTTGTTACTGGAGGCAGTAATGGAAAGAGTAAGATTTTGAGCAGAAAACCCTATGTGAATGAGTTGGACCCGAGTTTTATTCGGTGCATGGAGAAGACCCCAAGCTAATTTTCCAAGGAGTGCGATGTTTATATTACGAGCCCGACGAAGACCTAAACCTCCTTTAGACTATGAACTCGCCACATTGTCCCATTTAACCAAATGAATGTCTTTACCCAACCTATCTTTCCAAAAGAATCGGTTGATCCGTTTAACTATCGCCTCACAAATGGATTCAATGGAACTGCATGAAATATGTTGGAATAGCTTACATAACCGAGCGGCAGAGTGTAAGTCTTTCTACTTTATTAAGGAGTTCGCACGTCCATTCCTGATTTTTTTTTACTTTAATTATATCTTAAGATATTTTGAAATTTTAAATTGGATATTTAATATTTTGTATAAAAATTTCATATGTATACTAAAACACAGTATACTATAATTGTACACTATAAATACCACTATGAGGGTGTTTGGATGTGCGTTTTAAAAAGTACTGCAGCGTTTAGAAAATGGATAATCAGATAATTGTTGTAACAAAACGTGCTGTAGAAAATTAAGTGTTTGGATGAGCTTATGCTGTTTCAAATCGCAATAATCAGATAATCATTAAAAAGTGTTTGGGTTTGTATTTTTCATTACCTCAAAAGGCAACAACATGGTAAAATATATTTTTGGCTAAACGTAATTTTCTTGCAGCACCAAAATGTAACTGCAAGAAAATAGCGTTTTCATTTCCTCAAAATGCAAATAATATATTATTGGAAGTTAGTACACAAACAAGATAAACTGATTATTTGCGTTTTGCAAATGCAATAATCAGATAATCTGTCCCAAAAAGCACAAACAAACACCCTCTATATATTAGTCGAGTAGAGAGAATTAGTTTACAAGATAAAATAAAATATAATCAAGTGTGGTCTTATAAAATAAAATTTTTATAATTTTTATTTATATATAATTTGACTTATTAATATTTAAATATATTTTGCATTGCGTGAAATGAAGAAGGAGTGAATTTAGGGAAAAAGAAACAAAAAGAAAAAATTCATGACAAGTGCGTTAGGGCCATTTTGGATTGACTTCTATGAAAAATAGAAGCTAGTAGTAGTACAAGGAAATGTCAAAAGCAAGAAAGTAGATATATGTGTATTATTTTTTTAAGCTAATTTACAAAAGAAAAGGTTAGTTTTAACTTTTTTTTTTGCTAAACAATCAATACAAGCTAAGAAATGGGTGGTGTTAGTCCATACAACACAAATTACAAATGGAATAAAGGGGCGGGATATGGGCCGTTTGGGGAATCCAACCCCCAATCTATAGATTGGACGTCAGGGACTTGACCACTAGAGTAAGTCCCGTTCCGGGTTAGTTTTTTACTCTTGAACCGGCTAATGCTTTTTACCAAAAATTAATCCAAATACTCTTCAAACTTTCTTTCTTTTTTTCTTTTTACCAAAAGAATCAAAAGCCATAAATTGCTTAAAATAAGCATATCCGCACTAATAAAAATGGTTCTGGTAAATTGACAAAATCCAATCAGAGTGGGCCATAAATGTGGTTTAAAAGTTTTCAATGATAACCAATGAGATGGGGCTCGAAGGAACTTGGCGTGGCGCAGAATTACAGGCAGAGACCTATTCAAGGTATGCATTTGCCCGCAGACACACTGCAGCAACGCGCTGAACAATACACTGTTGGCGGAGGAGTTTCCCTACTCTGGTCTCTGCTCTGCCATTTTTTCAACTTAATTGTTTTTTTTTAATGATTATTTCGGGGCTGGGGCAACTTGGCAATGTAGTACTCCGCCACACCCAAACTGTTGTTCTGTTGTGACTTGTGATTTGTGAACTGTCCTCGGCTCCTATAAAAGCCCCCATTCAACGGGAACCTGGTGACACCAAACGGGAAACGAATCGAATCCAGATTGAATATACCTCCACCGTTCTGTGCAAAAAAAAGAGGGGAAAAAAGAAGAAGCTGAATTTGGTGATGGCGGCGGTAAATAGTGTTTTGCTTGGATCAGCCGAGCAAGCCGGCGGTTTGGATGATGGGCAGCTTGCCCTTGCTTGTGGGAAGTAAGTAATTTTCTGAGCTTGGTTTTATAGCTTTGGATTTGTAGAGCTTTGAGATTTAAATCGGTTGAGATTATTGCTCTGTGTGGTAATTAACTACTCGTTGGTGAGGGTGTTGAGATGATTCTGAAGTGGAATTTGATATGTAAAATTCTCCTTTTAGGATTTTAAAGTTTTTTTTTTTTTTTCTTTTTTGTTTTTTTTGTTTTCCTTCCTTATAGTTGCAGAGTTATGAGGGTGGGTTTTAGACTGCTTCTTCATTCAGTTCTGTAGAATCATTTCTTATTTGGGTTCAGCTTGATTTGGATTTTGGAATGTTAAATTGCTTGCGTGGGGAGCTTCCTGTAATCCTGTTTGCTTTGAATGTTAATTTACATGCTGTATCCTTTTCTTTCGGTGTTTTTAATCCTCTTCCTATTTTTGTTAGCCATTTTCGTAGG
Organism: Hygrophila difformis; assembly: GCA_030278955.1. NCBI lineage: Eukaryota > Viridiplantae > Streptophyta > Magnoliopsida > Lamiales > Acanthaceae > Hygrophila > Hygrophila difformis. Next base: position 80,249,800 of record JAOANR010000001.1, read on the forward strand.
ATGATAAAAAGGGAGATTGAGATAACGATGATGACAAAGGAGATGTTGTCACTTCTTATCCAAAGGCTTTGTCCAATGGTTGTTAAGGAACTGGGGGATTCGATTCGACCAGTGCTTGTTAAGGAACTGGGGGACTCTTTTCGTCAAATTGTGAGTGGCCACTGATGCACGCTTCTCAACTTAATGTATCATTTGCATTTCTTGTACCATTGTGGAGATCTTGGATTCTACTTTTTCCAAATTCACAGTTTTTATGTTCTTATTTTAATCAAGATATGAAGAAACTAAAATCTATCTTCATTTTAAACAAAAGTTCTATGATTGACCTCTGCATCTTGAAATTCTCCTGTTAAAGTTTATGAATATCCTGTGTATTACTCTTTAGGTTCAAGAAGGAATTCAATCAGGTATAAAGAAATTTTTTGCTGGTGGCAATCGGTAAGAATTTTAATGTGCGTTGATTCATTTCTTTGTATTCCTAAGAAAATTTCTGATTTACACTCGTGTGAAATGTAATCTGCAAATGCATATCTTTAAGAAGGTATAACCTAAGTTGCTGCATTTTTTTGCATGATCTTATTTAGGATCAATACAAATTCAGTGGCTGTATCAAACGAAAGAAGTCTACATCTTAGGTTTTTAGATGAGGTATCTGATGATGTTCTAACTGGTAAGGACATTCAAGGAAAAGAAGGTGCTCCAATAAGGGTGGCTATTGTTGATGCAGTTACTGGGGAGACTATTGAAACGGAGCCAGAAGCTTCTGCAAAGGTGGAGATATTATTTCTCGAGGCATTTGAAAATGATAGTGAACAAAACTTCAGTCATCAGGACTTCAACAATAGGATAATTAAAGAAAGTGATAAGATGAAGCCTCACTTTGCTAAAAGTTGCACTGTGTATCTTAAGAATGGTATCGGTACATTAAGCAATGCCAAGTTGGCAAATGACTCGAACTGGACAAAGAGCTGCAAGTGCAGGCTAGGTGCACGAGTTGTGAACTTAAGTGGTACCAAGATTCAGGAAGCATGGACAGAACCATTTCTGGTCTCAGATAGCCGCAAGAAGTGTATGTGTTTCAAACTTCATTCTCTGCTATTGTTTGTGAGGATAATTCATTAATTTCCTGCATCTACACGATAGTCTTACCAAAACTCGACTATGTTATAGTTCCATGTAACAGCTGCTTTATGGTTGCAGTGTATGAAAAGCATCACCCTCCATCTCTTTCTGATCCTGTTTGGAGATTGGAGCACATTGGGAGAACTGGTGCACCATGCAAACGCTTGGAGAAGGATAACATCTCAACTGTTAAGGATTTTCTGTTTTGGCTCTCTGTTGATTGTCAGCGGCTTAAGGATGTAAGATTGCTTCCACATTCCCCGTTTAATCGTATATCCTCAGGACTGTTGAATATAGAATGAGTTTTGCTTGTTCTATTTGTGCAGTGACTTATTAACACTTGTTTCGATTTATTGTTTCATTATTCATTCTTAGGCTTCATCCGGTTATGGCTTACCTTGTTGATTTTGTAGTATAAAGAATTGATTTTGCCAAATGCTCATTTGACGGATATTCAAAATGATGTTAAATTGTTTTTGGGTACAGATATTAAAGGTCACTGATACTGCCTGGAAGGCCATAGAGCAGCATGCTGGGACCTGCAAAATTGATGATAAAAGCATTTTCATGTACAATGATTCCTCAGAATGTAACATGAGCGTCGTGTTTGATGTTGTTGGAAAGCTGAAAGGCATAATCCATGATTCCCATTATGTTCTTGCCAGTAGTCTTTCAAAGGCTGAAAAGGTTTGTTTCCTAAGAATGAATTGTGTACTGTTAATAAACAGATATCAGTATTGGTTGGATTTTGTTCTTTTTAACTTACCGCAAATTTTCTTACAGGACCGCACGAAAGAACTGCTAGTTTCTGCCTTCAAAAATCAAAAGGACATAGCCTCCTTTCCTGATGAAGAAATTTTCATGCTTCAATTCCCATATCAAGCTGGTCTTGCTCCGACAAGTGCCTTGATGATACATGGGAGTCCCCGCCATAATCTGGCCATCACTGAGAATGCTAATCGTTGTGATCCCACCAACCCAGTTACATCATCTCAGAGCTTTAAGCCAATTACTGAACAACCAAATGCAGATGATACTCTCATACAGCAAGTTCGAAATGGAACCAATTACTCTGCCATGAGGCCCTTACTCCCGACCAGTTTCTCTGGCTTCCGTCCGATCATCACTCAGAGTAATAATCACTGTGATTCAAATGAACCAGGCACTTCAATTCAGGGCATTTTTTCATCCACTGGGCCACTGAGTAATTTAAGCAATATCATTGCCAACTCTCGTGGGTTGGATGTGGTGGTCGACGTTGGATTTGACATGGCCGTATTAGGTAGCGGATGTGATGAACTGGCTCGTATGTTCGTTCCACAGCGAGCAAGTAATGTGGCCACAAATGCTTCCATCCAAGGGAGTTTCTCTGCCCACAACCCAACCATCCTTGGGAATATTGATCGTTCTGATCCAACAGAACCAGGTACCTCATCCCTCAGCCTGAGTCCACTTACCAGACTATCTGGTTATGCAAATGAAGATCATATGCTCCAAGCTCCATACAGAAGAGGTTTTGCTTCCATGAACACCCATCCTTTGGAGGGTTCCCTTGGTTGTAATGAGACCATCCCCAACAATAGTATTCCTTGTGATCAAGCTGACCCAGGCCCCTCATCACGGAACTTTAGTGCATCAGCTGGACCATCCAGCAATGCATTGAATACATACGTACCCCAAGTTCCATATGGAACAACTTATGCTGGCACAAGTACCCCTATCCCGGAGGCTCTCATTGGCCGAACTCCAACCATCCCAGTGAGTATTATTCCTTGTGAATCAACTGAACCAGATACTTCATCTCAGGGCATTAGCCCATCCATCAGTACATTGGGAGAGGCAGGGATGCACAATTCAAAAAGGCGGAGGACCTAATCATTCATTACAGAAGGCCGATGATCTCATACGGCCATTTCTGTAAGATTCTTTTGACCGATAGATATATTTCATGTTTATATCATACTTTTGTGTCATAATAGAAAATAAACATGTAACTGAGTTTTGGAATTTCATGTTCTTGTATACCATTGTTGTTTCTAGCAGCCTCAGAGTCATTTACACTCCATATCTCAGTATACTTCAATGGGCTGATTACTTTTAATTCTGCTATTGTTATGTATGTAATGTTGCTGGTATAGTCTATATTGTAATGGTGCTTAGACTGATGTGCTGAATTCAAATAGGAACTGTTTCTGTATGAGTTTTGTGTATATACAGAAGTTGTTAAAAATGAAAGAAAACTGAAATCAAAGATTTCTTTACAATTTAGAAGCAAACATCTGTGTTCAAATACCTCTTGCTGGGGTTACTGTCTTGAAGATTTGTCTGTTTTTAATCCCTCTTGCACATAGTATTATTTTATTTTTTTCTTTTAACTGATGTTGATGATGCGCCAACATCTTTTAGTTACAAATAAAAATATGGAAGTGATGTGATTTACCATTATTGAACTTATTGAGAAAATATGGGGTGCGTATTATAAAACTTGTTTTTCCCATGCATTGAGAAATTTCTGAATTTCATTTCCAGAAAGGAAAAATGAGGGGAAAAAAAAGAGGTGAAATTAAGGCTGCTAAGTGTTGCAAGTAATGGTGTCATTTGGTTTCTGATTTCTTTTTCTAAGCAGCTTCCGAAGTTGTTTTCATGGTCTGTAAAGGAAGCATCCTTGGAATTTCCTGATGACAACAACCCCCTCTTCCCCACCACCCCAAAAAAATAAAAAATAATAATAATAATAATAATAATAATAATAATAATTACACCCCTTCATTTGTGGAAAAATGATCATTAAGAACATTGGTGGTGGTGTTAAAAATATGAATTCTTATGTTTTTTTATACTTTATCTTGATATCAACTAGCAAAAAAAAAAAGTTATTTCAATTTTTGCCCTCCAAGAAACTAGCAAAAAAAAAAAGTACATATATACTAGTATAAATCAATCAATAAAATATCCTATCATTATCTCCCTCTTTCTTACATCTCATGTACAAAACCCCTTTCCCGGAAAAGGAAAATAATGATTGGCCTTAAGTGGAACTCATACATAACTGCTCTTTGTGGACCCCATTTTAAAAGTTTAAGAAATGGAAAACAATTGGATTGGATCTGACATGTCCTGATAAAAACCACCAGTTCAAAGATTTGCTTTGTACGGGGGGTAACTCCACGTGCCCACTTCCAAGTAACCACTTTTCGATCATTCCAAAATAAGAAAAGAATTAATTCGGGAGTTCTTTTTGTCTTTGGGTAAGGACAAGGATTGATTTAATTTATTTATAGGACTGCTATTTTTATCCTAAAAACTTTGGGACTTGGGAGAATCATTCGGTAGTCCAAGAAAAGAAACCCTAGTGTCCGTATTAAAAATAATACTTCCTCCATTTTCATAAAAATGAAACATTTGGTGTTTTGACACTATTCATCATTCGACTTTGATTCACGTTTACACAATAGTTATAGAAAGAAAAATATAGTCAAGTGAGATCTTGTTAGAATCGTCTCATCTCGTAGTTTTATAATATCAAATTTTTATAGTTTTTACTTATATACAACGTGAGTTATTAACTGTTAAAAATATGCATCGGACTACGTGCGCAGAGTGAATGTTGTACATTCATAAAAACAAAGGAAGTATGAATCTACGAGTTCAGCCTAAAAACCTAAAATCAATTGGTAATAGTTATAAACTGAGAATAACCCAGCATATAATTGATATGGGACTTTAACAGCCTTTCTAGCTCCAACAATCCCCTTTTTTTCAATCATCAAGTGACATAAAAAATGATCTCCTAATCAATACTTAAAGCTCTAATTTAAATATCTATTTAACAGTATTTTTCATTACTTCTTAAAATTTATTTAAATAAAGGAGTAATATAAAAAATTTACGATTTCCTCAAAGTCGTAGGTAATTCTAAAATGTTTTATTATAATAATACGAAGAAATAGTAATTAACTCCACCAAGTATTTGCTGCGCTATTTTATGTTGTGTTTGTGTTGTGGTATGATGTGATAGATGATTTTGCAGTGGAATATTGTATCCATCAAAGGACATTAAAAAAATATGGGATTTTTTTTAAATGAAGACCTAGCTCAAATAATCAAGTCCCTTGATTTCTAACGGAATTTTGGAGGTTCGATTTATAACATAAAAAATATTTAATTTTAGATATATCTCGGCAAAATAAAATGGCTTATATGGCTTTTAGCCCCCAGCCCCTAGGCCACTTCCTGTCTTCCTCGCGACTTTTTGATTTCCAACTTCCTGACTTCCATGAATATCTACCTTTTGCTGCTTCATTTTATTTTTTTAATTGTTTACATCCAGAAAATCTAAAGGTCAAATAATGACTTCCAATTTTATAATTGGATTCTATTCCCCATCTCCCATCTAATAAATCCCAAGGTTGAGTTTTGTAGTTTTGTTGAGGATTGAGGACCTCAGCTAAAAATGAAATCTTGTGTACGGAACAGGGTTTAGGGATTTTAGGGTAGGGTTTTTTATATTCTTAATCATTTTTTTTTTATAATCACAAAGAAAATAAATACTCATTCCGTCGTATTTAATTTGTCCATTTTATTTCTGTACAGCAATATATAATAAAAAAATATATACTGTATTATAAAACTACATAATTCTAATAAGACCAACTCCATTATTTTCTTTCAAACATATATTTGCAATCAAATTAAATTAAAATTAAACAATAAACAATGATATAACAAGACAAGTAACAAATAATCAGACCAAGGACAATGCCAAATATGCCATCGTTGCGTGTGGTGATTTTTCATTTACTTTTGGGAGACAACTATTCAGAAAAATATACTCCACGCAGGATAACTGTATTTTTATACGTACATCAATTGAACAAATACTTTGACACAGTAATATGTCATCCGTCCATATTTATCTTCTTACTTTCCGTTTTTGGAGGTCCTACGTTTATCTTCCTACCCTAAAAAGAGAATTTTTTTTTTTACTAAAATGTCCCCACATGTCTATATATTTAAAAAAAAACCAATCTTTAATTTTACTAATAAAATACAACTTGGAAGAAGATAAATATGACGGAGGTAGTACATGTTACATACTCCCCACCACAGGCCGCTGTGGCGCTGTGTTGTTTACTGTGTGAACTCCGGGCGGTTCTGCACGCGTTTCAGCCCCGCCAAAAGTCTATAAAAACCCCTTACTAGCCACGTCTCGCAGTAAATCCTAAAAGGTTAAATATTCTTTTAGCTTTCAGTAGTGTTCACCGGAATCCGGCGATGGGGGCGGTCAGTAGTCTTGGGGTTGGATCTGCAGAGCGAGCCGAAAGTTCAGATGCCGGGCGTCTTGGTTTAGTTTTCAGGAAGTAAGTCGATGTGTTCATTTTTCACCAAAAAAATCAAGTCTTTTGCTTAGCTTGGTTTGGGTTTGTGGAGTTGACTTGAAATGGGTTGAGCTTAATTCCTCTTTTACGTGGTGTTAGAACTCAGAATCAACTAGTTTCGCAGTTTAGTTGAGGGTCTTGAGTAGATTCTTAAGAACTGAATTTTAGAAAATGAAATTGTGTTTATAGGATTTTGACGGTTTAGTATCCTGTTTTATAGAGGGGTTTTGGTTGTCAAGATTCTTGGACGAAGCTTGCCTTTTTGCGGTTTTGGTTGATTGGAATGTTGAATAATATATTGGGGGGCCGGGCTGCTTGTTTGATTCGAATTTGTTTCTCGATTTACTATACATGTCATTCCTTTCTTGGTTGCTGTGGATTTTCTTTTTATTTTCTGTCTTCTTTTCTTTTGAAGGCTGATGCAAGAGCAGGTAGAACTAATGGTGATACAAATTGTTCCGAAAGTGATTATTCCAAAAATGGAGGATTTGGTTCGAAAAGTTGTGAGTGACCACAGAATTCATTTCTTTGAAGTTTTGTTGTCTGGTTGTGACTATTGAGAATTGGCCTTCTAATTTAGGAAATTCATGTTTGCTCATGTGACAGCAAAAATTGATATGTGAGCTTTATTAGCATAAATATTTAAACGTCAATGGATAAGATTATGCAGCTTTGATATCATGAAACTTGAGACTTAGCAATTTATTAGTGCCTGATATGGGAATCTGTAGATCTGATTGAACAAATGACACTTTTATTGGTTTGGCATGTAATAGCCAAAGCCAGACATTTCTTAGGTTCTTATTTCATAATGGAAATTTTGCATCTTATAAGTGAACTTCACTTAATGCTGGCTTTAAAACTTATTGTTGTGACATTTGAATTTCCTGTGTTGGCATGTAGATGTTGTATAGCCACAATATTTGTTTCAACATAGTTAGGAGATATTCTTTGTAGACATTTGTAAATGTATCTAGATGCTGGCAACCTTGAACTATTGGTATATTGGTATGTTGGATAAAAATTACCAAACTTGATCTCTGAATCTCGAAATTCTTGTGTTTAGGTTAAAGAAAAAATTAAATCAGCCACAGAGAACATTTTGGCTGGTGGCATTCGGTAAGAATTTTAGTATGGCCATTCCATTTCTTCTCTTTACAATGCAAATTTGACCTATTCAGATGCATGTTGTAAGAAAACCATCCTCTATTAATGCATTTTTGACCTCTTATTCAGGACCAATAGAAATACAGTGACTGTGACAAATGAAAGAAAACTGTGTCTTAGGTTTTCAGATGAGGTGTCTGAGAAGGTACTCACTGGTCAAGAGATTAAAGGAAAAGGAGGTCTGCCAATGAGGGTGGCCCTTGTTGACAAAGATACCGGAGATGTTATTGAAAGTGGGCAAGGATCTTCTGCAAAGGTGGAAGTATCATTTCTTGAGGCAGGTGAGGGTAATGAGAATATTGAGAGCCAGCAGGATTTCAGTAATAGAATCATTCCACAAAGTGACAAAAAAAAGCCCCACTTTGCTAAAGTTTGCCATGTATACCTTGAGAAAGGTATTGGCGTGTTAAAGAATGCTAAGTTAGCAAATCCCTCAGACTGGACGAAGGTCTGTAAGTGTCGGCTGGGGGCACAAGTTGTGGATAATTTAAATGGTCTCAAGGTTCAGGAAGCATGGACAGAGCCATTTTTGGTCTCAGATAGTCGCAGAGAGTGTATGTGATACAAAGTTAATTCTTATAAATCTAATATATCATTTTATGTGTTTTTTGCAGTTAATTTTATCACTATGGAAATGATTGCCTTTTTAACTAGTTAAAATTGATTTGTATAATTGGGTGATAGTCTTGTTGAAAGATGAACGGTATGCGGTAAAGAAGGTAGATTGATTAAAATTCAAGGCCCTCAAATTACCATTTTTTGGGAGTAACAGCTCTATTTGCAGTGAACAAGAAGCCTGAAATGCCCTCACTTTCTGATCATGTATCAAGATTGAATCAAATTGGGAAAGATGGTCCGCCATGTAAGCGTTTGGAGGAGAAAAAGATCAAAACAGTAGAGCAATTCCTGTTTCTGCTCAATGTTCATCCTCAGAAGCTTAAAGAAGTAACGATAATCGCATCTTCCCCTTTTAATCATATATATATATGGGAATGATTTCTGATATTTGCCAAGTGAAATTTTTCTCCTTTTATTTGCTTATTGATGATTAAAACTAGTTTTAATTTCTTGTTACATATTCTTTCTTTGGTGCCTTCCAAAATTCATTCATTGTTGATAGTAATGAACTATTTACAAAATTATGCTAAATTGTTTCTTTCTATACAGATACTATCTGTGCGTGATAAGACCTGGAATGCCAGTGTGAACCATGCTCAGACCTGCATTATTGATGATAAAAACATTTACATGCACAATGATTCCTCTGAAGGTAGCATGAGTGTTCTGTTTGATGCTGTTGGAAATTTGAAGGGCGTAATCCTTAATTCCCAATATGTTACGGAGCATTGCCTATCAAATGATGAAAAGGTTTCTTTTTTAAGTATATTACTATATCTGATATCATTGTTGCCTGGACTTTCTTCTTTTTAACTTAGGAGTAACTTTTTAAACAGGTTTCTGCAAAGAATTTACTACGTTCTGCTTTTGAGAATTGGAAGGATAGATGTGATCGAACCTCCTTCGGTGATGAAGTGGCTCTTGTTCAGAGATTCCCACGTCGGGAAGGGATTGATGCCCCAATCCCCTCCGTCCAGGAGGATTCCCCTGGCATTGCTAGTTTTGAAAATAGTGATCATGGTGATCCAACTGAGGCCGTTGACTCAGGTCAGAGCATTAGTACATCTATTGAGGAGCATTTCCATGACTTGGATACGACTATGTCTGAAAATATCAATCATGATGTGCCCTCTGAGCCAGGTACCTCAGCTCAGCACATAAATCATTCATATATTAAACCATCTTGTAATAATGGATGTGATTTGACAATATCCGAGAATATTTATGATGGTGATCGAACAGGGCCACTTACCTCATCCCAAAGAGGGAATCCATCTATTGAGCAATCTGGTAATGTGAGTAATACTCTTGTACACGAAGGTCCGTGTCAAGCAAATTATGCTGTTGTCCCTGGTCATGATTCAACCAGATTCCAAGGTGTGAGTAATCAATGTAATCCAACCGAACCTGGTAATTCTGCTCAGAGAATTAGTCCATCCATTGGAACATCTGGTGATGCAAATGGTTATTATCATCAGATCCCTCCTGTGTCAACACATTTCGAACTGCCAGATAGCAATGTTTATGATGGTCCCCTGTACAGCCCAGATTACTGTTACTATGGTATGCTTCCCGAAAACTGTGGGGGCAATGCTCGCAAAATCTTCCTACTGGGGAGCATCATTATTTATTGGAAGTTTCTGGCAAATAAAAAGAGGAAAAATGCTCTGGGACTGAGAGTGATGGATGTTGCGAAAAGGCAAAGGATTGAATAGCTGCATATGGAAATTGATCTTGCATAGGTATCTTTCGTAAGATTCTTTCGACCAAGGGTAGACAACTATCAACTCCCATCATGTTTCGTGTTCTTGAATGTCCATTAATCCACATATACTCACATCTTATTCTTGTTACAGGCAGCATGAGTTCTTTACACGCCATATCTCAGAAATACTCCTATGTATCCATTCATTTTGAGTTTGTTTTTGATGCATAATAATGTTGCTCTTATATGGTTATGGTTCTTGGTTCATAGTAGACTGCAGTGACCTCAAAATGAAACCCTGTAGGTGCATATGGTTCTTGGTAGATTCATGAATATCCTGTTGTTGTACAGTCGATCCAGGTACGCAGAAAAAAGCAAACATTTCCTTACCCGTGGCTTCGTTAATGGATGTTGCAATTCTTGCCATTATTGTGTTTTGGTAACATTCCAAATAGTCTCAGTTCTCATCATCAGCTGCTAATCCATAACAATGAACTGCAATTCATTTGTATGAGGTCCTTTTTCTTGAAATTAATTGATACAAATCGAGATACATAGTCGATGCTGGAAGTTAGATGGGATTATAACTTGCTTCAATGGTAACTCCTAGTCTCTTGGCCTTTCTCATCTGCCTATAAATAGGATAGGGTTTTCATTGCACACACTTGCACCTAACAAGAATCATCAGGGTATTTGGATACAAATTTTACACCAGATTATAGGTGAGACACCATTATTGTGTTTTGGCAGTTTTACAACTTCAAATACAAAGACGAATGCTTTTCAAAAATTGATTATCTGATTATTGTGTTTGCGAACTATATAAGCTATCTATACTATCTGAAAATACTTAATCTCTCTGAAGCAAGTGCTGTTATACTAGTAATTATCTAATTATGCGTTCTCAATATGCGCTGCACTTTTCAAAATGCACATTCAAGCACTCCTATATTAAATAGTGAGGGTGTGACTTGTGAGTGCATTCAGGACAAAACCAGATTCAGACAAGGCAGCTGAATTTTTTTTTCCCCTTTTAAATTCCAGTAAGTTTAGTTACACTTTCCTATTCGTTATTCAATTGTTTTATTTTTGTAAGAATCTTGCTCTAGATTGTTTCTTTCTCTGTTTTGTTTTTCTTTTTCTAAAAATATCGTAAACCTGCTATTTTCATAGTCCCACAGTCACTACACCGGGGCTCCAGATTCTGCTTGAGTTGAGTGTCCCCTTATTTATATGGAACATGAGCTATTTCATCCATTATCCATTAATTTTGGCCTTTTGGGTTGGAATCTCGTATTAGAAACGCTGTGTGATGCTTTGTTTATCCAAATAGTTCAAACACCTTTTACAGGGACGCATCTCCTGGAGCGATGCTTCAAAGAGACTACTTTGTTCTTTTTTCTGTTCGTTTTTTTTTCATATTTTTCTAGAGCAGATGCCGGGGACAACACAAAATGCGCAAGACTGTTGAAACTTGAAACTTGAAAGGCAGTATGAAGGATTCACCTGGATTGGTGTATGGTATGCAGCTTCTACTCTTTTATGGCGATCAATACAGGAGGAAACAGTTTCAATCACGCGTAAGGATGCAAAAGATGCGATGGCTTCTGGAGAAAAAATCGCTGGCGATGCGCAGATTGATTTTCTGAAACAGTCTGGCACACTAAATTTCTGATTCAAACTATCTTCTGATTAGGTATGCAGTGAGTGATGTGTAGCATATGTTGATTGCTTGGTGATGATGGAATGAACGCTGAATTTAGTTGTTTTTTTGTGAAGCTGATCACTGCTTTTTCATTTGTTGGGATCCTTTTTTCTTGTGTCTTCTGAGAAATGTATCTGAACAAACTCTTACAACTTAGTGGATTTTTTTGTTATGTTATTGCAATATTAAACCCAACACTACAAATTTCATACTTCTTACGTAGTATTGTTTGTCTTTTGATTTCTCATTATATAGTGCTGTTAAGTAGTCCCATCTCGTATATATTTGAGACTCCCTTTGCTTATATGGACTTAGGTTACTCCATACATTACTAATTTGTTTTGGGCTGGAACATCAAACTTATCGTGTAACTAATATGATAGCAGAGCCACATGTACTCAGACCTCAGTTAGGTATCTCTTTATTTTTGATATGAATATAATCTCGATGATGGGTATTAAGTATTCCATATCGTATATATCTTGTTGATTTTGGGTTGGAACCTTGTATATTTCTAACACATGCAATTTGGTTTTAAAATTTTCTGCGGTTAATGAGTATTGACTAGTTCTAATATTTCATTCTTAAAATTGGTTTAAATTGTCACTAAGAGGAATTCATCCTAATTCATAATTAGATTTTGTGATTATATCTCTATTGCACAAAATCATCCTTATACAAATTTATTTATTTATTTATTTTTACAGTTTTACGGAAAAAAATAATTACTTATTGATATGAAAAAATATATTAAAATCTACGCGGACTTTGATAAACTATCTTTCTTTTATTCTATGACATTAATCCCTAATGGAAAAACTGTTCAAAATCCATAGTATAATAGACTAGTTGTTGTGTAAATATATAATAATATAGACTAGTAATTAAAGAAGAATTGGAAACGGACAGAAGTAGCAAGCAAGAGATCTCTTTTATTCAACTGACTTGATGTGTATATTTTGTGTCCAATGCAGGAGTATTTATAGGAAACGGAGGAATAGATTAGTCATCATATTGAATGACTAATGGTTTTATTTTCTACGTGTAAGGCATGCAATGTGCCAGAGACATCCACAATTTACTAATACGTGTACAATACTCCCCTTTGGATGTCGTTGATACAAAGAATATGCCTCATTAAAACCTTACTAGGAAAAAACCCTGTGGGAAAAAATCCTAGTGAAGGAAAAAGAGTACAATATTCTTGTATTCATTGCTCCCTGATTGTAACATCACTTTAAATCTCGAAGCCGCAGCATTCCAATTTTCTTTACAAGCTTCTCGAATGTTGCAGTCGGCAATGCCTTGGTCAATAGATCCGCTAAGTTCTCATCTGATCGAATTTGTTGCACATCAATTTCACCATTCTTTTGAAGATCATGGGTATAGAAAAATTTTGGTGAAATGTGTTTAGTTCTATCTCCTTTTATATAACCCCTTTCAATTGGGCTATACAAGCTGAATTATCTTCAAATAAAATTGTTGGGGGAACTTTTGGTTCAATGACCAAACCACAATTTTTTAATATATGATTAGTCATTGACCTCAACCAAACACATTCTCGACTAGCCTCATGGATTGCTAATATTTCAGCATGATTTGAGGAAGTTGCCGTTAATGTTTGTTTCATAGATCTCCATGAGATAGCAGTTCCACCACACATAAAAATATAGCCTGTTTGAGATTTGGCTTTGTGTGGGTCTGATAAATATCCTGCATCGGCATATCCGATCAACTCATGTCGAGAATCTTTTGGGTAAAATAACTCAAGGTCAACTGTTCCCTGGAGATAGCGAAAGATGTGCTTTATGCCTTTCCAATGTCGTTGAGTAGGGCAAGAACTAAATCTTGCGAGTAAATTAACAGCAAACGCGATATCAGGTCGCGTGCTATTTGCCAGATACATTAACGCGCCAATTGCGCTTAAATATGGCACTTCTGGGCCAAGTTGTTCTTCATCATCTCCCTTTGGCCTAAATGGATCCTTTGCAGGATCAAGTGTCCGAACGACCATTGGACTACTTAACGGATGAGCATAATCCATTCGAAATTGCTTCAATACCTTTTGGGTATAAGCTGATTGATGAACAAAAATACCCTTATCCAAATGCTCAATTTGCAAGCCAAGGCAGAATTTTGTTTTTCCAAAATCCATTATTTCAAACTCCTTTTTAAGATATTCAACAGCCTTTTCTAGCTCTTCAGGAGTTCCAATTAAATTTAAATCGTCAACATAGACTGCAACGATTACAAATTCTGACCCATTTTTCTTTATAAAAACACATGGACATATAGGGTCATTCACATAACCTTCATTTATCAAAATTTCGCTGAGGCGATTGTACCACATTCGGCCCGATTGCTTGAGCCCATAAAGTGATTTTTGTAATTTGATGGAATAAACTTCTCTGGGCTTTGAGTTATAAGATTCAGGCAATTTAAATCCTTCAGGTATTTTCATATAAATATCATTCTCCAATGAGCCATATAAGTAAGCAGTAACAACATCCATCAGCCTCATTTCGAGCTTTTCTCGTACTGCTAGGCTCATGAGATACCTGAAAGTTATTCCATCCATAACTGGGGAATATGTTTCCTCAAAATCAATTCCCGGTCTTTGGAAAAATCCTTGGGCTACAAGCCTTGCTTTGTATCTTGCAATTTCATTATTTTCATTTCTCTTTCTAACAAACACCCATCTGTAGCCAACTGGTTTTACATTTTCAGGTGTTTGGACTATGGGGCCGAATACTTTTCTTTTGTTCAGTGAATCCAATTCTGATTTAATTGCATCTTTCCATTTTGGCCAATCATCCCTTTGCCGACATTCATCAACTGATTTTGGTTCAGGATCCTCGTCATCTTTCATCATCTCAAGTGCTACATTATATGCAAATACTTGATCAACTTTGATTTCTTTCCGGTTCCAATACTTTCCAGAAGTGATATAATTGAAAGCAGTTTCAATAGTTTCACTTTCTTCTGGATTAGCATTTTCAGCATCAACTTCTTCAAAAGTTGAATTTGTTACCTCTTCAGGTTTTTCGTCATCCACGTGTATAATTCTTTTCTTTCGTGGATTTTTATCTTTGGAACCCATTGGTCTACCACGCTTTTGCCGTGGATTAGATTCATTAGCACTTGGGATTTGCCCTTCAGGTATATTTATTTTGGCCGGTGCATTTGCTGCTTCAATGTAAGATTTTGTCACTCTTGCAGCATCATTGAAGGCATCAGGCAATTGATTTGCAATCCTTTGCAAATGCACAATTCTTTGCACTTCTAATTCACATTGTTTTGTACGAGGATCACATATATCAAGTGGGATTTTCCACGAAATTTCTTTTTTCAGTTGATTACTTCCTCCCCCTAATGTCGGGAAATGTGATTCGTCAAAATGACAATCTGCAAATCTTGCAGTAAATAAATCACCCGTTGTTGGTTCAAGATATTTAATAATCGAAGGGGATTCATACCCGACATATATGCCCATCCTTATTTGAGGTCCCATTTTTGTCCTTTGAGGTGGTGCTATTGGTACATATACAGCACACCCAAAATTTCTTAAATGGGAAATATTGGGTTCTTTTCCCGTTATAATTTGAGTAGGGGAGTAGCTATAATAGCTTGTCGGTCTAATTTTTACTAATGCTGCTGCATGCAATATAGCATGTCCCCAAGCAGAAACGGGGAGTTTTGATTTCATCAATAAAGGTCGTGCAATTAATTGCAACCTTTTGATTAATGATTCAGCCAGACCATTTTGGGTGTGCACATATGGAACTGGATGTTCTACAGTGATACCAACAGATGTGCAAAAATCATCAAAAGCATTTGATGTGTATTCTCCAGCATTATCAAGGCGTATTTTCTTTATTGGATAATCAGGAAATTGTGCTCGCAATTTAATAATTTGTGCAAGTAGTCTAGCAAAGGCTAGGTTGCGAGTTGACAATAAACAGACATGGGACCATCTTGTTGATGCATCAATTAGTACCATAAAGTACTTGAATGGTCCACAAGGTGGATCTATTGGCCCACATATATCGCCTTGAATTCTTTCCAAAAATGCAAGGGATTCAATTCCCACTTTTGCTGGAGATGGCCTGGTAATTAATTTTCCTTGATAGCAAGCAGCACATGTAAACTCATTTGGATTCAAAACCATTTTATGGTTTAATTTATGGCCACTGGAATTTTCAATTATTCGCCTCAACATCACGCTGCCCGGATGTCCAAGCCTTTCATGCCAAGTTATAAATTCACTAGTAGCCTTTAGGCCTACTAGGTTATGTACTTCTCCGGCATAAATTTTTGTATAATATAATCCGGATGTCAAACATGGCAGCTTTTCATGAACAAACTTTTCACAATTGATGGTTTGAGTAATTAAACATACTCATTTCCTGCCTCATTTAAAGTTTCAATGTGATAGCCATTTTTTCGAATATCACCAAAACTTAGCAAGTTCCTCCGAGCCTTGCTTGAAAATAGGGCATTTTCAAATGCCAATTTTGTCCCTTTAGGGAGAAATATAACTGCTCTTCCAGATCCTTCAATACAATTTTCATTACCGCTTATAGTTTTCACTGCGGTCTTTCCCAATTTTAATTGGGAGAAAAAGCTTTTGCTTTTTAAGATACTGTGCGTTGTAGCACTATCAATGAGGCAGATTTCATTTTCAACTTGGCCATCCATTTCTTTTCAGAAGGTAATAAAAACAACATCAGTAATATAATATAATCACTGCAAAATACATTATAACTTGGGGGATACAAAACTGGGAGTAAAATACTAAAATACAAAATATCATAAGGCAAAATATATCATACGCAAAATACAAAATGTAAAGCCGATCTTTTCACTTTTCTTTTTCAGTTTGTGCCACCAATAAAATCATCAGTGTCCAAGTGGGTAATGTCATCATTCAGAACATCATCAAAGGTATCATCGTGGGTGGCATGATGTGTCTCGGGATCAGATCTTTCTTGCCTTTTCGAGGCCTGGTACAGTTCAGCTAAATGACTAGCTGTTCGGCAAACTCGGGCCCAATGACCCTTGATTCCGCAGCGATCACATGGTTGATCATTATTTCTATCTCTTTTAGGCTTTGGCTGCGATTTATAGGGCCTCCTGTTGCAACTTCTACGGTTGAATTCATATCGAGGTTTATTTTGATATTTGTTTCTCGCAGATGATTCAGGCCTCCCCCGACCGCGATCCCGATTTCTGTCACGATTAAAGTTTTGATTTCTTTTGATTCCCACGATCCCGCACTTGGTTTTCTGCTTCTGTGGCATTTGCTTCAGGAAATGGGGCAGCACCTGTTGGCCTGGATTCATGATTTTTCAGCAATAATTCTTTATTCTGCTCGGCCAAAAGTAGACAGGTGATAAGCTCAGAGTATTTTTGAAAACCCCGCTCACGGTACTGCTGCTGTAAAACCAGATTTGTGGCATGGAATGTGGAGAATGTTTTTTCCAGCATATCAGATTCAGTTATTTTTTCTCCACAAAGTGTCAGTTGCGATGTAATACGAAACATCGCTGAATTATATTCACGGACTGATTTGAAGTCCTGGAGCCTCAGATTATGCCATTCGCTTCGAGCCTTTGGCAGCACCGTCATTTTGAGATGATCATATCTCTCTTTCAATTTCAGCCACAGTTCAAGTGGTGATTCCAGCGTCACATATTGAAGTTTCAGAGATTCATCAATATGGTGGCACAGAAAGATCATGGCTTTTGCCTTATCCTGGCTGGATGGTTTTTTGTCAGGGGGATAGTATCTTCCAACCCCATAGATGCCAGATGCATCTTTACGTCCCGTGCCCAGGACATGTAATTATCTCCAGAAACCCATAACGGGAGAAATTCCTGCTTTGAGAGATTAGCCATAATTATATTGAAAAGTAACGATATAAAATCATACCTAAGACAGAACTCCGATAGAACTCCGGTAGAGACCCCTCGTGCTGATAACGTGTTGTGTAAATATATAATAATATAGACTAGTAATTAAAGAAGAATTGGAAACGGACAGAAGTAGCAAGGCAAGAGATCTCTTTTATTCAACTGACTTGATGTGTATATTTTGTGTCCAATGCAGGAGTATTTATAGGAAACGGAGGAATAGATTAGTCATCATATTGAATGACTAATGGTTTTATTTTCTACGTGTAAGGCATGCAATGTGCCAGAGACATCCACAATTTACTAATACCTGTACAATACTAGTAGTTTTTTCCCGGTTCAAAGTTAGTGGAAAAACATCATGAGTAAGACGAGTACTTCAAGATTTGGTGTGTCTTCCATATGTCCACATCTCTTGGGAATCGAATTATTGCAACTCCAATCATTAAACAATTTTCAACATTCTCATACATGGATATAATTAAATAATTAATGCATATATAATAATGAATATACAGTTGAAAATGTTATAATGATGGTAAATAGAAATCTATCATTATAAAATCTATTCTTGAAAAAAAAAAAAAAAATTTACCCCAATACCTATCATTTTAATGGTAAATAGAAAAAAAATGAAATAAAGGGGAGAGTGATTTTTTTTTTCTAGCATACATAAAATTTTACCATTTCATATACTTCCTCGGTTGTTAAATAATAGCTCTGCATGTGTTTTTGACACTATACACACACATACTCTAATTTAAAGTTTTACTAGTAAGTAACCCGTCGAGACTCGACGGGTATAATTATATATTTTATATATAATATATACTTATATCATATGAAACTAATAGAGAATATATAATAATTAAAATTTAATTATTTTAAAATAATAGAGAGATCATATTAAACCGTTTTCTTGTGGTTTGTCCTGTACAAACCTAGCAGATCAATAAAAATAAATGATAAATTATATGTCAATTAATTTGAAATTTTATTTAGCTCTGCATGTACTTCCTCGGTTGTTAAATAATAGCTCTGCATGTGTTTTTGACACTATACACACACACATACTCTAATTTAAAGTTTTATTATAGTTATACAAGTTAAAATATAGCCAAGTGTGATCTTGTTAGATTCGTCTCGTGTGTAATTTTTAAATATCGAATTTTTAGAATTTGTACTTGTACCGAACTTAAGTTATTAGCGATTTAAAATGTGCATTAGACTACGTGCACAATTGGTCCATAATAAATAAAAAAACGGAGAAAGTATTATATTTATATAATTTAAAACGTTAATTAATAAAATATGTTATTTTTTATGGGATGATTGTAATTCATACACGCATAACTTGTTTGCAATTAAATTGTTTTATTCATTTCAAATTTGAATTTGTTATATTCATTTTGTGTCTATATTCCGGAATATTTAAATTTCTATATGTATCTCACTTATCCATATCAGATTTTTTTTTAATAACTCTGTATTCTCAAGCCTCATTGAATCAAGACTAATCTCTCTTGTATAATTATCCGTATCAGATTTTCAATTTGAAAAAACAAAAAAGAAAAAAAGCATATAGTATATCCCTATCCAACAAAGATTTTAATTTGGTAACGAGTAACGAGTAACGACATTGTCCAATTTCCCTAACAAACGAGTAACAGTATTTTATTTATTTTTATTGACTTTTGGGGGCAAATGTAAGAAGCAGACAAATACCACGTATTTGCTTACCCAAAAAAAATATAAATAAAAATACCATGTATTTAAGAAAAATACAAAGTATATACCCAATTGTATGCATACATAATCGGTCCATATACTACTTGTATACTGAACTGATACAGTAGCATACTGTATTTTATACATTCTCGCCCACAGGCTGCTTTGTTGTTTACTGTGTCAGCTCTCTGCACTTCCCACTTTTCAGTTTTCCGCACCCGCCCTTACTATTTCTGCACGCGGTTCGGCCCCACCAAATTCTAGTCTATAAATTGATGTGAAACGCAACAAATTCTGTGCAGGTTGAATATTCCTCAAGCTCCCAGTTCTCAGTAGTGTGCACCAGAATCCGGCAATGGCGGCGGTCAGTAATCTCGAGGTCGGATCTTCAGAACAAGCAGAGAGTTCAGAATCTAGGCGCCTCGTTTTCGTTTTCAGGAAGTAAGTAAATGCTAGGAGGGACTATATTATTCTCTGGGGTGTTCTTTTTTACCAAAAAAAATCGAGTCTTTTGCCGAGCTTGGTTTGGGTTTGATTAGTTGTGAACGGAAATGGATTTGAGCTGAATTCCTCTTTAGTCATTATGCGGTGTTATGATTCATAGGGATTGAGTTTTAGAAGGTGAAATTGTGCTTTTAGGATGTTGATAGTTTCATTCCCACTTTTACAGGGGTTTTTTTGTGTTGGGAAAAATAGCGGAACAATGCGGAACCTGTGGGATCACCAAAAATACCAATACAGTACCAATATCCAAAACAGTATATCCCCTGTGTGCCAAATGAATTTCCAACAGATGCAATCAAGCCAACAACACCAAATCAACCAAAGCAACTATAAATCAACACCGAGATTTATACGTGGAAAACCCTTCAAAATGAAGGTAAAAACCACGGGCCAGTCGCCACCATCTCAAAATCTCCACTATATCAAATAATGGGTACACCAACGTTTCTCTCTAGCATATGCCTAGAGGTTCACCAACAATCATCAAGATTTTTACTAATCTTGGCTAATCAACAATAATCACATATGGCAGTGGATTCTCAAAGAAATATACTCTATAAAATGATTCTAGGATAACAAGAGAGATATAGAAGAGGATTTCACCGAAGCCTGAAAGTTTTGGAAGGTATGGCTGTTGTCTTCCTTCTTTTCTTCTTCTTCCTCTCTTCTGCTCTTTTCCCTCTGTTTTTCCCGAAGCTAGCTGCTGCTCTCTATTCTCAATTGTGGGATCTGCCTCACTGCCCTCAACATTATTACTCCATCTACCCGTAATAATTGACTTAATGCACTACCCTTTTTTTTTTTGTTTATTTGCTTTGCTGCCAGGCCATTGTGGCCTTACTGGTCAAGCTCAATAAATGAGCTGACCCTACAATTCTCCCCCATCAGCTCATTTTCTGGGCTCTACCAAGCCCGCTCCTCGCCTACATGCTTCGAACTTCTCTTTCGGTAAAGACTTGGTGAACATGTCTGCTGAATTCTCACTTGTGTGGATCTTCTCCAAACTCAACTGTTTGTCCTCAAGCACATCACGAATCCAATGATACCTGTAATCAATATGTTTGGATCTCGAATGGAAACTCGAATTTTTAGATAGATGGATTGCACTCTGACTGTCACTGTAAACAATCCACTTCTCTTGTTCAATGCCAAGCTCTTCCAACAGTTTCTTCATCCACAAAGCTTCTTTGCAAGCTTCTGTGATGGCAATGTATTCAGCTTCAGTACTAGACAAAGCAACACACTTTTGCAATCTTGATTGCCAAGAAACGGCTCCCCCTGCAAAAGTCATTAAGAACCCCGACGTGGACTTCCTGGAATCGACATCACCTGCCATATCTGAATCTGTATATCCAACCAGAGTAGGCTCATTAGTACCAAAGCATAAACATACACTGGAAGTACCTCTCAAGTATCTGAGAATCCATTTCACTGCAGCCCAATGCTCTTTTCCGGGATTAGAGAGAAACCGGCTCACTACTCCAACTGCATGAGCTATATCTGGTCTTGTGCAAACCATAGCATACATCAAGCTGCCAACTGCTGATGCGTAAGGAACTTTGCTCATCTCTTCTTTTTCTTTCTCACTTGTAGGGCACTGTTTAACTGAAAGTTTGAAGTGACTTGCAAGTGGAGAAGACACTGCCTTCGCCTTGCTCATGTTGAACCTCTCAAGCACAGTCTCAACATAGCGTTCCTGAGATAGCCAAAGTTTACCCTTCTTCCTGTCTCGGGTTATCTTCATGCCAAGTATCTGTTTAGCAGGGCCTAAGTCTTTCATTGCAAAAGACTTATCCAATTCTCTCTTTAACTTCTCAATCTTGCTAGCATCATGGCCAACAATCAACATATCATCTACATATAGCAGTAGGATAATGTAATCATCATCAGAATACCTCTTCACAAACACACAGTGATCAGACAGCGTTCTGGTATACCCTTGACCCATCATGAATGAATCGAACTTCTTGTACCATTGCCTCGGAGCTTGTTTCAATCCATACAAGCTCTTCTTAAGCTTACAAACCATGTTCTTTTTGCCTTTGACTTCAAAACCTTGAGGTTGTTCCATGTAGATTTCCTCCTCTAGAACACCATGAAGGAATGCAGTTTTCACATCAAGTTGCTCAATTTCCAAATTCAACCGGGCAGCTAGACCGAGAACAACTCTAATGGAGCTCATTTTCACAACTGGAGAAAATATTTCTTCAAAGTCAACACCTTTCTTTTGACCAAAACCTTTCACAACCAACCTTGCTTTGTACCTTGGTTGTGAGCTGTTTTCTGAAGTCTTCAACCTGTAAACCCACCTGTTCTTGAGTGCTTTCTTACCCTCTGGTAGTTTTACCAACTCATAAGTCTGATTATCTTTTAAAGATTTCATCTCATCTTGCATGGCTTTCAACCACTCATTCTTGGCTTCATGACCTATGGCTTCTTCATAGCTTTCAGGTTCATTTCCATCTGTAAGCATCACATACTCATTGGTGTTATATCTCTTTGATGGTTGGCGCTCCCTGGTGGATCTCCTCAAAACTGGCTCAACTGGTAGTGGTGGTTGTGGTACTTCTCCAACTGGATCAACATCATCAGCTGCAGGCTCATCATTAACATCATCACCAACCTCTGGTTGTACGTCTCCCCCGTGATCATGACCTACTAAGGGAGAAGGAACTGGATCCAATCTGACTGGAATTTCTGCAAAGGAACTGGGACTCTTATCTTTGCTGACATCATCCCCAAACTGATCTTCAAGAAATACAACATCTCTGCTTCTCACAATTTTCTTGTTCACTGGATCCCAAAACCTGTAACCAAGTTCTTCATGACCATAACCCAAGAAGATGCATTCTTTGGCCTTATCATCAAGCTTCGACCTCTCATCTTTCGGAACATGAACAAATGCTCTGCAGCCAAACACTCTCAAGTAGTCATAGGAAACATCTTTCCCACTCCAAACTCTGTTCGGAACATCACCATCCAGAGCAGTGCTTGGAGAAAGATTAATCAAATCAACTGCAGTCCGCATAGCCTCCCCCCAAAAGCTTTTGGGAAGCTTTGCATTCGAAAGCATACACCTGATCCTTTCCTCAATTGTCCTGTTCATCCTTTCAGCAACACCATTCAACTGTGGTGTCTTAGCTGGAGTCTTCTCAAGCCTGATACCATAAGTTCTGCAATAACTCTCAAACGACCCTCTGTATTCACCACCATTATCTGCTCTGACTGCCTTCAGCTTCTTTCCTGTTTCCCTTTCAACCCTGACATGAAACTCCTTGAATACATCAAAAACCTGATCCTTGGTTTTCAAAGCAGTGGCCCAAACTTTCCTTGAGTGGTCATCAATAAATGTAACAAAGTAGACAGCACCTCCAAGAGATTTATCTCGCATAAAACAAACATCAGTATGAATCAAATCAAGTACACCAGACTTTCTATGTGGAGGATAAGTATGGAATGAAACTCTATGTGCTTTACCAGCAATACAATCAAGACAAGTTTTCAGAGATGTACCTTGCAAATTCGGTAGAAATTGCTTCCTTGAGAGAGTCTGCAAGCTCTTCTCACTCACATGGCCAAGTCTCTTGTGCCAAAGGTCAATGCTGACACCTTTCTGAACAACATTTGTCTCCCCTTTGCATATCTTTGCTTGCATAACATAGAGTGTGCTCACTTTATTTCCTTTTGCAACTATCAAAGACCCTTTGGTGAGCTTCCATTTACTTTCACCTAAGTAGTTGCAGAAACCATCATCATCTAACTTTCCAGCTGAGATCAAATTGAGACGAATATCTGGAACATGTCTCACATCCTTGAGTATTAATTTGGTACCAAGATTTGTCTCCAAACAAATCTCTCCAATGCCCACAATCTTTGAAACACCATTGTTTCCCATCTTGACATTACCAAAATCACCAGAAGAGTACGAATTGAAGAAGTCACCATGAGATGTAACATGGAACGATGCGCCAGAATCAATCACCCAATCAGTGTCCTGACACACTAGACTAACACAACTGTCATCTAAGACAGTAACTGCATCACTGTTGTGGTTAACTGCATTAGTCTCTTTTTCTTCTTTCTTGCCTTCTGCAATTTCCCTTTTCAAGATCCTGCACTCTTTCTTCATGTGACCCGGCTTGTCGCAGTGATAACATCTGATCTCTTTTCTGTTCTTAGACCTTCCTCTTGGTGTATAATGTTTATCACGTCCTTGTGGATTTCTGCTCTTACTTCTTCCCTGTCTCACTGGCTTCTGAGAAACTAGAACATCTGAAGAAGATTCACCTTTTTCTTTTCTTCTTGCATCTTCATTGAGTAAACTGTCTTTAACCATCTCCATGGTTAGTGTTCCACCTGGTGCTGAAGTGCTCAATGAGACCACTAGTGTTTCCCAACTATCCGGTAGAGACCCCAGAAGTAGCAGTGCTTGTAACTCATCCTCAAGATTTAATTTCATCCCAGCCAACTGATTCACCAATCCCACAAAATCACTGGTATGCTCTGTCATACTCTTTCCATCCCTGAACTTTAAGTTCACAAGTCTTCTAATGAGCAACGCCTTGTTCCTAAAAGTATTTTTCTCATAAAGTGCCTCTAGCTTTTTCCACAATAAATCTGCTTTGGTTTCCTCTGCAATGTGATGGAATATATTGGGATCTACCCATTGCCTAATGGTAGCAGAAGCTTTCATATGCAACACTCCCCAAGCATCATCACTGACATCATTTGGCTTTTCTTTGCCTAACACCGGCTTAAATAAATCTTTGCAATAAAGCAGGTCAAGCATCTTTCTTTTCCAAATAGCATAATTCCCAGAATTTAATTTCATCATTCCAAAGGAATTTTGCTCATCCATTTCAACACACAGATATACTTTCAAAACTTCCACAGCCCAACTTTCGCTCTGATACCAGTTTGTTGGGAAAAATAGCGGAACAATGCGGAACCTGTGGGATCACCAAAAATACCAATACAGTACCAATATCCAAAACAGTATATCCCCTGTGTGCCAAATGAATTTCCAACAGATGCAATCAAGCCAACAACACCAAATCAACCAAAGCAACTATAAATCAACACCGAGATTTATACGTGGAAAACCCTTCAAAATGAAGGTAAAAACCACGGGCCAGTCGCCACCATCTCAAAATCTCCACTATATCAAATAATGGGTACACCAACGTTTCTCTCTAGCATATGCCTAGAGGTTCACCAACAATCATCAAGATTTTTACTAATCTTGGCTAATCAACAATAATCACATATGGCAGTGGATTCTCAAAGAAATATACTCTATAAAATGATTCTAGGATAACAAGAGAGATATAGAAGAGGATTTCACCGAAGCCTGAAAGTTTTGGAAGGTATGGCTGTTGTCTTCCTTCTTTTCTTCTTCTTCCTCTCTTCTGCTCTTTTCCCTCTGTTTTTCCCGAAGCTAGCTGCTGCTCTCTATTCTCAATTGTGGGATCTGCCTCACTGCCCTCAACATTATTACTCCATCTACCCGTAATAATTGACTTAATGCACTACCCTTTTTTTTTTTGTTTATTTGCTTTGCTGCCAGGCCATTGTGGCCTTACTGGTCAAGCTCAATAAATGAGCTGACCCTACATTTTGGTTCTAATTGTTGTTTAATTTTTTGTATTCAATTGGCTGTCCAGATTCTCTGATAAAGCTTGCATTTTTGTGCTTTTGCTCGATTGGAATGTTGAATTATTACATGGGGGGCCGGGCTGCTGGATTGATTCCAATTTATTTCTAATTTACTTTACATTTCATTCATTTCTTGGTTCTGTTGAATTTCTTTCTTATTTTGTCCTCTCTTTTTCTCGAAGGCTGATGGAACCGCTGGTGATCCAAACCGTCCAGAAAGTGATTCCTCCGATGTTTGAGAATATGGTTCGAAAAGTTGTGAGTGGCCACCAATTTTATTTGAAGTTTCCGCAGTCTGGTTGCATCTGACTATTGATATTTTTCCTTCTAATTTATGAAATGCATATATGCTCATTAGGTTCCCCTTGACAGAAAATTTATTAGAAATTTATGCAGCTATGATATCCTGAATCTTGAAACAGCAATTTATCAGTGCCTGATACAGGAAATGTATAAATCTGATTGAACCCGCAACACTAATTTGGTTGGTTTGGAGTGTAATAGCGACATTTCTTAGGTTCTTGTTTCGTGATGGAAACTTTTCATCTTATAATTGAGCTTGTACTTCATGCTGGCTTTAAAACTGATTGTGGCCTTGTGGACTGTCTTTGTTCAACATATTTATGAGATATTCTTTATAGATATTTATATATGTGTCTAAATGGTGGCAACCTTAAATAGAACTGCCGTAGCCATACTTGATCTCTGATTTTCTAAATTCTTGTGTTTAGTTTAAAGAAGAAATGAAAAAGGCTACGGAGAACATTTTGGCTGGAAACAGCTGGTAAGAATTTTATCACAGACTATTCCGTTTCATCTCTATACAATGAAAATTTGAAGTATGGATACTCGTGGAACTCTTGAAATGTGTGTTGTCAATAACAAATCTTTGAGTGACATACTTGTAAAAAACACAGTCCTCATTTTTGACCTCTTATTCAGGACCAACAGGAATACAGTGATTGTGACAAATGAACGAAGGTTGTGTCTTAGGTTTTTAGATGAGGTGTCTGAGGAGGTACTCACTGGTCAGGAGATTACTGGAAAAGGAGGTTTGCCAATGAGGGTGGCCCTTGTTGACAAAGTTACCGGAGATGTTATAGTAAGTGGGCCAGAAAGTTCTGCAAAGGTGGAGATATTATTTCTCGAGGCAGGTGCTGGTAATGAGAATATTCAGAACCGTCAGGACTTCATAAGTAGAATTATCAAACAAAGTGACAAGACAAAGCCCCACTTTGCTAAAAGTTACCATGTGTGCCTTAAGAATGGAATCGGTGTTTTGAAGAATGCCAAGTTAGCAAATGATGCAACCTGGACTAAAATCTGTAAGTGCCGGCTAGGGGCACAAGTTGTGGAGAATTTAAACGGTGTCAAGGTTCAGGAAGCCTGGACAGGGCCATTTTCAGTCTCAGATAATCGCGGCACGTGTATGTGATGCAAAGTTATTTCTTATAAAATCTGATATATCATCATTTGTGTTTGTTGTAGTTTTATCACTTCAGAAATGATTGCTTTTTTACCTACTTAAAGTTGATTTGTTGAATTGGGTGATAGTCTTGTTGAAAGATGAATACTACGAGGTAAAGAAGGTAGATTGTGTAAAACTTGAGGTCCTTAAATTACCATTTTTGGAAGTAACAGCTGCTCTCTCTTTTGCAGTGTACAAGAAGCGTGAAATCCCCTCACCTTCCGATCTGGTTTGGAGATTGAATCACATTGGGAGAGGTGGTAACCCATGTAAGCGTTTGGAAAAGGAAAAAGTCAAGACGGTAGAGCAATTTCTGTTTCTGCTCAATGTTCATCCTCAGAAGCTTCAAGACGTAATGATATTTGCTGTTTCTCATTTTATTTTCATATTGATGATTAAAACTAGTTTTAATTTCTCGTCACATATTATTTATTCAGAATTCAAAATTCATGAACTGATGATAGTAAACCTTTCAGTTCTGTATACTGATGAAGCATTTACAAAATTATGTTAAATCGTTTCTGTGTATACAGATACTATCTGTTTCTGATAAGGCCTGGAACGCGATTGTGAACCATGCTCGGACCTGCATTATTGATGATGAGAACATTTACAAGTACTGTGATTCCTCTGGAGGTAACATGAGTGTGCTGTTTGATTCTGTCGGAAAATTGAAGGGCGTAATCCTTGATTCCAAGTATGTGACCGAGCATTGTCTATCAGGAGACGAAAAGGTTTGTTTCTAAAGAATGAATTTTGAAGTAAGTTACTATATCAGACATCATTCTTCCCTTGAACTTTCTTCTTTTTAACTGAGCAATAACTTTTTAAACAGGCTCGCGCAAACAAGTTGCTACTGTCTGCTTTTGAAAACTGGACGGATGGATGTGATAGAACCATCTGTGATGAAGCAACTCTTGCCTTCATCCAGAAGGATGTCCCTGGCATTGAATCAACAGGATTAGATAATATTACTTATGGTGAGCCAACCGAGGCAGTTAACTCGGGTCAGAGCATTAGTCCATTCATCGAGCCATCTAGTAATGCAAATAATACTCCTGTGGAACAAGTTCTATGTCAAGGAAATGGTTTGGCTACAAACTCCTCCATCCAGGCTGATGTCCTCGGCTGTGATTTAACCATATCTGAAAATACCAGTCTTGGTGATATATGCGAGCCACATACCTCAGCTCAAGGTGTTAGTCCAAATATTGGACCATGTGGCAATGCAAATGATGCTATCATGCACCAAGTTCCAGAAGACTCCTTTTCGGGCAATATTGATTGGTCTGAGTTGCCTGATCTTTTACAAAATTTTGAAATTATTGAGAATAGCCTATCTCATATCCTTGGGGATGAATCACATTCTCATCAACAAAGTAATGCTATTAGGGGGCTGAATATTCTCGTCAGCGCCCTTCTAGTAGTGGGCACTGCTATTCGTTGGAAATTTCAAGTAAGAAAAAAGAGGAAAAATGCTCTGGGACAGAGAGAGATGGATATTGCAAAAAGGCACAGGATTGAATAGCTGCATATGGAAGATTGATTTTGCAAAAGGGTCTGTTGTAAGATCCTTTCACCCAATGGTAGACATATCAACTCCCATCATGTTTCGTGTTCTTGAATGTCCATTAATTCAATGAGTCTAGTAGATGTGTGTATATCATGATAGGAAACTGCATTGTGGTTTTGGAATTTGGCAGCTACTTACATATTCTAGCATCTTTTCTTGTTACAGGCAGCCTGAGTCCTTTACACGCCGTATCTCAGATATACTTTCTTGTATCCATTGTTTTTGATACATAGTAATTTTCTGTTACATGGTTATGGTTCTTGGACCGTTATAGCCTGCAGTGAACTCAAAAACAAAACCTTCTACCTCCAATAATATGGTTCTTGGTAGATTCATGAATATCCCGTTGTTGTACCAGTCGATTCAGGTACGCGGTAAAAAGCAAATATTTCCTTACCCATGGCTTCGTTAATGGATATTACAATTCATGCCTTTATTGTGATTGTGTAACATTTCATCAGATGCCAATCTGTAACTCTGAATTGCAAAATTAATGGGATTATTACTGGCTGCAATTGAGGTGGTATCTCGATAACTCCTAGTCTCGTCGCCTTTCTCATCTGCGTATAAATAGTGGAGTTTCATTGCACACACTTCCACCTAACAAGAACTTATGAGGGCGTTTGGATATGTGTGCACCAGATTATCTGATTATTTCATTCTACAAACTGATTATTGGAGCAGTTGTGTTTGCAACCAACATAAGCTATTCAAACACTTAATTCTCTGCGGCAGGTCTTGTTACAACAATTATTTGATTATGCATTTTCAAAACGCACATCATTTTAATTCCAGTAAGTTACGCTACCATTCTGATTATATAGTTCCTTTCTCTGTTATGTTTCTTTCTTTAACACTATAAACCTGCTATAGCCCCAAATTGGAAATGTGTGATTGTTCTTCTAATGTCAGAAAGAATAATCTTAAAAACGGGTTGGAACCCTTTTTCACGACAACTGAGCTCCGGTTTCTGCACTTAAGAAATCATAACCACTGTGTGATATTTCATCCAAATAGTTCAAACACCTTTTTGCAGGGGCGCATCTCTTGAAGTGATACTTCGAAGAGATTAGTTTGTTAATCTTTTCTGTTCCTTTTTCATAATTTCCACACCAGATCATGCCAGGGGGACACTTGAAAGGCAGTAATGCAGTATGAAGAATTCACAAGCCCACCTTGGATTTACCTGCAGGATTGTCGCCTCATGTATGGTATGCAGCTTTTACTCTTCTTATGATGAGAACCTGCCAAATTGATCAATCTGCAGGGCTTTGAGGAATGCATACGGATACAAACGACGAGAAAATGGCGTACGAAGAAATCATTGGCGATATGGAGATGGCTGTTCTGAAACAGTGTGGTACACTAAATTTACTTCCTGATTTAGACTACCTTCTGGTTAGATATCCAGAGGCCAGAGAGTGATATATGTTGATTGCTTGGTGAATGATGGGATGAATGCTGAATTAGATGTTACTTGTGAAGCTGATCACTGCTTTCATTTGTTGGTCTCCTTTAATTTGTTATTTTCTCTTTGGGAAATGTAATCTGAACTGAACAAATTTTACTACTTGATGGATCTCAAATGATATCATATTTTTACATTTGGTGTGTTCTTGTAATATAAACACTACACTGTATATTTCATACTTACTTTAATATGTGCGCCTTCAAATGTCATTATATTTCATCATAATAATGCAATTTGGTTTGTATTAGGTTTTAGGCTGGCGAAAAATCGAAATCTTGAGAGGGGTATGTTGAGGATTTTGTTTGGAAGCTGAATCATCTCTTGTTAAGTGTTGAATGAGTGCTTTGTACGTGGTGAGTTTTTTTTATACCGCCCAGACACTATTAAATACTCAGCACCGAGCATACACACTTCATCGGGTCAGCACGCCATCACCTTCTGAACTTTTCCAAACCTGTATTTTGAGATAAGGAGTGGATTTCCTCTTGCTTCCTCCGGTTTCAAATAATTCAAACACTTTCCTTTTGGGACTGTTTTAAAATAATGCTAATATTTCTTTTTGAGTTAAGTTTTTTTTTCTATTCACATTACTTTTTATATTTATTTTTCTCTCCTCTCCTAAAATCTCCACAACTTATTCCTCATTTCTTAAAATCCATGCCAAACCCAATGTTAATATTATTCGAAAGGGTGTCATTGTCAATCAATTTTGAATTTAAAACGTCTTATCTTTGGTTAACATCAGTTTAGGATAAGAAATTGCATTATGAATATTATATATATATATATATATAATATATGGATATTTTAAAGTTTACATTTAATTGATGATTAAGCTCTGTGCATACTAAATTGAGTCTGAGTTAAAGTCTGGAGGTGCCCAAAAACACTGCATCCACACGGTTAATTGACTCCAGTTTATTTTCTTTAAGTCTTTCTAAAATCAATTTATTAGGTTTAAATTAAATAAATCAAAATACCTGCTTAGAATATTACTCCAAGACCATATTGGCATAATACTTATCTTTTTCCCCTTGAAAATGTCAACACTAATGCAAGGCGCGATGTATTGTGGTTTATCTGAATATATAAATAAATAAGTAAATCCATATGTTGCGTGATGAGAAAGTACTGTGTGTCGATAACATCTTAGCAGCTTCATTTTATTGAATTTAATGATTTTTTTTTTTTAAAAAAAAGTATCTAAATACAAATGGGTCGAAAAAACTAGCCATAGCTTGTTTTCTTTTTTTTTTTTTTGGTAACAATAGCTTGTTTTCTTTGTCTTACCGTATAGAAAGATGAAATTTTTAAAATGGTTTGTAAATTCATAAAATTTGGGGCAACAGACAGAGTATTATTCGAGGGAGCTACAAAAAATTATCCATCCTAGAATAGCTTTTCTTTTGGATTAACTTTGACAGTCATAGTCATGTGTAGGCAAATTTGTGTGGGAGCACAAGCCACACAAATTGCAAGTTGCAAGGGGAGGGATAAAGAGGTAGGTGAGATTCCAACCCCAAACATAAAGTTGTAAGTTAGGAGAAATGACCATTGGACCAATGAATAGCTATTAAAAAAGAAAGGTGCATTCCTTTCAAATTATTTTCGGTGTTATTAAATGGTATAAATGTTTTACTATATTTTAATAAGTTTTTAGTGCCTTAAAAAATATGAATTATAACAGTTTTTAAGTTTTATACTATTAAACTTTAAATGTGATTCTTTCCAAATTTTTACTTTTTTAAATTTTAATCTTTAAATTCTATTATCAACTAATATTACTGAAAATTATTTTTCTTACTTATAAAATACTCCCTCCTTTTTTATTCTTGCTACGAACCCATATTACACGCAGTTCAATATATATTTTTAACCATTAATAACTTAAGTTCAGTACAAGTAAAAGTTCTAAAAGTTTGAAATTTAAAAACTACACGACAAGACGAATATAACAAGATCCTACTTGGCTATATTTTAACTTGTATAACTTTGATAAAACTTTAAGCTAAAGTGTGTGTAAAACAGTAGCAACAACAGAAATGTTGCAACCAAAAAAAAAAAACCGAGGGAGTATATATTTATATGCCTGGCTTCGACTCTTCAAAAAATAAAATATATTTATAAGACAATTGAAAACTAATACTACTATATAGTCATGTAAATTTTAGTTATAGTAAAATTCATTTTTCGATAATTTACGGGGAAGATGAGGAAAGAGAATGCAACATATTTATTTGTTAGTGATTTTATTTTAACATAGTCTCATATATTCATTACCTTTGTCAAATAAAATAATAAATTTGATCCTAAAGGTCTAACTAGAATAGGGAAAACTTACCTTTTTAATCCTATGGAATCCACATGATAGAACTCAATAAATTCCAATATTCAGTTCTAGTAGAGTTAGATGAAAGGTAGTAATATTATTTGCGATCCGGAAAAATAAAAATGAATTGATAGTTATTCTATAAAAATTAAAGATACAATTAAAGATAGAAATACGACAAATACATTTGGTTGTATCGCTTGCCCGCCCCGCTCCGTGTCTGCGTCCACTGCCTAGAGAGGCTTCAACTTGACAAATTGACACATTTCTAAAGAAAATACAGTTGCATACGATCTTAATTTATTTTGTTATGGATTAAATATACTATGGAATTAATAATAAAAGTTATTATAAATTTGCATACTCCATTGTAGCAATTGAAATTATGAATAGAGGTCAGAGGAGTCGCCTTGTTTGGGGCTTTAGGGTTTACAAAAGTCTACAATGATACCGACCAAAAGATTTGGTACAATCAGCATTCGAATTACAAAAGTAGTAAATTTATTGCAATTTGCAACTGTATGCTTCCAGGTAGTTTGGCTTTGGCAGTTCCACAGTTGCAGTGTGTGGTAATGGTCCCACATTTGACAGTTATATAAATGCGCGATTCGAATCCTTGAATGTTCTCCAATCAATTTATCAAATTTTCCTTGTTGTTTGTGAATATGCAGGCAGAGGGTGAGATCGCGAATGGTAGTGGGTCAGAACAAACCAGCGATTCCGAGGATGAGCAGCTTGCTGTGGCTATGCGAAAGTAAGTTACGCCCACCTCAATGTATATTTGGGGGTGTGGGTTGAGGATTTGAAGTAATTTGCTTAGCTTAATTGGACACTGGAATTGAGAATTGGTTTAGGTTTTGATTAATTGCTCATTTAAATTGGTGCAACTGTAATCTTCATATTTGGTTGGATTGTGGATGGATGAGATTGAGATTCTACGCTATAGCCTTAAGAACTGGGAGACTCTGTTGAAGAAACCCAGTGAGAGGACCTTCATCGTCTCGCTCCCTAGTACAATCGGAATTCACAATTTCTGCTGCTTCGATTCCATCGGTTTACATTTCCATATGCTTGCTTACTTATTTGTCTCTAACTTTTCCTGTCTGTCTATGGTGCTTTACTGGTTTTCTTTTGAACTTTATGTTCATATCAACTTGCTAGTTGTTTCCGGTCCTCTATGGTGTTTGGCATGGTTTTATGATGTACTGTTACTAGTATTTTCATAGGAAGTTCTTGTTTTTCCATTGAAAAAAAAAATCCTGACTTGAATTGGGGTTGTTTGAGTGGAATTTTTTTTTGCATAGATTTGATTGAGTGGAATTGTTATAAAATTGGTTGTTTTAGATTTAGTAATGCAGTTTCCTTTTTCGTGTATATGGTATTATTGTATAATTTGATTCTCTTTCCCTTTTAAATATTGCTATTTCAACTTTATGAAGAAAGTGGTGTGCTCTTTTATCAGTTCCTTGAGTTTTATTCTTATTCCTCTGTCGTTTGTGTTCCTATTTGGAACTTGACTTTCCATAGATTTTCTACACTTGTTTTTCCAAGGTTGTTTAATTTTGGAATGTTAAGGAATAAGTGGAGGGTTCTTGCTTTCAGTTAATTGGCTTATGTTGTTTTTCCCGTTTTGGTTGCCTTTAGACCCCAACTGCTTTCTAACTTTTTGGCTTCTTTGTGAAGGATGGTGAAGAAAAAGGAATTTCAGGTGCTGATGATTCATATACTTCCCCAAGTGATGAGACCATTTATGGAGGATATGGTTCGCAATATTGTGAGTGACCAATACAGCCCTCTCCTGAGGTTACTGCAGTTTTTTGCTTGTGATTGTTGCTTAGTTCAAGTGTTATTGTTGGCTGTTCAATCTTTACAGTTTATAAGTCCAACTTATAAACTAGTAAGCCTATTTTGTAAGGTCAAGTGTAATTTTACCAAATCCCCTTGCTTAAAAAGGTTTACTTATGAATTTGACTTTAGATCAGAATAGAAAGTTCCGTGGCCAATTTATGCCTTAATAATCAATTTTCTAGGGAAGGAGTGAACTCCATGGTTTTTACTATATTAGAGCCAATCATTGGAAAGAGAATGGGTTTTGTGAGTCAACATTTAAGGGGGCTTTAATGGGATTGGGTGAGGGAGACTACTGTCTCATCCCAAATCATTAGAGAGTTTTTTTGTTTAGGTATACATTAGCCATAGACAGTTATTGTTTACCTTTTTCTAGAATCTAGGTAATGAAAGCTTCATGCTTGTAAGTTTACTTCTCAATTGAGGTACATATGTTTTGATTTCTTTGAATATCCTAAATTATGGTGATCTTATGTAGATGCTATTGCTTTGAAATTTATATGAATATGATATTCAATTCACTTTTGACTTGGCTTGGGAAGTATGCTACAACTGTTTGTTACAGAAAAGTACTGTGATTGACCTTCGAATCTTGAAATAGTGTACTCATAAGTACTCTGGTGCATTTTTTCCAGGTTAAAGAAGAAATTCTATCAGCTATGGAGATATATTTCATGGATGGCTTGCGGTCAGCATTTTATGATCAGCTATTCATTTCTTCTCATTTCCAGTGAACATTGTTGAGATGCAATCTGAAACTCTACAGATGTGTCTTGCACATAAAGAACATATTTCTGCATGGCATGCACTCAAGATCTTTCAGTTAATTTTTGCATATCTTATTCAGGGCCAATGCAAATGCTGTAGCTCCTTCAAATGAAAGATATCTATATCTTAGGTTCTTAAATGAGGTATCTGAAGTTGTTTTAACTGGTAAGAAGATTGAAGGAAAAGGAGGTACTCCAATCAGGGTGGCAATTTTTGACAAATCTACCGAAGATGTTGTTGATAATGGTCCAGAATCTTCTGCAAAGGTGGAGATATTATTTCTGGAATATACTGGACATGATAACAAATATAACTGGAGCCATGAGGACTTCAACCGTAGAATCATAAAAGAAAGTGACAAGACAAAGCCTTATTTTGCTCCAAGTTACTATGTATATCTTAAGAAAGGTATTGGCGTCTTAGATAATGCCAAGTTGGCGCATAACTCAAAGCATATGAAGAACTGCGAGTGTATGCTAGGTGCACGAATTGTCGAGAATTTCAGTGGAATCAAGGTGCAAGAAGGGTTGACAGGGCCGTTTATGGTCTCAGACCGCCGCAACAAGTGTCTGTGGTTCAAACTTAATCTCTTTTTCCTTTTGCTCTTGTTACATTTAACATTGATAGATAACTTATATATTTTAGAAGTTTATAAATGAGAGCAACTAATGGTGCAACTGAAAATAAAATCTCAGAAATGATTAAAAAAATGTGCATAGGGTATCGTTGTCTAAACGAATATCTCCATTGCATTGCCTAGGGTTTAGTTTTAGGGTTGAATTGAATTTCTCTGTGCAGTGTATGAGAAGCACTACCCTCCATTGCTTTCTGATTTTGTTTGGAGGTTGGTTAATATTGGAAGAGATGGTCCACCATGCAAGCGTTTGGAAGAGAACAAGGTCTCAACTGTGCGGGATTTTTTATTTTTGCACTCTGTTGATCCTGGGAGGCTTCAGAAAGTAATTGATTATTTCTTCATTCCCTTGGCTTGTTTTATTTGCATTATAATGATTTAAACTGGTTCCAATTCTATTCAGGATATAAAATGCATGATTTGATGACAGCTTATGTTTCAGTTCTGTAGAATCAATAATGTGGTTGTATTGTTGTTTATGCAGATAATAGGTGCCAGAACTACCGACTGGAAAACCATAACAGAGCATGCTAAGACCTGTGTTATTGATGATACAAAGATTTGTACTTACAATGATTTGTCTCGTAACATAACTGTCGTGTTCGATGTCATTGGAACGCTGAAGGGTGTACTCCGTGAACGCCAGTATATTCCACTCAATCGTCTATCAGAAACAGAAAAGGTTTGTTATCTGAGAATGAATTGTGATAAAATATTTGGCCTGGCCTAGTATCATTATTGTGAAAATGTGTATTTAACTTAGTAATTACTGTTCTACTAGAATGACAGCCAGGAGGCACTACGTTCCGCATTTGAGCATCAGGATGACATCAGTGAATATCAGGAGGGCATAATAAACTTCCATAGAAGTGAAGAAGCCACTTACACCTCCATCCGGGGAAGTGCCCCTAGCCACAATCTGAGCATCCCTGATAACTCTGCTAATCATAATGATACAACAGAGCCCGACAACTCGTTTCAGCTTGTTCCATTTACTGGACCATCTGGCAATGCAAATGATGTTCTCATGTGCCAAGTTCCAAATCAAGATAGCAATGGCACCATCCAGGAGAATGGTAATTACTGTGAACCGACTAATCCAGGTACTTGAGCATATCCAAGCATTACTACTCCCTCCATGAAACCATCTGGTAGTAATGCAAATAATATATCTCCACTTGGCACTCCTGCAGGATCAAAAACCAGAGACCCACAAGAAGGCTCCTCTTGGGTTTTAAATGTTTCTGAAATTAAAATCTTCCTAGTAGTACGAGTCGCTGCTCGCTTGAGATATCAGGCAAAGAAGAGGAAAAATGCTCTGGGATTGAGTGAGGTGGATGTTTTGAAAAGGCGGATGATTGAAATTGAACAGTTTCTTATGGACGATTGATCTTGCATGGGTGTCTGTCGTAAGATTCTTTCAACCGAGGGTAGATAAATATCGACTCCCATGTCCCTTCATGTTTCTTGTCCTTGAATGCCCACTGGTTCAATGAATCCAGTAGATGTATATATCATGATAGGAACCTGCGTTGTGGTTTTGGAATTTGGTGGCTACATGCCTACTTACATATCTCACATCTTATTTCTTGTTACAGGCAGCCTGAGTTCTTTACACGCCTATTCACCCATTGCTGTTACTTGTAATACTATTAAGATTGAGGGCATGTACGATCTTGGTAGATTCATGATTACCCAGTTTTTGTTGTAATATTAGGACTGCTGTGGTGAACTAAAATTGTAACTTCCCATGTGTTGTTTGCACAATAAGTAGATAAAATATGATGTTGAGACATGATCAGCTAAAGTTTGTTGAAGATATGAAATTGCATTATGAAACTTTTTCTCAATCTTTAACGTATATCTGTATGTTTAATAGTGTACTCTTTAGTTTTATTTTAAATCATATTTCGTGGAATAATTTTAAATTTTGAGTGAAATCTTGTGATTTTTATTATTAAATTGTACTTATTATATTATCATTGTGCACATGAACATGATAAAAGGATTTCGAATTGTCATTACAATGAAAACAAAAAGGTACAAAATCCAAGAAAAATTAACAATTTGGAATCCTCATTTCATTCAATTGCATTAAAAATAAAAACTTAAACAAGAGATGCAACATAGCCCAAATGTTACAAAGGCAATTTAAATATTTTTGAATTCAATCATTCTCCAACGAACTCTACAATTAATAATCCAAATAACATCCTTTCTATTTCAAATCAACATATCAGTGGGATGAGGACCTAGCCCAAGCGGTTAAGTCCTTTGACTTCCAACGGAAGGTTGGAGGTTCGATTCCCACCGGCCCCCTATCCCTCCCTTTATTTCCCCTTTGTAATTGTGTGGCATGGGCTCCCACCACCCCTTTCCAGGCCTTAAATGGCTCCTCAAAAAAAAATCAACATATCAGTTCTTCCTTTCTTAGATGTGGATAACTTTAATGATTAAAAACATACCATTTCCGGTACTATTCCTCTTCTATTTGTCTCCTTCAAATTCCAGAACAGCAGAAATAATCATTCATTCCTCTGTTTTTGAACCTCATTTGTATCCATATATCAAGGATTTCGATTTGTTAATTGTGTCTTGAACAAGAAAGGACAATGGCAGCTTTCCAAGGGACAACCCAGAAATGCAAAGCCTGTGAGAAGACTGTGTATTGTATGGATCAGCTCACTGCTGACAATCAGGCTTACCATAGAGCATGTTTTAGATGCCACCATTGCAAAGGAACCCTCAAGGTTTAATTCTTTCATCTTCTGCTTTAATTCTCTTTAATTCATATATCTCTTTGTGCTCACGCCCACGAAATTGGTACGTAAGAAAGATGGTTTTTTTTAAAGGCCCTTTTGGCTTGTTAGCTTATCCGGTTGCAAAGTAAGGTTTTCTTTAGGATTGGGAATGGTTTGTTCAATTTGGTGGAATTTGATTACATTGAGTTGCTAGGCATGAAGTTTGTTGATTTTCTCAATTGGGTTGTCTTTTGGAGATTTCGGGTTTCTGGGATCATTATCTATGAAGCCGAGGAAGTATTCGTTGTTTCCAACACGATGCATACCCGAAGATAATACACTACATGGCTTGTCATGTAATGTTAAGTTCTATCGTTTATATGTTGCGATCCCTTGTTTATATGGATCGTCTTTCTAACATGTAAAATTTTCTCTGTTGTGGATTTAATCCATATTAATGTTGCAATGATCGCTGCAGCTTGGTAACTATTATCCCTGCGAAGGCCTTCTCTACTGCAAGCCTCATTTTGATCAGCTCTTCAAGATCACAGGCGGCCTTGGCAAGGCCTTTGAAGGTGATCACTGATGATCATCAAACCAATGATCCAAAAATTACCCAATTCCGAGCTGCAATTATTTCTGCAATAATTTTCACTTGTTTCTTCATTACAGGTGCATCAAAAGCTTTGAATAATGCGAGATCTATCGCTGTGAAAACCAAAGTTTCGAGCTTTTTCGCAGGAACTCAGGACAAATGTGTAGCCTGCGGCAAAAAGGTTTATCCCCTGGATAAGGTATATACACTTCTGATCATCCATGGCGGATTCAAAATTTCAAATTCATAATTTTCAAGCAATGGTGAATTGATTGCGATTTCCCCGATTGCTCAGGTTGCAGTCGACTGCGCGGCGTATCACAGATCATGCTTCAGGTGCAGCTACGGCGGCTGCGTGATAATTCCGTCGAATTACGTTGCCCACGAGCAGCGACTCTATTGCAGACATCATCATGCCCAGCTTGTCAAGTCTAAGGGCGATTTCAGAAGATTGAGCAGATTTGAAGCGATCGGAGCATCCTGAATTGGATTTTTGGATGTAAAGTAGACAGTAATAATCCCCAATTTAGATTCGACTTTTAGGGTTATTTGTTGTTTCTTTGCTCTGCTCATTTTGCCCTAACTCCGATCAAAATTGGGGATTTTGTAACAAAACCCTAATCGAAATGCAACCCCAAGCTTTCATTCAATTCTCGGGGAGATCAATCTCTAAAACCCTAGCGACGCGTCCTCCCATTGCCCAAATCAAGCAAATTCACGCCCAAATCATCACGCAATCATTAAAACGTCTTTCTTTGATCGATTCGCTCATCCATTGCTACCTCCACACGAAGAATCTCAGCATCGCGACAGCGTTGATCGATCGCTACCCTTCGACGCCGCCGACGTTGCTATGAAATCTCATGATTCGTGCCCAAGAAGATTCTTCGAATTCCATCTCGCTTTTCCGCAGAATGATGAATCAATCATGCCTGCCCGACGCTTATACATTCACTTTCCTTATCACTTCATCAGCTCGCCAAGGTTACATTCTACAAGGGCGGATTATTCAGGGGATGGCGATTAAAACTGGGCATTTGCTGAATTTACACCTAGCAAATTCGTTGATCAACATGTATGCCGTTTCTGCAATGGCGGATGATGCGGAGAAGGTGTTCGATGAAATGCCTGAAAGAGATGTGTTCTCATGGACAAGTTTAGTGAGTGGTCATGCCAAGAGAGGGAACTTACAGAAGGCAGGGGAAGTGTTCGGGCAAATGCCGATGAGGAACGAGGTTTCATGGGCTGTAATGATCTCAGGCCTCGTTGGCCATGGAATGTACGCCGAGGCAATCGAGTATTTCCACCAGATGCTTTATGAAGTGAGGCCGAACGAAGCTGTTCTTGTATGCGTACTCTCGGCCTGCGCTCGTTTGGGATCTTTGGATCAAGGAAACCAAATTCGTGGATACATCGACAAAAATGGCGTTCGGGAAACTTCCAACATCAGAACAGCACTAATCGATATGTACGCCAAGTGTGGGAGGATAGATTGTGCATATCGAGTGTTTGACAAGATTGCAGCACCGGATGTTCAAAATTATACGAGTTTGATATCCGGGCTATCGATCCATGGTCTTGGTGAGGAAGCTGTGCGCGTGTTTTGTAAAATGTTGGTTGATAGAGTAAGCCCGAACCACATAACAATTTTGGGAGTTCTTAATGGATGCAGCCATTCAGGCCTCGTGCAGCAGGGAACTTCGATTTTCTACAACATGGAGAATTTGTGGGGGGTGAAGCCTAAGATCGAGCACTATGGTTGTTATGTTGATTTGCTTGGCCGTGCTGGGTATTTGGCGAAGGCATTTGGCATGGTCAAGCAAATGCCTGTTAACCCCGACATGGCAATTTGGAGGGCGCTGCTTAGCGCCTGCAGAATCCATCGCAATGCAGGTTTTGGAGAGAGAATAAGGACCCACTTAGACCGGTTTTATCCCAGCATGTGTGCTGGAGCTGACGTGCTGCTTTCCAATACATACGCTTCAGTTGGGAAATGGGAAAATGTCGCGACAGTGAGGGAGACAATGGACAAACAAAGGAACCGGTTGGACGTTGGGTGTAGTTGGATAGAAGTGAAAGGCATCGTTCATGAATTTCGCGTTGCAGATGCTCTCCATCCGCAGATAGCAGAGATTCGCGACATGTTGAGTGAAATCTTGAAACGGGTGGGCCTAGTTGGGTACACGACTGATGCCACACGGGTGTCCTTTGATTTGGGCGAGGAAGATAGAGAGCAAGCGGTGATTTGGCACAGCGAGAAGCTGGCAGTGGCATTTGGGATCATGAATTCGCGAAGTGGTGATTCCATTCGGATAACCAAGAACCTAAGGACTTGCGAGGATTGCCACAGAGCGCTAAAGGCCATTTCTAAAGTTTACGATAGGGAGATCATCGTTAGAGATCGTTCTCGTTTCCACACCTTTAGAGATGGGGAATGTTCGTGCAGCGACTATTGGTAGAAATGTAGAATTTGTCGATATTTGACTTCAACCAAGACTCTCTCCGAAAGCAGTTCTCTGCATCAAGAACTCGAATGAACTCAAATTCGAGACCTTGTAGCTCGAGTTTGATAATCACTCGATCTAACTAACTGTTGTTGGTTCTTCGTTGGCATTGTTGATCTTATCGAAGAATTAGGTAGGATACTAGTAAGGGTAAACACTCGATGAGTCTCACCATAGAACCTTGAAGGATATGTTATCAAGAGACAAGTGTGTGATAGTACATGTTTTTGTCTTTCTTTCTGGACTTGAAAGTGAAGAAAATCTACTTCCACTGACATAAGTACTATGTAAGAAAAGGACAATGGAAAGGAAACAGATTGTGTAATGAGTTGGTTAGTTAAACTGTAGGAGTTGGGGACTATTTAGACAGTAGTGTAGTAATCAATCCTTAAATCCTAATGGTAATGGATTTGGACTGCAGAGTCCCAACAGGTTGAATTGGACTGCTACCAGCAAAATTCCTTTGTCAAAATCTCATTCATGGTGGCTTTTCTATTCTGTCATTTCCTTCCTCAAATCTCTTTTTTCAAATGCACTTTAAAACTCTTTACATTTGCATTTAATTTTTTTGGATTCCTAATATTAAAAGTTCAATTATTATACATCCATACTTTACTCAATTAAAATAACATTTCATTGCCCTTAATCTCTTGTTCTATATGTCGCCAAAATAAATTTAAATGCACCATAAATACCATTAAATTGCATCAATGTCCCAATTACACAAAAAATTCAACAATTTATTTATTTATTGTTGTATATATAATACTTAAATAGGAGGGGAATGTTCAAATTTCTCCCTGCTCTCCTTGGATCAGCAGATTGGCTATGGAACCTATTTAGGATTTGGAGTAATCAATATATATATATTTCTTTTATTTATTTTTATGGATTGAACAAGATTAATCTAAATAATTAGTTTAATGTAATGCTATGACAATCCTTCAAGAGGACAACACTGGTGCTTAACTGCTTATGACTTTGAAGTTCCTTTCTCTTGTGGAATTCCTTTGAGAAGATTGTAAATTAATTAAGGAAATCAATATCACTAGTTTATTTATTACATTTAATTAACTAAAAATATATGTAAACAAGAAGTTGGTCGAAGATTATAGGTTCCAAATTATTAACAGAAGTGCATCCAATGTTCTAAAGTGTTTCTAATCTGAGGGAATATAAAACAAATGTGCAGAAATGTTGAACATGGCTGCATTATTAATTTTTTTCTCACTTTGCCTTATTTTATTAAGTTGAAATTAAAAAGAAAAAAACCATTGGATCCTAAAAGCACATGAGAAAATTACAAAAAGAAAAGAAGTATCTCTAATGTGCAATAATTGTTTCTCCACAACAGGTTCTGCTGTTATCTTCTAATACATTTTGGGGAGAACAAAGTATCCATAACCAGAATGAACCCTTCTGATATTTTTTGGATTTTCAATTTTTTTTTCCAGTTTCCAAAAAATACAAAAGCCAAAAAAAAAATGAAAAAAAGAAAAAGAAAGAAATTAAGAATCAGCTCCCAGCCTCAGAAATGCTTTTCAATGATGGCTGCCATCCTCTGGATTTGAATACAGCTGAATTTCCAGATGTATTATTATTAACACTACTTCCTGATCTGTGATGCCTTTCTTGCTTTTTCACCTGAAATTAAGGAATAATAACAAAAATTGTTCAATAATTACTGGAAATCTGATCTGTACACAATTTGTTAATCTTGGACAGGGAAAATAAAAATAATTTCCCTCCCAAAATAAAAGATGCTTAATTGGCCAGTCTTAATAAATTATCACTCTGTTGAACTGTATGACCGTACTGATCTCCTTTCTTTAATTGCATAATTACAATTGATACCCGGAATTATTTCAAGATCCATTGAAAATATATTGATAAAATATTATCAATGAATTAAAAAAATAAAATCTTCACCTCTTTGATCTTGTAGAAATCAGCCTTCCCAATTACTGCTTCAATATCTGCAGCTATGTCAGCCATTATTTGTCCATGTTTCTCAGCAGAATATGTTTCTTGCTGCTGCTTCATCTTGGCTTGCTTCTTTGCCCACAATCCTTTCATTACTTCTGCCAGCAGAAAAAGAAAAGGCCAAATTCAGAATCGAATCCGGAGAAACGAAAACAAGCAATTAATCAAGACAGAATGAGAATGAAATGAACAAACCTTGATATGTTACAAGTCTATAGACATGGCCAAGAGCAAGAGAGTCTGCAGGCCTAAGAAGTTTAATCCTTGTGATCCTAAGAGGGGTGGTGCTATTCTTAGTCCCACCGGAGGCGGGGGCGGCGCCGCCGGCTGTGGATGAATACATGGTGGTGGTGAGGAGGAGGGCAACATAATGGCCAGGGTTCATCTTCATGACTTCACTAGCAGAGACAGGACAGTAGAAGCTTTCAACTTTGCCATTGGGATGTTGTACCACAAAACTTGCATTGTCTATGGCTTGGCAATTGCCCATTTGTTTAATGAAGATTGAAAAATTGGAAAGAATATAAGAACAGGAAGGGGAATTGAGGAAAGTATAGGAGGGAGATGTGAATGTCTAGCAGGCTCTTTATAGCAACACCCCACCAAATGAACATGACCTGACTTGATCTCTACATGCCAAGAAGGACCCCACAATGGGGGGAAAAAACTAAAACAAAGGAATCGTGCTCAAGTAGAGGAAAAATACTAAAAAAATGATGAATGGTGGCTTTGTTTTTCAAGTCAATGTAATGCAGCAGCTTAGGACCACTTTGGGGTGTGGCAAATGATGATGATGAATCTAGCTACTTGCCCCCTTTTCTTTTCACTTGTTGATCACCAAAAACAATATAAAAATTA
The DNA here is from genome assembly GCA_030278955.1 of Hygrophila difformis. Taxonomy (NCBI): domain Eukaryota; kingdom Viridiplantae; phylum Streptophyta; class Magnoliopsida; order Lamiales; family Acanthaceae; genus Hygrophila; species Hygrophila difformis. The sequence goes on from JAOANR010000001.1 coordinate 80,294,066, forward strand.
AAAAATTCTCACTCTTTATATATTTATATAAAGGGGATGTTTGGGAGCCGCCAGATCCGCTAGCGGATAGCGGATCCGGAGAGAGAATTGTCTCACAATCTGCTCTCCAAATCTGCTATCTGCTAGCAGATCTGCTGACTCCCAAACATCCACAAAATTCATTTTGATGATCCCTTTTACCTTGTCATTAGAATCTTTTCTTTCTTTCTACCTCTTCTGATTAAAACTTGAAAAGCTAAACAGCCATTTAATCAAACACCTATAGTGCATTCCTGGATACAAATTGATTCCACCAAGTTTTTCACAACAATCACCTTAGATAATATATCAAATATGATAAATCACAATTCCCAATCCAAAAAACACAATCAAACTCACAATTCAAAAAAAACCCCCAATTTCAAACAACAAGAACCCTAGCGTCTCCAATTATTGCCCTGCCTGCAACTCCCACATGGGATTGAATTGATTATCCTCACAATTGGGGCTCAAAAAAAATTGAGTGCAAGGGGACACACTTTTTCCCAAATGCCCACCAAAAACACACAGGCGTGAAAACCCATGGAAACACAAGCCCCAACACTTTGTCTGAAACCCTAATTCCACCAAATTCAATCAATTCATAAAATAGTAGTAGTAGTAGTAATTTCTTTTTCACCTTTGATCCAAAATCAGATAAGAAGAATATTAAAAGAGATGGAGAACAGGCATGCAAGAGATCCCAAAGAAAAGCAATAAGTGGGTGTCGCATGTGAAAGCTTGGGCACTCATTTACCTTTGTGGGAGAGCTCCTGCTCTGCATTATCAAATGCGCCAATGGAATATTTTTTTATTGAGAAAAAACAGGAAGCAGAGCAGGTTCTGTCCCAGCTTTGCCACAACATCTCCTGCCATTTCCAGGTTTTCCATTTTCTCTGAAAATTACCATAAAGATTTCTTTTCTATTTCCTTTCTTCATCCCCCCTGTTTTCATCTTTCACTTTGTAAACGAAACATGGAACAACAGGTAACCCCACTTCTGCTCTTGTTCTTGTTCTTCCCTTCTTTGGAATGTAGGGACACTTCCTCACCATTTGGGAAGTCATTCCTAATTACTCTTATTTCTTCTCCACTGTGAAAACAAGAATTCACCATCCATCAAAAAAATCAGCCACAGCCAACATTAGAACATTAGGATGACAATCGGTTCGGATAAAAACAAGAAATCACCATCCATAAAAAATCGAGCAAGACCCAAGTTTATGTTGGACCTTGGTTCTTACTCCTCTCTTTTTTTTTTTTTTTGTGTTTGGAAATAAATGTAACATTACCAAGAAATTATTTAGAAATGTTTGGAAGGTCAATGATTTTCAAAGTTGAAATTTTAAAAGGGATTCCTTGAAAAAGTTAGATTTTTTTTTGAGGAGCCGAAGCCAGGAAATTGAAAAAGTTAGATTTGATTCTCTTCATTTATTTAATTAAATGTAATACTTCAACTAAGGGGGTGTATTGCTTACCCAAAATCTTCATTTATTTAATTAAATGTAATACTTCAACTAAGGGGGTGTGTTGCTTACCCAAAAAAACTGAGGGTGTATTGGATAGAGAGTCTATGAGATTTTTTTGGAGTTTGAAAGTCTTGGTGTATTAAATTTAGATTTTAAAAAGTCTTTAAAAATCTAGAGGTATTCAATACAGATTTTAAAAAGTCTTTAAAAATCTAGGTGTATTCAATACAGATTTTAAAAAGTCTTTAAAAATTTTGAGGTATTCAACCGTCCATGGATTATAATTCTTCATAGATTTTAATGGATTCTTTTAAAAATTATAACTATGCAAAATCTCTCCAAATTTCTACGGATTTTGTCAAGTCAGTCAAACTCTACATAGAGTCTGCACAAAATCAACCAACTCTACGTGGAGTCCATAGACTTTCTAAATCAACCGACTTTTTAAAATCCATAAAAATCTAAAACGAATACACCCCCTAAATTATTCTTATTGATTTGCCTTAAATAAAAAATTAAGAGAGTACAAAATTGCAACCGAAACAAATCGAACCCGATCATCGAGTTAGATCTTGAGACCCGACACAGACATGACCTATTGTCATCCTTACCCTTACTTATAATAACCCCTTTTTGAAAATCACCAAAGGACAAAGATTATCCACACTGTAAATTTTGTTCAAAGAAATAGCCCACCAAGATCATGGTGGTGCTCAGATTGAGGTCACGCTTATGATACCGTTCTCGGTAAATAATTGGACTCAAAATTCCACACAATTGAGCATAAACTAGTGATGATAATCATAATTTGTATGATCGAGACATGTTCATTTGTCTCTTTTGTGTGGTTGAACACTTGTGTGTAGTGTTATTTCAATATTCTATTTTTTAAATTGCAGAAAAAAACGAGCATGTCGCTGATGATGACAGACACCAAACGAATCTAGAAGTGGCATGAGAGCTCCAAGTATAGCCCACTAGGCCAACAATGGCCGATTGGCCGGTTAATATTGTACCTAATTGTACCTTAACAATTGCCATCAAAGGATCATTCGATCGACAGTGTCGAATCTTAGCATGGGCAAGATTCATCGTACAACTCACAACCTAGAATGTCATGTTTCATCGAACTATAATCTTCCTTATTATTAATTTCAACTTCAATTACTACTGGATCAATTACGATAGTAGAAGATTGAGTAAGATTGTTACAAAAGAAAGGTCTACCCATTAAAAGATTAAAAGGTCTGTTGTGCACGCAGTTTTTGGGAGCTTTAAATTTTATATCAAAACGGTAGCTCCGTTCTGCACACTAACTTTTAAAGGCTTTGGCTGTGAATTGCAGCTCCGAAAAGCTCTACAATCAGGAACTACGCTGAGTAGCTTTTAGCAGCTTTCGAAAGCTACTTTCGGATTTAATTAATTTTTTTTCTTCAAGTTACAATTTATGACAGCTGCAACTACTTATACCGATCATTTATGCTAAAACTGATAGATACAAATCCAACAGCTCCCAACATATACAGTTCCATACAGCTGCATCTCGTAGCTATAGCCCACAAGTATAGTTGTACGTGCATGACATACCCTAAGTCTATAAATATTTCGAGAATTACTCTTGAAATTTAAAGACGTGGATGAACTTAAAAAATAGGCAGGTACATAGTGAAAAAATGTTAAATTTAACTTTCATTTTTTTTAAAAAAAATGGTTTATATGGTTTATTTTAAAAGGGAGATGGAATATTTATGAGTGAAAGAAATATAGTGGGCTTTATAATTTATTTTTAAATATTTATTTAGATATAAAGAATCATAGTCAACGAAAATGTAGCCAAAGTCTCTACAATGAGAGGCACTTCAATTTATGAACTAAAAGTTGAGATGACCTTTTCCATTTCTTCCATATTGGCTTCTTTTCCTCACCTTTTTCACATTTCTCCAATATTGGTTTTCTTTTTCTTTCAATTTTTGCCAATCCTATTGGATGTTCGAAATGAACAATGATGTTAGTTTTGCCGACGTCCTTGTACGTCTTTCACAAAAAAAAAAAAACAATGATGTTATGAACTATAGAATAATCGTGGATTGACTTTCTCCATCTAATGAATGTGGTGAGGGTTACTATTCTCGCTTTCTTTGTTTTACATTTTTTTTTATAAAATGTTTATGTTTGGATGTATGTATTTTTAATCTCTTTTTCTGTAAAAATCATATGTTAACTTATTTTAGCTGTATTTTTATTTTTCACATATAAAATATAAATTAAATAAAAATTTATTGACAGTTTCATTCTTACTATATTAAAATTAAAATAATTATCAAATTAAATATTTAATTTTACTATTTAATTATGAATAACTATTTTCAGTTTTTTTTTTCTCCTACATAACGCTTTAAAATCATAAGAACAACTAAAAATATATCCAAATACTAATGTCACTTTTTTTTTTTAAAAAAAAAAGGTTTAATTTAAAATGTATATTTCCACACCCATGGGAAGGCATTGATTATTACTTATGTAATAAGTGGAGTGTGTGGTAGGCATCACTCCATGCCCCTTCACTATATATAATGATGCCTAACCTCTCCTTCATATATTTTTACTTTTATTTTACATTCTTGGGACTTCATCATAATTTTCTTGGGACATTTGTCAACTTAACTTCTAAATCTATAGCTTTCCATTATCTGAGCGCCCCAAGCCCCCAACTCACCCACCCACCACCCCCAAAAAAAACAAAAACAAAAACAAAAAAACAAAAGAATTAAATAAATAGATAATAAATAAAAAAAGGTTTATTTCTAAATTTATCTTCATGTGGGCATAAAATTAAAATGTATATTCCCTTCATTTATCTTAAGGCCATTAGGAATGTATCTCCATGGCTCAAGTACCAAACTACCAATATCGGACTTATTGGTAGATAAATTTGGTTAGTGAGCGAACATCAAAGTTTTTTTTTTTTTTTCCTTTCATTTCTCTCTCAATTTCAATTGCTAAATGTATATTCCCTTTCATTTCTCTATCAAATTTAGCCGCAATTACCATTAAAACAACCAAATGATTCTTTTATATGAACAAAAATTCTACATTATTCAATTAATTCCCACATTGCCAAGGAATTTTTTTTTTTTTTTTGCTTCTGAACAACCTATACATATTAAGAAAGGGTGGTGAGAATCTATATAACACAAATTATAAAGAGATAAATGGGAGGGATAAGAGGCCGGATAATGAATCAAACTTTAATCTATAGGTCGGAAGTCGGGAACTTATGACTAAGGTATGGCCCATCCCCGTTACCAAGGAATTGAGGCATTGGGTAGATTTTTCTTTCACAAATGATTCAATCAAATTGTTTACAAGTGTTTCCCCTATTGAAGACCTCAGAAAATCCTCATTTATGGAATTAAAATGGAAGAGTTATATGGAAGCCAAATGGCACCATCATCAAACACCTACCTATTTAGATATTATTGGATTTGTATTATTAGGAATGTGACATGTCAATCAATATTTGTCATGCTTATATTCAAAGTTTTTTTAATATGTCCACATGGCCACACCTTTCATCACAAAAATATTTGATTTTTCCCCCTTTTTAAAGGCATCCCATTTAATTTATTATTAATTTTAATTAAATATATATTGTGGTATTTGTCAACAATAATTATTGTAGCCTTACAATCATACCACATAAAGGAATTGATTGAATGATTTTGTGTTTGAGTAGCCTTCATTACTAATTTTGTTTTAAGTCCAATTTAATTAAAAGACTCATTTCCTATATTAAAAATATTTTTTAAAGACAAAATATATTATATATTAAGAACAGCACGCCTTAATAATGTTGATATAATGTTCTTCTAAATAAATAAAAAAATGTATTAATCATAATCCTTTTAGTTGTCCAAATTGATTCAATTCAATATATACTTGTGACGAAATATATTTGTTTGTTTAATGCATTGCTTCGATAAAATTGTCACATAATATTTTTTGAAAAATATAAACATTAGCCTTCCATTATCTTTTTTTTTTTCTCTGGCTTCTTCAAAATTTAATTTGCTTTGTTGCCTGTCGAATCAAACTCGTCCGCTCAGTTAATTGTAATGGTTAATTTTCAACCGGACTAAGTACTAAAATTACCTTACTTGGGGTGATGAAACTTAAGCCAAATTAAGTAAAATAATAATTATTAACTCTACTGACTTTTAATTATAAATAATTAACGTTAAACTTTTTGATCATTTTCATTAAATTTTATGGAGTACAGCCTAAAATGAAGCTATGAATGCTTAATGTATGGCGTAGGTCTATTATTACACGTATGGTGTAGCTAGGGAGGCTTTTTATAAAATAATACTAACAATAATAAACCTGATTGAAGAAGACAAAGATCATGTCCAATAATTTACAATATAAATTATTGTACGGCCTACTAATTTAATGCTTTTTTTTTAAAAAAAAAAAGGAAAATGAAGTTGGTTGGTTGAAGGAATCTTAATTTGCTCATAATTTTTCAATATTCCAATTTTCCTTCCAAAATCTAACTACTCATAACCTTTTCTCTTTCTCTTTTCACCAAAAAAATTTTAATTTGTATATTGTGTACCTATTTCAATTTTTAAAATTTTAAAATCTTCTTGCTTATAAAAATGCAGGTTATACTTTAAGGAAAATTATCTAAATCAATTTAGAATCTAAAAGAAATTACAAAAGTAAAAATATCACTATTTTAAGAAACGTTACATGCATCAGTTAGATATAGAATTTAGAGTATAGGTTTTGGTAGCTAATGAATTTCAATTATGAATTCAGTCGTTAACTTTATTAGTAACCAAATATTTACCTTATCGATCAAAATTTTCAATGGATAAAATGAATTTTTTAATAGTATTTTATAAAATAAAAATTAAAGATATATTGATAGAGACCACTCTGCTTGAACACAAGAAAAATAAATTCAGCTAAAAAAATACTTATGGTGATTGTTAAATACTACTTAGTAACTAATACGCATATTAGTTTTAACTTTTAACAATTATGGTGATTGTTAAATACTACTATTTGCTTTATTTAAAAAAAAAATCCATTTCAGGACAAAAGCAGCCCAACTGAATTATATACCCACACATGCATCTGATTAATTATAGAGGGGTTTTATGTTTATATTTACACAAATATCAGTTTTATATACATATAATATAGCTAGGAAATAACTACCCAAACAATGAATAATATTAAATATATGGACCAAACAAAAGGAAGCCATGAAGAGGTTTCCTTGCAAACCCTAAAAATGAGACCAATAAAATCAGACAAATTAATCTGTCTTCAAATCAGACAATTGACAAACCCTAGTGGTAAACACTCTTGTTTTTTCTTATTTTCCCCAAAGCCCACTTTTTGTGTTTGTTTATGATTGTCTGTGAACTGGTAGCAGTATAATTTGGTCACAGAAAATCCTGTAAATTATTTAAAAATGAGATCACACCAATGCTTTTTTCAGCACAAAAATCTGGGATGTGGTGTATCCATTTTGTACTTTCATTTCATGACAAAAAGAAAACAACAAAAAAAAGAGCATCAGAAAACAACAAAAAAAAAGAGCATCTTCTTACCCATGTAGTATTATGGAATGAAACTAATTAAATAAAATAAAAGATGGATGCACTGAATTATTTCTGGATAGATACATTGTATGGTGTGCAATTATTTCTTTTAAATGAAGTAGAATGTAAAAACGAGGGTAATTGAGGGGTCAAAATTAGGGTGATAATGAGTGTAGTCGAGTTTGAGTAGTAGAGCACTTGAGCTTGACTTGACGGCATTTTTGTGCTACTAAGCTCGAGTCGAGTAGTCGAGCTACTCGAACTCGATTATTTTTTTTCCCTTCTCAAGCTCGAGCTCGAGTCAAATACTCGAGCTTATCGAGTATTTTTATTTTATTTTTTTGCGTTTTCCTTTTAAATTTAAAAAAAATTAAAAAAATAAAAGAAAATGAGTCGAGTTCGAGTATCATATACACGGACTCGAGCTCGAGCACGAGTCAAGTTTTTTCTGAGCCAAGTCCGGAGTTGAGTTCGGGTAGCTTTACTCGTTACATACTACCCTAGTCAAAATAGGATTAAGAGAGAAAAGAAATCCCAAGACGTGATATTTTTATTCTCATCATTTTTCTTTGAAAAACAAAATCAATCATCTTTTTTCTTTGAAAAACAAAATCAAAGGAAACAAGGGAGAGGGAATGAATTTGAACCCCATTTTTCAATTGAAAAAAAAAAATATAGCTAAGTTTTTTTTTCGTACAAAAAAAATATAGCTAAGCTGATTAGATATATAATATACCATTTCTTAACTAATTAATTAAAGGTACTAAATGGGAATGGAGACTAATCCTAGTGGTTAAATCCCCGACTCCCAATCTATAGATTGGGGTTTGATTTCATACCTGGCCCCTATCCCTCCCTTTTATCCATTTGTAATTTCTGTGGCATGGACTAATATGTCATGGGATGGGATACCTAGCATACGCAAAAAATACTAATTAAAGGTGAGTAAATAGTGGCCAAGATGGGCGGGCAGCATGTAAGAAACATGAGGAGTGTTCAGTTTGTACCGTTAATTATGTGGTCAATTCAAAGTTCCAAACTCAAAAAAAAAATTGAGTTGACATTTATTAGGAACCAAGAAGCAAAGTTGCGCCTAATCGCTGCAACATTTATTCATCCAGCAAAAGCATACATGAAAGACAAGGATAATGCAGAAAAATTAAATCCTATGCAAAGGATTGCCACAACTTATAAAATGTAAGATTAAAACAAGTCACTAGCATCACACATCAAACTTGACAAAGAGATAAAAATTCGAAAAAGAATGGCACGACGACACGAGGACAAAATGGATCGGAACTATGCGGACGGGAAGTATTTGTTGAGGTTGAAAGGAAGTTTATAGAACTCCTCACTTCGGTTGTCGGTCTTGTACGACCAAAACTTGTCCCACCAATGCCTGCCCCGATCCTTCCTCACTTGGCCATCCTTCTTGTCCAACGTGTTGTCGAAGAAGTACGCCAACGTGCCCGCCACAAACGCCCTCGATGAGAACGGCAGGTTCACGATATCATTGAACTGTCACGAAAGAATCGAAAAACAAGTCAAAAAATAGCATAAACACAATCTATGTTAAATATAAAGTCTGAAGTTTGAAGTCTAAAACATTGATTTCATTAAGATACCAATACTACTAGAAAATTTGCGGATTCTGTCGCTAAAATTGTGGTAATTGACGAATTTCAGTCACTAAATTATGGTAGCTAACGAATTTCGGTAGCAAATTCGAGCACTAACCTCTTTAATAACTGAATTTGACCCAAAAAAAAAATCGGTCGCCAAAGCAAGCATAAAATTCTTATAGCATAAAATTCTTATAGTAACCTAAGGCACACCAAACTTCAACTGAAAAAATGATCTTGTAATAAAATTCAAGATTGTCTTTTTGCAGACATACCCATCGCCCCGATGTATGCACGGGGCCATGGCCCCTCATGGCAGTGTATTCATTGAAGTACTGCGGTATTGAGAAGCCAAGAAACGTGGGCACGGCTAATATGAACTTGTTCCGGAAGCTGTTGAGCTGACAAAATTGTAGGAATCCTAAGCCACCAACACCTGCGCATACAAGAAAAAATGAATTTGCCATCATTTGTATGAATGTTAAATGGACTGATCGTTAGATTCATACATACCGACATAGCCAAAGAATGTGCAGTACAAAGCAGCATAAATGGGAGCCGGGATTGAAGCGAAAACAGCGCCAAATTTCCCTGCCAAGCCACACAGAGAGGCGTCGATTAATCAAGAAAGTCGGGATCAAGTGGGGAAGGTGACAATCCATAGCTTACCTAGAACAGAAAAGAAAATCATGAATCCAGCAGATATCTGCACTACTCTTCGACTGCCAACGCGGGTTAGTCCTATTAGGCCAACGTTCTCGCTGCAAGGGCACAAGAAAAACGACGTGTTCATAGATGAAGTTTTCGATTATTGCAAGTTATTAGAACAAGTATCAATTTGTAGCATCTTACACAAGCACAGACGATCCATTCGTCGTTCCAAATAGGCCTGACAACAAGATAGCAATGCCCTGCCAGCCTATGCCGCGGCTGAGAATTGATGGAGGCAGGGGGGTCGCGCTAGCCAGACGGGAACAACCAACCATAGCACCGGTGGACTATCATCATAATTCAAAAACGGTGAATATATAGATTTGGTATATTATCGTATCCGGGTTCAAAAAAGAATCGCAGATTCGAACCTCTATTAGAGTAACGAAGGCAGCCATCATCATTGCAAAGGCCTCACCAGCATCGAATGAAGGAGGACCCCATTGGAAGGGATACGGAATGCTTATCCTGAAGGTATCATAAGATCGTTAAGCTCGTGTATTTCCAAGTGGTCGAGTAAATGAAATCAGCGCGACTCACCATGGCGCAGCATCAATAAGCCCAACGCGGTCAGTTCTGCAGCTCATTTGAGTCTTGAGTGGCTTCCCGTTGTACGCCCCGCCCACAGTAAGCACAAAGGCATAAGTCCACACGATTGCCACAGTGATGAGAACTGCAAAGCGCTCATAGACGTTCTTGCCCGGTTTTACCATGTTTGTGAGATACTGCAGAGTATACATCAAAATTAACAAAAGCATAGCTTCAGACAGCTGATGCAGTAGTAACTAATGAAGGCAAACACAACACCTGGTTGAGGAAAATCACGAGCACGATCACAGGCAACCCGATTTCAACACATTTACCAACCTATCAAATCCAATGGTTTGTTAAAGCGAAAAGGCACGAGGCAAACAGCATATTGGAAAAAAAAAAAAAAAAAAAAAAAAAAAAAAAAAAAAAAAAAAAAAAAAACTTGCAGCAAACATACCCCAGGGAAACCGAATTCATACATCCCGAAGCCAGTAAGAAGGACAAGAGGAACAACTCCTATCGGACTAAAATACCTGCGCCAATTTTGAACATAGTAGATTAGTAATTACTGAAATCAGACATTGACTTGAATGTGTAGACATGTTTAATCCAGACAGACTTGGCAATGTTGCGCCAAAGACCACTGAATCCGATTACTATTTGAATGGAAGAGGCAACAATGAATGCACCCTGTGTTGCCCTCATCGTCTTCCTGAATTTCTGCACACCGTTTACAAGAACACACTTATCGATTATTCCAGTTAAGTACCAGACAGGGGCAATAGCTAGCAAGCAGTCTAGCAAACGGAATAAAAGGTTCGCACAAACCATTATAGGATCGGGATCACTCCATCTACTCGACATGATGATTGAAATTGTGGGTGCAATGAAAGTGTATGAACCACCGATGACAACAGGTAACCTGGATCCGAACCATGTCTGAAAGAACGTGTTTAAACCAGCTACAAACAGCAGTGTTTGAATGACTTTCGCTTTCTCCTCCTGCAGAAAATCAAGAAGAAGCTGAAGTTTCGAAATTGAACAACAGAAATAAATAAAAAACTGTACAAACAAACGCCTCACAATTCCGCCTCCCATCTGAGGAACAAGCATGGAGGGTATCATGACAGTTGTGCCAAGCATCACCACATAATGTTGAAATCCAAGAAGGATTGCCTCCGCTGATCAAAAAAGAAAAATTCTCTGTTGGAAAATTTTGCATATTCCGTTTATTCATAAAAACAAATTTGCATAATCCAAGAAACATGCTTTTTCGAGACACAAACAATGAAAGGCATGATTCAAAATTTCTGCTTATACAACAAGACAAAGAGATACACAAAGAGCACAAGAATGAGCTAGTAATCTATAAATGCGAAACCTATACTAAAAGGATTAAACATAAACAGATCTGTAAACAGAAACAGCAAACTATAGTTAAAAAATAAATAAATTAATAAGGTAATGTAACAAACAAATCTATTAGATAAAGAGAAACAACTGAATATGCTAACAAATTCATTAGATTGGATACTATAGATAAAGGGGAACATTAGAATATGCTAAACATGAAGCACAATACTGACGCCATGGGGGAGGACTGGTGATGCAGTAGGAAACATTGGGAAGCTGATCTTTGGGAGGATGTGGCGGTGGTTCGTCGGGCTTTGCTGCCATATCTTAATTTCTTACAACTCTGCAAAGAGCAGCAATCCAAGGACAAACAGTTTTTATTACATGTTCATCTGAAACTTTGTAAAGAAAAACAGAAGATTGATGCCACTTCAAAAGCTAAGAAAGAACAAAACTTACATTTAAGAATGCACCAAAGAAGTTCCGTCCACGTTTTGTGTTTAAACTGAAATAAGCAAAACAGTACAAAATGAGGAGGCGAGAGGTCAGCCAATAAAATGAAACTGCAACAGAAGCTGTGTGTGTGATATGTGTATGTGTGCAAGTGTGAATCTTAAAAGAATGTTATAATGGGAGGAAATTAAAACTATATAAAACCAAGTCCAGAAATCAAAACAGAGGAAAAAGAAATAGAAACCCAATTCTCAAATTGCAGAATCTTTCCAAAGAGCAAAGAACTAAGTGAACTAAAGAATCTACCTCAAGTAAAGTTTCAGCCAAAAGAGAAAAGTAGGGGGAAACAAAAAAGAAGAAAAACAGAATACTATATGGACTGTGGCTAAGGCAAGATAAGAATGAGGAGGATAAACAATGAAGCAAAAATGTGAAGGATTTAATTAAATTCTTCTAAAAACATGTTATGCATGCTTTCTGCATTTACTCATCAGCATAAACGTACTTTTGATAAAATCAGAAAAGATTGTGAATTAAAAGCATTGATTATGAAGAGAAACATATACCACATGAAAATGCCAACCCAGTCCGCCCAAAATCACAACAAAGTGTATGCAATTAATGTAATTCACCCAAACCCTAATTTCTGGCGGGGGGTTTGAAAGGGGAAAAGCTTCTACCTGTGAGTGTGAATCGAAATCATGGTTAGAGGGCAACTGGGGGCAGAGGAATTTGCTTTCCGGACAACGACAAAAGAGGGTCTCGATTGCGTGTGTTGCATGGATATGAAGAGCGGATTGGTTAGGGCTTAATTAAAAGGGAAAGGGATGCTGATTGATTGTTCGGGTTCCGCAATCAGGATTGAATCAAATTAGAATCTTCATCTGCGTTAAAACGGGAATATTGGGATGTAAAGAGGAAAGGTGGGAGTGGGGAAACGAAAAAGGCACCGACGGATTCTATTTCATCTTCTTCAGAGTTCTCTGCTTTTCTCTGGAAGCCATAATCAAAATGAACTTTTTCTCCCAAAAAAAAAAAAGGAAAAGATTCTGATTTTCAAGGTTCAACCCCATTGAAGAAATTTTATCAACAAACTTCTATATTACATTAACAAGGACCATTTCTTTTGAAGAACTTCACAAAAATTTGATGATTAAGTGGCATTATCAGTATGAGTACTGGGTGATTCTTGGAAGCGCCAGGGATGTTGACACCGGGTGAAGCCAATTTATGAAACTTAACAAGAAACAATACTTTCTTGTGAATTAAAATGTGCCTGGAACATAGGGATTTCAATTTTCTTGTCTACTATCCATATTATTGTCATCACTTTGTACGTGCGGTTTTGCTCAACAGAAGCATAAATTTAAATGGGAGTCCCTTTCACTCTCCATTTTATAGTTTACCTATTTACACCCAGAAATATATATAAAAAAAAAGAAAAGAAAATAAACCACTTTTCAGCTTTCAAAATTCCCTTCCCCTTTATTATTATTATTATTTTTTATTTTTTTTTGGTGAGCAAAATAAAATATTTGTTCTTTATTATTAGAACAAGACAATTCAATAAGAATATTTGTACATACATTAGTATGTTACAACACATCGACGACGTCGACACTATCTCATACATTATTCCCGTCGACGTCGACTCTGCGTGGAAGATTAGTGGATGCTAGCATTATCTAATAATAGCAAATAGCTCCTTAACAGTGAAGATTTTATCGGCTATAAATACTTGTATAAATGGTTGGAATGTTAATAGAAATGAGAACATCATCAGATTAAAAATTCAATGAGAAGTACTACTTTTTAAATTCTCTCTCTTGCTTAAATATATATGTATACGTAATAGGCCACTTATACCCATATCCACTATCTTTATAATTATATTACAACACGTTATCAGCACGAGGAGTCTCTACCGGAGTTTTATCGGAGTTCTGTCGTAGGTATAATTTTCTATCGTTACTTTTAATATAATTATGGCTAACCTTTCAAAACAGGAATTCATCCCGTTGTTAGTTTCTGGAGATAACTACATGTCCTGGGCACGGGACGTTAAGATGCACCTGGCATCAATGGGGTTGGAGGATACTATCTCCCCTGATAAAAATGCATCAAACCAGGATAAGGCAAAAGCCATGATCTTTCTGTGCCATCATATTGATGAATCTTTGAAACTTCAATATGTCACCCTGCAATCACCACTTGAATTGTGGCTGAAGCTGAAAGAAAGATACGATCATCTCAGGATGACGGTACTGCCAAAGGCTCGGAGCGAATGGCAAAATTTGAGGCTCCAGGACTTCAAAACAGTCCGTGAATACAATTCAGCGATGTTTCGTATCACATCGCAGCTGACGCTTTGTGGAGAAAATATATCTGAAGCTGAGATGTTGGAAAAAACATACTCCACTTTCCATGTCAAAAACACTGTTTTGCAGCAGCAGTACCGCGAACGGGGTTTCCAAAAGTACTCCGAGCTCATCACCTGTTTACTTTTGGCCGAGCAAAATAATGACATATTGCTGAAAAATCATGAATCTAGGCCAACAGGTGCTGCCCCATTTCCTGAAGTAAATGCCACAGAAGCAGAAAACCAAGTGAGGGACCGTGGGCATCAAAGAAATCAGAATTTGAATCGTTACCGAAATCGGGATCGCGGTCGTGATAGGCCTGAATCATCTGGGAGGAACAAATATCGAAATAAACCTCGATATGAACCCAACCGCAGAAGTGACAACAGGAGGCCCTATAAATCGCAGCCAAAGCCTAAAAGAGACAGAAATAATGATCAACCATGTGATCGCTGCGGAATCAAAGGTCACTGGGCCCGAGTCTGCCGCACAGCTAGTCATTTAGCTGAACTGTACCAGGCCTCGAAAAGACAAGAAAGATCTGATCCCGAGACACATCATGCCACCCACGATGATACCTTTGATGATGTTCTGAATGATGATATTACCCACTTGGACACTGATGACTTTATTGGTGGCACAAACTGAAAAAGAAAAGTGAAAAGATCGGCTTTATATTTTGTATTTTGCGTATGGTATATTTTGCCTTATTATGATATTTTGTATTTTAGTGTTTTACTCCCCGTTTTGTACCCCCAGTTATAATGTATTTTGCAGTGGTTATATTATATTACTGATGTTATTTTTATTACCTTCTGAAAAGAAATGGATGGCCAAGTCGAAAATGAAATCTGCCTCATTGACAGTGCTACAACGCACAGTATCTTAAAAAGCAAAAGCTTTTTCTCCCATTTAAAATTGGGAAAGACCGCAGTGAAAACTATAAGCGGTAATGAAAATTGTATTGAAGGATCTGGAAGAGCTGTTATATTTCTCCCTAAAGGGACAAAATTGGCATTTGAAAATGCCTTATATTCGAGCAAGGCTCGAAGAAACTTGCTAAGTTTTGGTGATATTCGAAAAAATGGCTATCACATTGAAACTGTAAATGAGGCAGGAAGTGAGTATATTTTAATTACTCAAACCATCAATGGTAAAAAGTTGGTTCATGAAAAGCTGCCATGTTTGACATCCGGATTATATTATGCAAAAATTTATGCCGGAGAAGTACATAACCTAGTAGGCCTAAAGGCTACTAGTGAATTTATAACCTGGCATGAAAGGCTTGGACATCCGGGCAGCGTGATGTTGAGGCGAATAATTGAAAATTCCAGTGGCCATAAATTAAACCATAAAATGGTTTTGAATCCAAATGAGTTTACATGTGCTGCTTGCTATCAAGGAAAATTAATTACCAGGCCATCTCCAGCAAAAGTGGGAATTGAATCCCCGACATTTTTGGAAAGAATTCAAGGCGATATATGTGGGCCAATAGATCCACCTTGTGGACCATTCAAGTACTTTATGGTACTAATTGATGCATCAACAAGATGGTCCCATGTCTGTTTATTGTCAACTCGCAACCTAGCCTTTGCTAGACTACTTGCACAAATTATTAAATTGCGAGCACAATTTCCTGATTATCCAATAAAGAAAATACGCCTTGATAATGCTGGAGAATACACATCAAATGCTTTTGATGATTTTTGCACATCTGTTGGTATCACTGTAGAACATCCAGTTCCGTATGTGCATACCCAAAATGGTCTGGCTGAATCATTAATCAAAAGGTTGCAATTAATTGCAAGACCTTTATTGATGAAATCAAAACTCCCCGTTTCTGCTTGGGGACATGCTATATTGCATGCAGCAGCATTAGTGAAAATCAGGCCGACAAGCTATCATAGCTACTCCCCTACCCAAATTATAACGGGAAAAGAACCCGATATTTCCCATTTAAGAATTTTTGGGTGTGCTGTATATGTACCAATTGCACCACCCCAACGGACAAAAATGGGACCTCAAAGAAGGATGGGCATCTATGTTGGGTATGAATCACCCTCGATTATTAAATATCTTGAACCAACAACGGGTGATTTATTTACTGCAAGATTTGCAGATTGTCATTTTGACGAATCACATTTCCCGACATTAGGGGGAGGAAGTAATCAACTGACAAAGGAAATTTCGTGGAAAATCCCACTTGATATATGTGATCCTCGCACAAAACAATGTGAATTAGAAGTCCAAAGAATTGTGCATTTGCAAAGGATTGCAAATCAATTACCTGATGCCTTCAATGATGCTGCAAGAGTAACAAAATCTTACATTGAAGCAGCAAATGCACCGGCCAAAATAAATATACCTGAAGGGCAAATTCCAAGTGCTAATGAATCTAATCCACGACAAAAGCGTGGTAGACCATTGGGTTCCAAAGATAAAAATCCACGAAAGAAAAGAATTATACAAGTGGATGATGAAAAACCTGAAGAGGTAATAAATTCAACTTTTGAAGAAGTTGATGCTGAAAATGCGAATCCAGAAGAAAGTGAAACTATTGAAACTGCTTTCAATTATATCACTTCTGGAAAATATTGGAACCGAAAAGAAATCAAAGTTGATCAAGCATTTGCATATAATGTAGCACTTGAGATGATGAAAGATGACGAGGATCCTGAACCAAAATCAGTTGATGAATGTAGGCAAAGGGATGATTGGCCAAAATGGAAAGATGCAATTAAATCAGAATTGGATTCACTGAACAAAAGAAAAGTATTCGGCCCTATAGTCCAAACACCTGAAAATGTAAAACCAGTTGGCTACAGGTGGGTGTTTGTGAGAAAGAGGAATGAAAATAATGAAATTGCAAGATACAAAGCAAGACTTGTAGCCCAAGGATTTTCCCAAAGACCGGGAATTGATTTTGAGGAAACATATTCCCCGGTTATGGATGGAATAACTTTCAGGTATCTCATGAGCCTAGCAGTACGAGAAAAGCTCGAAATGAGGCTGATGGATGTTGTTACTGCTTACTTATATGGCTCATTGGAGAATGATATTTATATGAAAATACCTGAAGGATTTAAATTGCCTGAATCTTATAACTCAAAGCCCAGAGAAGTTTATTCCATCAAATTACAAAAATCACTTTATGGGCTCAAGCAATCGGGCCGAATGTGGTACAATCGCCTCAGCGAAAGTTTAATTAATGAAGGTTATATAAATGACCCGATATGCCCATGTGTTTTTATAAAGAAAAATGGGTCAGAATATGTAATCATCGCAGTCTATGTTGATGATTTAAATTTAATTGGAACTCCTGAAGAGCTAGAAAAGGCAATTGAATATCTGAAAAGGGAGTTCGAAATAAAGGATTTTGGAAAAACAAAATTATGCCTTGGCTTGCAAATTGAGCATTTAGATAAGGGTATTTTTATTCATCAATCAGCTTATACCCAAAAGGTATTGAAGCAATTTCGAATGGATTATGCTCATACATTAAGTAATCCAATGGTCGTTCGGACACTTGATCCTGTAAAGGATCCTTTTAGGCCAAAAGAAGATAATGAAGAACAACTTGGCCCAGAAGTACCATATTTAAGCGCAATTGGCGCATTGATGTATCTGGCAAATAGCACGCGACCTGATATCGCGTTTGCTGTTAATTTACTCGCAAGATTTAGTTCTTGCCCTACTCAACGACATTGGAAAGGCATAAAGCACATATTTCGCTATCTCCAGGGAACAATTGACCTTGGGTTGTTTTACCCAAAAGATTCTCGACATGAGTTGATCGGATATGCCGATGCAGGATATTTATCAGATCCACACAAAGCCAAATCTCAAACAGGCTATATTTTTGTTTGTGGTGGAACTGCTATCTCATGGAGATCTATGAAACAAACATTAACGGCTACTTCATCAAATCATGCCGAAATATTAGCAATCCATGAGGCTAGTCGAGAATGTGTTTGGTTGAGGTCAATGACTAATCATATATTGAAAAATTGTGGTTTGGTCACTGAACCAAAAATGCCCCCAACAATTTTATTTGAAGATAACTCGGCGTGCATAGCCCAATTGAAAGGGGGTTATATTAAAGGAGATAGAACTAAACACATTTCACCAAAATTTTTCCATACCCACGATCTTCAAAGGAATGGTGAAATTGATGTGCAACAAATTCGATCAGATGAAAACTTAGCAGATCTGTTGACCAAGGCATTACCGACTGCAACGTTCGAGAAGCTCGTGAAGAAAATTGGAATGCGGCGGCTTCGAGATTTAAAGTGATGTTCAAATCAGGGGGAGCAATGTATACAAGAATATTGTACTCTTTTTCCTTCACTAGGATTTTTTTCCCACAGGGTTTTTTCCTAGTAAGGTTTTAACGAGGCATATTCTTTGTATAAGCGCATCCAAGGGGGAGTGTTACAACACATCGACGACGTCGACACTATCTCATACATTATTCCCGTCGACGTCGACTCTGCGTGGAAGATTAGTGGATGCTAGCATTATCTAATAATAGCAAATAGCTCCTTAACAGTGAAGATTTTATCCGCTATAAATACTTGTATAAATGGTTGGAATGTTAATAGAAATGAGAACATCATCAGATTAAAAATTCAATGAGAAGTACTACTTTTTAAATTCTCTCTCTTGCTTAAATATATATGTATACGTAATAGGCCACTTATACCCATATCCACTATCTTTATAATTATATTACAACATAGTATAATATATATAGCCTGAAAATTCTTGATATGCATTTCATTCCAGAAATCTATATAAAATTACTAAAATAAAATTCAAAGTTACTACCTACTCTTTCATTTTTTCTTTTTATAGAATCGTTATCACACAATTGAGACTCTTTGTTTCAGTTAGATAATGAGGATTTGATTCTAGGTTGTGTTTCAAGGAAGATACGACGTGGCTCGCTTTTCCTAAGCAATGGGGAAGAGGAATGAAACATGTCACTGAAAGTTCCCATCGAGACAAAGATAGGGTGTCAAGAACGTAAAAGAGATAGGATTAGAAGTTGGTTATATCTAGTGTGGATCATACATGAACGATAGTTTGAGTTGAAGGCTATTCTGGAGTTCCTCGTTTGAGATCCTTAGGGAAGAGAATCAGGTTGGCCCTTGCGAACACCTTGATGCACTATCTTCCTTCAACCAAATGCGGCGAAAGAAAAGGAAGGAAAATCTATGGACCAACTTGATGCACCATCTTCCTTTGGCATCCAAAGGTCATGGAGCGATCATAGAACCTTGTTCAATAAGTGGAACGTACTAGCTGTTCGTGTTGGGCTGTAAGAGTTAGAGAAGAGCAATTATTCATTCTTAAAATTCTTAAAATCAGCGTTCTAAAGACTAAAGAGTTGGTCGGGAGGAGGGGGAGAAAGCTCTCTTGTTAGTGGAAAAATGCAGTGTTATGAAATTGATTAGTGTTTATGTTCTTATTGTTGTTTGAATTTGAATTAATTTATAGATAGATGGGCGAATCTACATATATAGCAACGAGGGCACATGACACCACTTAAATTGATAAAATTGTTAGTTTAAGCTTAAAAGTTTTTATATTTGGTTTGGTGCACCAACTTAATTTTTGGGGTGACACCACTCTAATTGCTTAATTAAATTATTATTTTAAGCTTAAAAATTTTTATATTTAGTTTGGTGCACTCGCTCAATTTTTGTGGTAAATACCATTTTTATGAATTCCAACTTAACTTTCCTAATACTTTTTAAATTGCCATTATTATCCACAATTTTAACTTAGCCTTCATCATTTTTGTGACACTACTTATAAAATTTTCTGGATCCGCCACCGGTTGCTGCAGCTATGTTGTATTGCTGCTGCTGATTTTTGTGTTTTTAGTTGTTTTTTATCGGGTCTTGGGTCGGGTTGGTCTATTTGTTGTTAATCCTTTCGGGTCCGGGTCTTATCGATATTTATCGGGTTGGGTCGGTTGTTGGGTCCTAAAATTCCGATCAGCCATCCCTAATCAGCATCAGCCATTTTTGGAAATTGGAAGCAATTAACTTCAAACCCTAGCCCTAACATTCGCAAATTCCGATCGCCTCACAGTCCAGTTCCACCACGTCGTCTAGTCGGCCCCACCATATTTAGTCCAGTACTAGTGTACTACAACCGAGCCTTTTGCATTTCTCGGGTTCGATTGGAATCTGTCTCAGCCTGCGGCGGCGCCGTCCTGTCATTCACTACCTTCCGGTGAGCTTTTACTCGCTTGTTATCGCGTATGGTATGTGCGTTGGAAATAATTTACATTGATTCTTACGTGTTACGAATGAAATTGTGGTGCGTGAGAGGGAATTGGTTTGGAGTGCGGGGTGCGGGGAGGGGTTTTGGTAGGGTTTTGAACCATTTTGGGCTTCTTGGTTTATTCGAGACAAATCTCGTTATTGTGTTTGTATTGCAGAATTGTTTTACTATCGTTATTATCGTTTTCCTGCAGAAAACTATTAGCCTCTGAAGTGATGTTTCTGACGAGGGTATTTGGGAGGGCCCTGTTGGCTTCTGCCAAATCAGAGGCTTCAGCTTCAACTTCTGCAGCGGCTGCTGCAGCTTCTTCTACAATACAGCGTAACCCACTCGAGGAGTTCTTCGAGGCTGAGAGGAATCCAGAGGAGAAAAAACGTGTTATCTATGGTAAAAATGCCACCTCTTTACTGATCAGGCCATGTTTCCTGTAAATACTTTTTTGGTGGTGCTGTTTGTCTTTGTTTGGGATTCAATAGTTTCTTCTTCATTATCATTTGTAAATTTATAAGGATAAAGAAAGGTAATTCTAAGCTATTATCTTGGCCAAACTCAGAACATCCTCAACGTAGTTTAGTGTTGTGGGTCCGTGTTGATTTTATGATTATATGCGGTGATTAAGTTCAATAATATTTTAGTTTAAAATCAGATTTCAATTTCTGCAAATAAGATGTGTTAGATTCATCCAAGCAGTACTGTAGTCGTGTCTTTGAATTTAGATGATTTATTCCAGGGAGACTGTTATATCTAATGGTTGATTTTGAAATTTATTCAGGGAGGAGTTGGAAGGCATGTGAACTGCGCCTCAAATCTTGGGATGACCTTCACAAACTGTGGTATGTTCTGCTTAAGGAAAAGAACATGTTGATGTCTCAGCGTCAGATGCTGAATGCTCAAAACCTACGGTTTCCTAATCGAGAACGAATTACAAAGGTGTAGCCTTGTCACTCTTATAACTTTGTTTGGATATACTTGTTGCTTGTTTTTTACACTATATGATGAAGTAATTTGCATGCACAATTTCACCCCTTTGTAGCTTACTGCTAATATGTGGTTTTTGTGTTATTGGTCGATGAAGAATATGATTAACTTTTAGCATCTTAACTCTGAATGATACCTTCATTGCTTTTTAAAAATTCTACTGGAGCATAGTAAACACTTAAAAATTCTATAGATATGCTACCTTCATTGCTTTTTAACTGGGGCTTTTTAACGGGCCAAATCGAGCCAATACCATTGTCACATTCAGTATGTATAACACTCGCATACTATTAAGCTTAAGTAGAAGTGAAAGTTGAAACAATGAATAGTTTCACAAAGATGGAGATTGAACTGGGCTGTGCAACTGCCTACACGGATACACCTTATTGGCCCTGCTGGTAATGATTTTCATTGGAACAAAGTACAGCGCATCAGAGATATGAAGGCTTGGTATTGGAATCTTCGGTTTTCGCTTGTCTTCCGATAAGCTGATAAAGTAGCTGACTTGATCATTAGAAGGCTATACTTGGGTCGGAATACCTACCTACACCACCCGACTACCTCGGATGTATTAGCTGAGGATAGCTTTAGCTTGGGGCTGGCCCAAGAAATGGCTGTGAGTCTGTGACCCTCTTTATTCCCCAAAAAAAAGTGGACGGAGGGAGTAATAATCTAAATATAAATGCTCTGTTGAAATAATTACTATTATAATAATATAAATATGAGTATATTGAAAATATATATTCTTTAGTATTATAATATTTAAAATATTAGTATATTGAAAATAATAGTAAAAATTATTATAAATAAAATTATAAAATGTTAATAATATATTGAAGTATCGCTAACAGGTTCAAATTCTTCTGTATATGGTATTTAACTTTAATTTGGGTCACATGCAGATTAGCTTTTTTTTGGGGGGCTGAATTAGCTCAAAATAAATCAACCTCGACCTATAAGCAATTTGTTCAGTTCATTAAAAGCCCTACCTGTGAGTGAATTTTGTATCCCACATGTTTATTCTCTCTTTGGGGTTGCCTTGTTAACCAAAGCATGTAGATTAGTTGCCCTTTAATTCTTCTAAGTCAAGGATTTGTATAGTATCATAGACATCTTTTCAGAAGAATCAAATCAAGAGAATTTCTGGTCACGCTATATTTGTGTGGGAAAGACTTTTAGTTACTGTCCTAGTTTCAATCCTCCAAAGTCCATGTTATAGATAATAATTAGGAAAAAATGACTGCTGTGATACTTTTTTGGAGTGATCAATGGCTTCACTCAAATTTGTCAAATTAAAAAAATGTGCATCTCTTTTTTTGTTCATATTATTATTTCTCTGGATGGAGATATTTGCGATCATATTACATTGATCATTTCTCACTAGAGTTGATTGTGATCAAACATACAGGTGAGGAAGTCAATGTGTCGGATCAAACAAGTGCTCACTGAGAGAGCCATTGAAGAGCCCGATCCTCGGAGATCTGCAGAGCTGAAAAGGATGATCAACGCCTTATAGTGTACTGCTTGGTTGTCGGCTGGATGGCTGAAGAATGTGGCTCAACAATGTAACTCACATTTCTATGTGGATTGTTCCCTTGTTATGATGTTCCCATCATTGTCTCCCATAGCTTCCATTTTAGGTTTCTAGATATATAAACGTGGAATGGAAGGATTTTCGTTGCCAAGGGGCGATACAAGAACCTTTTGTTAGGAATTTAACTGGTTGAAGCCAAACAATTTTATAAGCCTTTTGTGGTTGATTTAATATGTGAGTTGGATTTTTCTTGAATAAAGATATACTCCGCAGTTTTTTTTTTTTTCGGAAGAGCATATACTTCGCAGTTGAGAACTAGTGACAATTCTATTTCTTATGAATACTACACTAAAATAAACTTATTTGAATGTTGACTGTTTAAGGTCG
Organism: Hygrophila difformis; assembly: GCA_030278955.1. Lineage (NCBI taxonomy): Eukaryota > Viridiplantae > Streptophyta > Magnoliopsida > Lamiales > Acanthaceae > Hygrophila > Hygrophila difformis. Next base: position 80,317,394 of record JAOANR010000001.1, read on the forward strand.
CAGCGTCATTGTTGTTCATTGACCATCTAGATTCCATGGACGCCATAGCCATTCATATTCTCTGTTGCTCATTGACCATTTGCATTTTATGGATGTCTCAATTACCCATGTTATGTGGATTTTTACCCCAATCTCCAATCCATAGATTGGGATTTGATGCCATCAATCCAATTCGGTCACCTACTAGGCAACTACGCCAAACCTCTAATCTATAGGTTTGGGATTTGATGCCATCGATCCCTGTTCTCTCCCATTTTTTCTTTACATTATTTTTATTTTATTTGGATTATATTGGGTATATCTCGGGTTACATTAGATCCAAAATTAATTCTTTAAGGATCTGGTGGGCATTGAAGCTTTATCCTTCTGAAGCAGAATTTTGCATACACAAATGCTCGAACTCGAGATATTTGCTTAAGTTTTTACATTATTTTTTATTCTAGTTGATAGTAAAATAAAAAATATTAAAAAATAGACATTAGTGATTAAACATTAAACAAGTGAGTAATATACTACCACCCTTTGCAAACAGCCAAACATGCTCTTTGATACTACTCTAAGTGAAATAAGTAAAATTACCAAATAAAAATTATTCTTCAAATACTAAATATATAAATGTAGTTTTTTGATAGACAATATATAAATGTAGTTGACATGATATAAGTACTGTAGTTTTGATATACAAAATTATTCTTTGATGAAGTACAAAATTATTGGTTTGGTCCTGTAGTTTTTAAATACTTCATCCGTCTCATTATTTTTGTTACATTAGCCTTCGACATGCATGTCGAGACACATTTTCAACGGTTAATAACTTAAATTTTGTACAACGAAAAATTATAAAAGGTTGATTGTCTAAAACTACAAGATTAGACGAATCTAACAAGATCTCACTTGATTATTTTTTTCTTACATAGCTATACTAAAAAGTTGAATCAAAGTTAAATAGTGAATAGTGCAAAAAAAACCATGCGTAACAAAAATGTTGTGACAGAGGTAGTATAAAATTTTAAATAGGTTGAATTATAAGTACTTCTACACAACTTAAAATTGAATCTATTTATAACCTATAAAAAAAATACCAGATCAAGATCTTACAAAAATAAAATTAAGGTACTCCTGTCGAATTCCGACATAGCCGGAATAGTAGCCTATTTAAGTGTTGCTCTCTCGGCGCCCTCTGATGATCTGAAGTCTGATCTTGCGATGTTATCTGCGTTGCTGAGTTGAAAACACTCCGCAGGCCAGCCCCTTTCTATCTCTCCTTGTTATTAATATTCTTGCCGTTATTATTCGTTATTTGTTCTCGATCTTTGTGCTTGGGTGGGTGCGTATGTCTGGTTTTCCGCTGTAACTGTTAGTTTTTTGGTGAACGGTAGATTAGGGTTTCGGTCAATTGGAGCGATCCGGGGTTTATTTGGTGGTTTGGTTCCGAAATTATCGGTGTCGACGCCTTTTCCAAGGTATTGACGTGGAGGGTGTTGTTTCGATCATAAAAGTTATCGCTTTTAGGGGATTGTCGGCTGCTATTTATTTGTCAATGGATGTCTGAGAATGGTGCTGATGTGAATATATGAGTGGATCTGAAGTGTTGTTTCGATTATCTGGATATCTGTAACTCCTGTGGTGTTGGTATAATTATTGTTTCAAAGGGTTAAGTTTTGGATTAATGCTATTCCCATTGTTGATATAGGGGGAGCAGATGTATGAAATTTGGGGCATTTGAGTATTTATCAAAGATTAAAACGACGATGGTGTTCATTTTAGGGCAAAATTGTTTTCTTTTCTGCAACTTAAAAATGGCGTCACTTACATAGTACTTCGGTTTTGTCCCTATCTGACATTCTTTCCGTTGCATAATGTTTTACTACCATTTTCATATTGTACCTGGAAAGATATGTTATAAGGTTGTGATGGAGTGAGTTTTGACGCGCGGATTATAGAAGTTGTTGAGAGTAGTCAATTTGCTGTTTTTAGCTGCAAGAGAGGAGAATCAGAAGGCATTTGTGAAAATGGTTCCTCCAAATGAGTTTTGTCCGTTTTTCCCTGCCGCGTTCCTTATAACCTATTGTTTCGGTTACATTTCTATGAATGTCATCCCTTCCCTAAATGTTTTTCATTGAAGTAGGAGTACTATTTTTAATAAAGCTGATTCTTTTTCATATCAAATCCTTCCGTAATCTTGCAGAAATGACATAAAACAACGGAAGAAATGGATGGGAATTCACAGCCTGATGGCTGTTCTCCGAACCAGGTAACTTGTCCAGCATCACCCTCACAAGTGAAACCTGCTTCGGACAGTGGGTCGCCTTCACATTCTCCGGTCAATGGGATGAAAAGGGAAAGAGGAGATCATGACCAGGAACCTGTCAAACGAGGACGTAGCCTGAGGAATGATGATGTTGAAGTTTTGCAGAATAAAAGTGAAACTACTCTAAAATCTGAGGTAATGCGAATAACGGAAAAAGGAGGGCTCACAGAGGTGAAAGGGGTTGAGAAACTTGTCGAATTGATGCATCCAGATGGAACAGGGGGAAATTTGAATTTGGGTAGTCGTACCATGCTTGCTGGTGTAATAGCTGCAACCGACAACTTAGAATGTCTGAAATGGTTTCTACGCTGCAGGGGTTTAAATGTATTGGACGAGTGGCTGAAAGATTTCCGTAGAGGGGAGATTATTGTAGATGGAAATAGTTTTGAGGAGTCTGATATATCGTTGGTGGAATTTGTCTTAGTTCTACTTCGAGCTCTGGATAAAGTTCCGGTTAATCTCCTAGCTCTTCGAACATGTAGCATTGGCAAATCAGTGAACCGGTTACGGTCACATAGGAATGTGGAAATTCAGAAGGAGTCAAGAAGCTTGGTGAACAAATGGAAGAGAGTAGTTGAAGCTGAAATGACTAAATTGGGGCTTTTAATTGATCTCTAAATTTCTTCTTTCCCCTCTTCTTCGGTAGAACATTATTAGCCTTTGAATGATGTTTCGACAAGGGTATTAGGGAAGGCCCTGTTGACTGCTACTAAATCAGAGGCTTCAGCGTCTGCAGCAACGTCTTCTAGACCTAGCGCAACCCTTCAGTGTATTTCTTCGAGAAAGAGACGAAGTATGTTTCTATGGTAAAAATGCTTCTCCCCAACCAGGCCATGTTTGTTTCATTATTCTTAGTAGATTTATGATTATATGGTGTTCTTTTAGTTATAAATCAAAGTTCCATTTCCACAACCAAGAATGCGATATTGTTTTATGACTTTATCTTGAATTTAGATGGTTCATTCCAGGCAGTTTGACAATTGTATTACAGTACATTGTGTTTGCACTTTCATTGAATGGTTGGTTTTATTCTGTTTGCACATTGTCTTGTGCTTTGCAATCAAGGCCATTGTATGAGATAATGTTAAGTCAATATAGGGGCGATTAGGTTGATTCATTGAGTGGTGGAAGATACGCATTTATGTTGTGCCATTGTGAAGGAAATTCGTGAGACCATGCCGAGTTTAAGGTGTATCACCTTTTAAGGGAAGGAAATAGGGTTATCTTTTTTTTTGGATGGGTCATTCAAGGCCTGAGAAAGAGGTGATGGGAGCCTATGCCACACACTTGGGCTAGGTCCTCATCCCAAAAATAATGCTATCGATGTTCTGGCTTGATGGATGCAAAAAAAATATGGTTTTTTTTTTCATGATATGGGCGTTTCATTTTCTCCCAATAAGGTGTGCATGGCTCTATTTGCGGGTAATCTTGCAGTCATGTTTCTTCAACATTAGCATTTAGCTTGTTTCGTGTTTTTTTTTTGTTTTTTTTTTTGTTTTTTTTTTTGTTTTTTTTTTTCTTGCGCCAAATACGCTCTTGTAAGTGTTTTTTGGTTGATCCGAAGCCAGCGAACACTATGCTCTTGTTAGTTGAAACAAAATTATATTATTTGAGTTAAAACATAACTTTAAACAACATTTATAAATCTCTTTGTTTTTAATAATTTAAGATAAATTATTCTAGTTAATTTAAGATAAATTAGTTTATTGAAAAAGATAAAATAACTTAAATATAGTGTTCAATCAACTATTTCTGAAACCGCTGCAAATAGTAGCATTTTGGAATTAGCTTATTCTACACGAAACAATTTGCCTCAAAACTGACAAACAACTAATTTTAACTAATTTATTACTTAAATTATTCGCATAATCAGTTAACAATTAACAGTTGATTCCAAAGAGGCCCAAATAACAGGGCGTCTCGATCTTTTTGGCGGCCCGGAGCAAAATTTTTTATTGGGCCCCACATAATAATACAAAAAATATGTAATATTAATTAGTAATTCTAAACAATATTAAATGCAATAAAAAATAAAAAAAATAGTATTTTAAGTTTTAACAAATCATGTGTAATATAATTCAATTAATAGAAGTTTACAATTTAAAAAAACATCGAAAGTTGTAGCTGATTACTTAGCATTGATGAATAGTTTGTTGGGATTGAAAAAGAAAATACAAAACAAAAGAGAAGAAGCAAAGATGATAAAAACTAAATTAATTGTGTATAAAGACCAAACATAGGAGGAATTAAAAAGGATAAATTATGCAAATCAAACATAAAAAAAAATAAAAAACACAAAAAAGAAAAGAAAAAAAGAAAAGTAGGCCCCCAAAATATTTTGGGGCTATTTTGGGGCCCACTTGCTCACAGGAAGGACGGCCCTGCCCAATAACAACATTTATAAATAGGCATAGTTAGCCTATTTGAGTGCTGCTCTCTCGGCGCCTCTGATGATCTCAAGTCTGATCTTCCGATGTTATCTGCGTTGCTGAGTTGAAAAACACTCCGCAGGCCAGCCCCTTTCTATCTCTCCTTGTTATTAATATTCTTGCCGTTATTATTCGTTATTTGTTCTCCATCTTTGTGCGTGGGTGGGTGCATATGTCTGGTTTTCGGCTGTAACTGTTAGTTTTTTGGATCGGGGTTCCAAATCCTAGGGTTTGGTGGAGAAGGGTAGATTAGGGTTTCGGTTAATTAGGGTGATTCGGAGTTTATTTGGTGGTTTGGTTCCGAAATTATCGGTGTTGACGCCTTTTCCAAGGTATTAGGGTGTTGTTTCGATCATAAAAGTTGTCATTTAAGGGATTGTCGGCTGCTATATATTTGTTAATGGATGTCTGAGAATGTTGCTGATGTGAATATATGAGTGGATCTGAAGTGTTGTTTTGTTATCTGGATATCTGTAACTCCTGTGGTGTGGGTATAATTATTTTTGAAAGGCTTTATTTTTGGATTAATGTTATTCCCATTGTTGATATAGATGGGAGCAGATGTATGAAGTTTGGGGCATTTGAGTATATCAAAGATTAAAACGACGAGGGTGTCCATTTTAGGGCAAAATTGTTTTATTTTCAGCAACTTAAAAATGGCGTCACTTACATATTACTTTGGTTTTGTCCCTATTTGACATTCTTACCGTTGCATAATGTTTTACCACCAATTTCGTAATGTACCTGGAAAAATATGTTATAAGGTTGTGATGGAGTGAGTTTTGGTGCGCGGATTATAGAAGTTATTCAGAGTAGTCAATTGGCTGTTTTTAGCTGCAAGAGAGGAGAATCAGAATGCCTTTGTTAAAATGGTTCCTCCAAATGAGTTTTGTCCTGCTTATGACAGTATAGATGATTATGTCTATGCACTTATTGTTTCGGTTACATTTCTATGAATGCCATCTCTTCCCTTAATGTTTTTCATTGAAATAGTACTATTTTTAATAAAGCTGATTCTTTTTTCATTTAATCAAATCCTTCCGTAATCTTGCAGAAAGGACATAAAACTAGGGAAGAAATGGATGGGAATTCACAGCCTGATGGTTGTTCTCCAAACCAGGTAACTTGTCCAGCATCACCCTCACAAGTGAAACCTGCTTCGGACAGTGGGTCCTCTTCACATTCTCCGGTCAATGGGAAGAAAAGGGAAAGAGGAGATCATGACCTGGAACCTGTCAAACGAGGACGTAGCCTGGGGAGTGATGATGTTGATATTTTGCAGAATAAAAGTGAAATTACTCTAAAATCTGAGGTAATGCAAATAACGGAAAAAGGAGGGCTCATAGAGGTGAAAGGGGTTGAGAAATTTGTCGAATTGATGCATCCAGATGGAACAGGGGAAAAGTTGGATTTGGGTAGTCGTACAATGCTTGCTGGTGTAATAGCTGCAACTGACAACTTAGAATGTCTAAAATGGTTTCTACGCTGCAGGGGTTTAACTGTATTGGATGAGTGGCTGAAAGATTTCCATAGAGGGGAGATTATTGTAGATGGAAATAGTTTGGAGGAGTCTGATATGTCGTTGGTAGAATTTGTCTTAGTTCTACTTCGAGCTCTGGATAAAGTTCCAGTTAATTCCCTAGCTCTTCGGACATGTAGCATTGGCATATCAGTGAACCGGTTACGGTCACATAAGAATGTGGAAATTCAGAAGGCAGCAAGAAGTTTGGTGGACAAATGGAAGAGAGTAGATGAAGCTGAAATTTTTAAATTGGGGCTTTTAATTGATCTCTAAATTTCTGCTTTCCCCTCTTCTTCAGTAGAACATTATTAGATGGTTCATTCCAGGCAGTTTGACAGTTGTATTACAGTACATTATATTTGCACTTTCATTGAATGGTTTGGTTTTATTCTGTTTGCATAAACTGCACATTGTCTTATGCTTTGCAATCAAGGCCAGATAGTGAGATATAGACAAATTTATTTAACTTGACTGTCTTCAATCTTTAAATTTATTAATCAGTGACAATACTGAATGAGAGGTCTGGCTTGCAGTTCCAAAAAGAAGCAAGGGCAAACCTGACAAGAAGGAATAAATAAAATTCTAATCTTCACTAACAGGTAATATTGGATGAAAGAAAATATGATCTTCACCGATATGTATAATAATTTGATACCAATAAGTGATAAGAGTTCTCATCCTTAAAAAAAATAAGTGATAAGAGTTATTCATCACTTATTAAGGTCTTATTGGTTCAGACTTCAAGTAGTCTCTTATCATGGCTATGTTTGGAACTAATTAAAAGACAATTTTAATCATGAGTGAAATAAATCTTTCACTCATGATTAATTTTATTCGTTTTAACTAAATAGAGAATTTTAGTCTTTTAAAGACAATTTTAAAACAGGCCGGTCTTATTTTAGTCTCTTTCGCAGATAGATATGAAACTTTCACTGGCTCCTCAAAAAAAATAAAAAAAAATATAAATTAAAAATAAAAAATAATAATAAATTCTGAAACTTGGATTTGCTCGGATCATATAGAGGCAATTAGGTTGATTCACTGTGTGGTGGAGGATACGCATTTCTTTTATGTTTTGCCATTGTAAAGGAAATTCGTGAGACTATGGGTTTAAGGTGTATCACGTTCTAAGGGAGGGAAATAGCGTTATTGATATTCTGGCTCTATGGATGCAAAAAAAAATATGGCTTTTTCATGATATGGGCGTTTGTTTCCTCCCAATAAGGCGTGCATGGCTCTTTTTGCCGGTAATCTTGGTCATGTTTCTTCGACATTAGCCTTTAGTTTCCTTCACGTTTTGTTTTTCTTCTCGTTTTCTTGTGCCAAATGCGCTCTTGTAATTTGCAACAAAACTATATTATTTGAGTTAAAAATAACTTTAAGCAACATTGATAAATCTCTTTCTTTTTAGTACTAATATACGTAATTAGGGGATTGAAATTTGATTTAGTGGTTAAGTTCCCAAACTTCCATTTATGGTTGGGGGTTCAAACAAACTACAGGAAAAATAAAAAGACAATTTTAATAATTAATTTTATTCGTTTTATATTTAGTTATTTCCGTTTCTAAGTATTTTATTAGAGATTAAAGCCTAACTTTAGTGACTAAAATCTTCAACAACATCATTAGTGTCAATGTTTACCAAAAAAAAAAATTTTAACAAGGAAATGAGGACTTGACCTAGTGGTCATGTCCCTTGACTTCCAACTATATGGTTGGGATTTCGACTTTTATCCCCTTATTTACATTTATTTATATATAGCGGGCTCTCACTATTTTATACTATCTCAGTCTCATTATAATCGTTACGGACCCACCTGATACGTATGCAGAGTAAATTTTTAACGGTTAATAACTTAAATTATGTACAATAAAAATTATACAAATTTGTTATTCTAAAATTATAAGATTAGTCGAATCCAACAAGATCTCACTTGACTATGTTTTTTTTATATAACCATGATAAAAATTTGAATTAAATTTAGAATGAAAAAAGTCGAACGTAACAATCTAAACGAGACGGATGAAGTAGATACCATAACACACACAAAGGGGCAAGCCGCAAGCCCGTTTTGCCTTGGGTTGGGCCTGCTTTATTATATTAGTCTCTTGAATCACGTCTTTGGCCCATTACCAACAAAATCTAATTATTGACTCAAATTTTTTTTTTTGATGAAGAATTATTTGACTCAAATTAAATTAACAAAATCTCTCTTCGGCTCAAAAAAGAAAAAAAATAATAAATTAACAAAATCCCTATTAACAAAATCCCAACAATAAATTATCATTTACCGACAACACAATCTAAGGCTAGCCCCTATGTTTTTTTTTTTTAAATTTTTTTTACTCATAGTAAATAAATATCTTTTCAATAATAATTTTAGATTAATTCTAACAAGTGATAATATTTATACAGATGAGAAAATAATTTTTTGGTTTATGTATATGACTTTATTGATTTAAAAATAATTTTACTTAAAAAAACAAGGTTTTATATTGTAAACAAAGCAAAAAACAACACAACAAAATCTATCCAAATAGGGACTTAATCAATATAATAATAAAATCACCCTCAAAATAGGAAAGGATTAAATAGCAATAAAAACAGGCAAATAGAAATTAAGGACAATGTTTTCCTTTTTTAATAGGAATATTTTCCATACCATATAACATGGAAAATAGTATAACACCCATAATTTCTTTTTCCCCTCATTACTAATGGATGACTTGAAGCCAACTAAATCGAACAAACAAAACCATTATTTCCTGTCCACTTTTTTAAAAGCACCTCATGTGCACTAAAGTTTTGTCCCATAATAAGAAAGAAAAAAAGAAATAAATAAAATTTACTAGAAATTCACAAATTTTAAAAAATGAAAAAAAAACTCAAGGGGAGACAACCTTAATGCCACGTCACATGCCCCTACACTGTCACCTCATCAATTCATGTCTCTGACCTGTAATTCCAAAACTGGCCCTGGCTGTGACCCGCCGGGCCCCACCACCAGCGGGTGACCCTATCATTCCCCACTAAGGAACCCAATCAACAAAGTGCCCAGATGGACAGATTTGGAAAATTCCAAGACGGATGATAGCAGTCAACTCGATGCCCTTTTTTCAGTGCAGTCATATTCTGCGGAAGGGTGCATCGGCCGGTGAGATTATCATTGCCCAACGGACAGGGTATGCATTCACGGGTTGTACCCCATGGTACAACACCTACAGCAGTGTTTGTCCCCACGACGTCGTTTTCGCTTTTTTTTTTTTTTTTTTTTTTTTTTTTCTTTTCCTCTCTCTCATCGTTCGCTTATTACATATAGGGAAGGGTTGTCTCTATATCCGCTAATTTTTCTCTCTCTTCCCCCCTCTGATATCTCGCGATGTTCTCTCCGTTGCTGAGTCGAAAAAATTTCGCAGGTCAGCCCTTTATCTCTCTTCGTTATCTTTTTTGAGTTTATTTTTTCTCTCTCTTCTTTCTCCGTGGGCTTCTGTGTGTTTGCGTGCAGGCGTACAGCTTGTGTAAATTTCTCACACGTGTGGGTGCGTGTGTGCGCGTGTGGTTTTCGGCTGCAAGTTTTGGTTTTCCGTTGGATATGTGTGTTTGGAGTGTTTTGATTGTTTGATTGCTGTTGATTTATTTTCGATCTAACTGGAATTTGATAGGTTTTTGGATCGGAGGATCGAAGCCCTAGAATTTGGTGGAGAAGGGTAGTTAGGGTTTCCGTTAATTGGAGCGATCTGGGGTTTATTTGGTGGTTTGGTTGCGAAATTGGTCGAGTGTTTAGGGCGAATTGGAAGTTTTCTTGGGTTAACTTAATTGGGTTGAAGGGTTTCGGTAAGTTTGAGTCTTGAGGTCGAATTGGAGGGTTTGATTTTTTTGAAGTTGGGGAATTGGGTGTTGGCGAAATTGGGAAAATGCAAAAGGGCAAATTTGATTATGCATGGGAGTGTTCGGGTGGAAGGCTGGAACTGTAGGAGTTTAAGGAGGACTAGTAGTCAGCACATGCGGTCGGCCCTTCCCTTGGTGACTACCAAGAATAGTGTAGCTGTTGAGGGCAATAAGCATCCTTCTTCTGCTTCTTCTATCAAAGTGGTTGATAGTGATTCCTTCCTCAAGGTATTGACTTGGTGGGTTATTTCAATCATATCCTTTTTAAAAAGTTGTATGGATTTTAGGGGATTGTAGGCCGTGATTTATTTATCACTTTTCTGCTGACAATTAATGGATGTTTGAGAATGGTGATGATGTGAATAGGTGGTTGGACTATAAAGGTGGTTTTGTTGGCTGGATATTTGCATTTCTGTGGTGTGGGTATAATGACTGATTGAATGCTTGGACTTTTCGAATAATTCTATTGCCATTGTTGGACGTGTATATTTAAGAGTGAAATGGCTGTAGTGTTCAGTCTACTATAGGGTTCTCATTTAATTTTCTTCAACTAAAGAAATGATGAAGTCACTTAGATCTTTCAGCTTGACTCCAATTGATGACCCTTCCGTAGTTCCGTTGCATAATATTGATTACTTCCATGTTCATATTGTGCACGAGAGATGTGGTAATGTTGTTTAGAGGGACAGCATAAGTTATTGGTAGTAGTTAATTGGGTTTTCTTGGCTGCAAAAGAGGGGAGTAAAAAATCCTTTTGTGAAAAGGCGCTTGCTTTTGTCTGCTTTTCAATGCTCACGTTGTTTGTAACATTAATATCTATGACTAAGTGATTGTATTTATTGTTTCAGTTCTGTTGCTATGCACGTCATGTCGTCATCATCCTTTACCTAAATATTTTTTCATTCGAGTATATGCAACTTGAATAGTGCTGACAGTTTTAATTTAGTTATACAAGGAAAGTTGTAATGATTGCATGTATCTAGTATAATATCAAGGCCATAGTTTCTCTATGAGTGGTAATGGGCTAATGGCAATCTCAAGATTTACATTCTTCCTAATAACAGCCCCATTGATGGTGAAATGAAGTTCCATTGATTAAAAGCAAATGGCTACCCTGTTTCCTGTCATTGTGTGCTTATTTCTCAGTTTCTTCACATATGCATTTTTATGGCGTTTGAATTATTTTCTGTAAATGGATTTTGAAGTATTTCTGATTTAATACTTGGAATCATTGCCCATGGGAGATACTTCTTTCTGGCAAATTATTGTCATTGCATTATTGGGCTTGTTTCACATCCTTGATCTATTTTAATTCATTTTCTGTTTACTTTCTTCTGTACAATTTTTTCATTTCACATGCGCACAATTGATGAGAAATTGGGAATTAATTGTTTTTCCACTTCTTTACAGGACGGTCGGAAGATTAGTGTTGGAGATTGTGCACTTTTTAAACCACCTCAAGATTCCCCCCCCTTCGTTGGTCTGATTCGTTGGTGTGCAGTGAACAAGGATAATAATTTGTTGTTAGGTGTGAATTGGCTTTATCGACCAGCTGAAATAAAGCTTGGTAAAGGCATTGTTGTGGAAGGAGCACCAAACGAGATATTCTATTCCTTTCACAAGGACAAGATTCCAGCAGCATCTCTACTTCATCCCTGTAAAGTTGCATTTCTTCCCAGAGGTGTAGAACTTCCTACAGGCGCATCCTCTTTTGTTTGCCGACGTGTCTATGACATCTCGAACAAGTGTTTATGGTGGCTAACAGATCAAGATTATATTAATGTTAGTTTCAATTCTCTAGAAAAAAGTGGTTCTTGATTGAATAATCTAGTTTCAATAAAAGCGGACTCTTTTTTCATAATCAAATCCTCCCCATGATTTTGCAGGAACGACAAGAAGAAGTAGACCAGCTTCTATATAAAACAAGAGCAGAAATGCATGGGAATTTGCAGCCTGATGTCCGTTCTCCAAAGCAAGCAAATGGTCCAACATCTACCTCACAATTGAAACCTGCTTCTGATAGTGGTCAGAACAGTGGGTCCTCTTCCCATTCTCAGGTCAAGGGGAAGAAAAGGGAAAGAGGAGATCATGGCCAGGAACCTGTCAAACGAGAACGTAGCCTGAGGAGTGATGACATTGATGTTTTGCAAAATAAAAGTGAAACTAATCTAAAATCTGAGGTCATGCGAATAACAGAGAAAGGAGGGCTAACAGAGGTGGAAGGGGTTGAGAAACTTGTCCAATTAATGCATCCAGATCGAACAGAGAAAAAGTTGGATTTGGGTAGTCGTTCCATGCTTGCTGGTGTAATAGCTGCTACTGATAATGTTGATTGCCTAAATTGGTTTGTACAGTGCAGGGGTTTACCTGTATTGGATGAGTGGCTACAAGATGTTCATAAAGGGAAGATTGGAGATGGAAATGGTTTGAAGGAGTCTGACAAATCCGTGGAGGAATTTCTTTTAGTCCTACTTCGAGCGCTGGATAAAGTTCCAGTTAATCTCCAAGCTCTTCAAATGTGTAACATTGGCAGATCAGTGAATCATTTGCGGTCGCATAAGAATTTGGAAATTCAGAAGAAGGCAAGAAGTTTGGTGGACACGTGGAAAAAACGAGTTGAAGCTGAAATGATTAGTATTGATGCAAAAACTGCATCATCACATGGTGCTGTGTGGCCATCAAAAACTCGCCTTCCTGATGCTGCTCATAGTGGGAACAGAACGCCTAGCGGCTCTGATGTTGCTGTAAAAAGCTCCGTTACGCAAAATTCTGCATCCAAAACTACTTCAGCGAGGTCTCCACACGGGGAAAACAATGTCAAATCTGCTACTTCATCTCCAGGACATACAAAATCATCATCCCCTTCATCAGGTAAGGATAGCCTGCCAAGAATTTCTGCTGGAGGCACTCCCGACCCTCCCCTTGTCAGGGAGGACAGGAGTAGCAGTTCTAATCAGTCTCATAATTATACCCAGTCGCTCCCAGGAAAAGAAGATGGAAAGAGTAGTGGTGCAGTTCCGATGACTGGTAATAAGGTGTCTGGTAGTAGCACTCGTAGTCGAAAAATTAGTGGTTTCCCTGGGACATCCGTAACTGGAAGTCAGAAGGAAATTAGCTCTAGTAGAAGTTCTTCAGTGCATAAGAGTACTACATCAGAGAAGTTGTCTCGGTCTTCTTTGAACGGTGAAAAGGTTCTTGAGGGGCCTATAACTGAGGGGAACAGTCATAAATTGATTGTTAAGATACCGAACAGAGTACGTAGTCCGGCTCAAGGAGTAGTTGGAGGATCTCTTGAAGATTCTGCCAATATGAGCAGCCGAGTTTCTTCACCCGTGCATTCTGACAAACAGGAGCAGTTTGATCGTACTTCAGAGGACAAGAGCGAAACACAGAGATATAATGTTGCTTCAGGCATGAATGCGGATTCATGGCAAAATGATGATGCAAAAGATGCATTGACAGGGTCTGGTGAAGGTACTACATCCCCGGCAGCTCATCCTGATGAAGTGCAAAGTATGACCACTGAAGAAACTGTGAGATTGAGTGAAGCCCCTCAAACAAATCAATTGAAGTCTGGAAAGCTACTTGTATCTTCTTTTAGCCCCATGAATGCTTTAATTGAGAGCTGTGTTAAGTACTCAGAAGCGAACACACCCTCCATCGAGGATGATGTTGGAATGAAATTACTTGCAAGTGTGGCTACTGGAGAAATGTCAAGATCAGACGTAGTTTCACCTACTGGTTCCACTGAACGGAGCACGCCTGTTTTTCAGGAAGGTTCCTGTGGTGATGAGGCAAAATCTAAGTCTACCCCTGAGAATAATGTTGTGGGAGTTCAGATTCAAATTAGCAATGATGCTGAAAGCAAAGATGCACCACCTGGTTTCTCTGGCGATGGAAAATCTGCTGCATCCCAGATTTCTGAAGAACTTATCGGAGAGGGTAATAAACACGTTGAGTCTTCCAGTATGGATGTGGGAGACAAAGCTAACATTAAGATGGAGTTCAACGATAAGTCGAATGAGAAAAAAGGTACAGCATTAACACTTTCAAGACCTGCAGAGAAGGGGAGAGATGGAGAAACAAATGAAGGAAATCCAGGGGTAAATGGGGCTTCGACTCATGTTGGTAGTGAGAGCTTTGCGAACTGTAAATCTGGTGAGGGAAAGTCTGTTAGTGATCCTGGACATGAAATTAAGACAATGGTTGAAGATGCCGCAACGGACCAGTCATCTCAAGTTGAACACAAAAATGACAAAAATGAGGGGCTGGACATGAGAAGTTCACATCACACTCATACTTCTGAATCTGCTGAAAGGGCAAGTAATGAAAGATTGCAGCCAACTACATCTAATCGGAATTCGGTGTTAGAAACTAGTATTCAAGAAAAAGTTGAAGGACCCAGTGAAAATGATTCCAAGAATAGCTTAGGGAAGTCAAATAAATTGAAACAGGAGATGAAAACTGATGGGAATGCTGCTAGTGAGGTCCATAGTGCTGGCTTGTGTTACGCTTCTAGTGAACTGAAGAACTATCATAAAGAAGTGAAAGGAGAAAAGAAGGAAGTTCTAGAGCATATTTCAGCATCCGAGAGATTTGGTGCTATGGACCATGATGAATTGAAGAAGGATAAGTCTAAAGGAACAAAGTCTGTGAGCAACCAATCAGATGAAGCGGTTGGGCATGCTTCTAATTGTGCTGGTGCTTCCTCTGCGGCTGCGACAGTATCAGATGCCAGTGCAAAAATAAAGTTTGATTTAAATGAAGGAGTCAGTGCTGATGAAGGCAAATATGGGGATCCATTTAATTCAATGCCATCTGGTACATCAACGGTTCATATGATTAACTCGCTAGCATTTCCTTTGAATTCTACCCCTGGTGGCCATGCTGCCTCCATTACTGTTGCTGCTGCAGCGAAAGGTCCATTTGTTCCGCCAGAGGACTTGCTAAGAAGCAAAGGAGAACTTGGATGGAAGGGATCTGCTGCTACAAGTGCATTTCGACCTGCTGAGCCTCGTAAAACACTTGAAGTGCTGCTGAATTCAACTAGTGTGGTATGCCCTGATGCTTCTACCAGTAAACCAAGTCGCATGCCCTTCGATTTTGATTTGAATGTACCAGATGATGGAGCTCTTGAGGAAATGGCCTTTCAAGACTCTGCTTTGGCTGTTGGTTCCACAATGGGTGTTTCTAGTAGTCGAGCTAGGTTGCCTAATGAAGCTCCAGGCTCCTCTATGCCTGTTCGTGGCTCATCAGGTGGGCTGGACCTTGATTTGAATAGAGTTGATGAAGCCAGTGATAATGGGAACTGCTCCACAAGTGGCAATTACAAAGGAGAGGCTTCTGCTGTCCATGTTAAACCTATTGGTGGTTTGCCTTCAGGTGATGCAAGGAGAGATTTCGATTTGAATGATGGGCCTGGGGTTGATGATTCGTCTGTTGAGCCATTTGCAATCAATCATCAAGTTAAAGGTATTATACCTGCTCAATTGTCTTCTATGGGACTCAGAATGAATACTACAGGTCAGGGAAGCTTCTCTTCTTGGTTTCCTGCTGGGAATACATACTCGACCATTGCAGTTCCAACGATGTTACCCGATCGAGGGGAACATCCTGTTCCAGCTTTTCCAACTGCTGCACCCCAGAGACCGTTTGGCCCTTCTGAAGTTACTGCATTTGCTCCTGATATTTATCGAGGATCAGTGTTGGCTTCCTCAACTGGCATGCCTTTCCCCTCAAGTTCTTTCCCGTACTCTGTCTTCCCTTTTGGCACAAGTTTTCCTCTCCCTTCAGCTACATTTTCAGTTGGGGCAGCTTCATATGCCGATTCTTCTTCTGGTCCTGGTCCAAGGTTGTTTGCACCTCCAGTACATTCACAGTTGCTGGGACCCGTCAGTTCGGTTTCCACCCAATTTCCGAGGTCTTATATGGTTGGCCTTCCCGACAGTAGCAGTCATGCGTTTGAGAACAGAAAGTGGGGCCGACAAGGCCTGGACCTAAATGCAGGCCCTGGAGCAGGGGAAAATGAGGTCAGGGAGGAGATCTTTTCTCTATCGTCAGGTCAACATTCTGTTGCCAGTTCACAAGCCCTGGCAGAGGAACAGGGTAGGATCTATACAGTTCCAGGTGGTGTTATGAAGAGGAAGGAGCCCGAAGCAGGGTGGGAAAATGATGGCTTCAGATATAAGCAGCATTCTTGGCAGTAGGAATGTAAACATCTTGTAAGTACTCCTTAAACTACCCCACACCCCACCCACAAACCCTTATATAATTTTGTTCATAATAAGATGGCCTGTTGTAGTGAATCTAACACTAACTGCTCATTCATTTTTTTTTAATACTCCATGATTAATTTGTAGGTGGTATTTTTTTGCCTACACAAAATTTGAAAGAAAATTGTTTATGCTGTGTTATGACATCTAAAATTGAAAACTCATTTCTCGCCACCATCTAAATTTGCACAAAGAGGTTCCAATATATTCTCTCTAATTTTGAGCTCCATGATAGAAAATTGGCCGATCCCTTTCCACAGCATCTATGCGTACATATGTATGTGTTGTCTTATGAAGTATGCTGTACTCCTGCCGTTCATTGTTTAGTTTTAATTGACTGTTTCTGTTTTCACAATATTGCATATTTCACCTTAGTGAATGCTCTAGGAGCTACCAGCATCACATCATCCCCACTCTCATGAGAAGATTATTCTGGAGGTGCCTATTCATCGATATTGAGCTGCTCTTAAGCTTTTCTTTTTATGTTTAAAAATGACTTGAAAGCTAAATCTGTTTTGACGAATGTTAACTGGATACATGGTCCTTTTCTTTTTCCTTTCTTGTTTTTGGCAAAAATGACACATTTTAAGTTTGTTATGCTCCTGCTGTTCACTGTAGTTTAAAATTCAAACCTGATTCATCTGCACTAATGGACTCTTGTTTACTCTTCCATAGAATTTGGAGCTGATTCGTAAAGTCAGAAGATGTGTGGATTGTGAGTAGACTACCGTTTATGCCCACCTCTTCTGCTTGTCTATCATATGATGGTTTTCATTCTGTGACGGGAGGACAGACCAACCCGGCTGTAGATAAACTTTTACTGCAGAAAGCGTTAGCTTCTTCTCGTTGCTAGGGTACCGAGGATTTGATCGATCAATGTGCATAAATAGTTTGTTGCAGGAGCAGCAGCTGACGGCATCTCTGGCTCCTAATTATTTCTGAGGATGCTGTTTTTATCTTTAGAATTCTGAGAGAAAATGGGAAGCCCCTTGTGAAACTTCATATTTTTTGCTTTACTTCTCTTTCTTTTTTTCTCCCATCATTACTTTTGACTACACAATTTTTTAAAAGTAGATTTCAACTCAAATTTGATACTAATCCTTCTCTTTTTCATCATCTGGTTTTCTTGCCTTACTATATATATATATATTGAAAATATTACCTCCATTATTTACATTGCCTTGTGGATTAAAGTAGCTTGGAAACAGGAAATTGAAGTGAGTTTGATTAATATGTAGTTTGAATCATCGGTGGAAATTGAAATCTCTTTTAGCAAGCAAAGTTCCAACTTCCAAATGTTCTTTTATCCCAGTTTTGAGTATTGGGAGGAGAATAACATAGAATTCTACACATCTTGGGGAATAATACTCCATTTGTCCCATTATTTCTGTCTCAAAATTTTTGAATATGTAATCCAATGCACTTGTTTTACCGTTATCTTCAAATGTGAATAAATAAAAATTATATAAAATATATATTTTAAAATTACACGTTTAGATGAATCCAATAAGACCGAAGTGGACTATATTTTTCGTTTATATGATTGCGATAACACCAAGTTATATTTGATCAATTAAAATGTATAAAAAGTTAAAATGAGACATAATATGGGACGGATGGAATATTACCTATTGGCAATAAGATGTGGCATCTTCTTATCATATACCCAACATATGATAGCATTCTTGTTCTTAAAAGTCCATTTACCAAACCCAGAAAGCAGATGAAATTCAAGGATATCCTCCTTGAGGAACAGAAGAAGAAATTGTTACACAATTCTGTAAAATTAAAACCGAAACTTTGGATTCATTTATAGATGACTTACTCAATCAAATTTGACAATTTTAATAGGCTTACCTAATGGTAAAGTTAAATGGATTGCTTCCAGGGAAATGAATATAGTGCAGCTAAAAAAAACTTGTGACTCCAAAATATATGTAAGCCAATATGCTTCTAACCACAAAAGCAGCCACAAAAAGGGCTGAAGTAAAAAATTAAAAATGTGAGCATTAATTCCAGAAAAGTAAAGAACAGGTGAATGATACAAGAGCAGGAAGATTATCTACATGAAAAATAAATAACTGAAGACAACATAATTGTATCGCCATGCCCCTCTTTGCACAGAGTATGGCGTCAGCAAATCAACGTTACACGGATCTTCAGCTCAAGAGGGCTTTCACTTCAGCAAGCCAAACATTATTACAAGGAGGTTCGATTCAAGAGTACTTTCTAGCGCAAACAGGAACAGAACATATTCCTGCAATATTGGCCAAAAAAAAGGAATGAAGTTCATAATATCCACCCAAACACGAGGAACATGTAAAAGACAAACTTATAAAGAGGACTTGAAAAACCCATTCAGAGAGCAAGCAGTGACAAAAAGATGTTAGATGTTGCTCGAGTAAAGATACAATAGACACACACAAGGCACAAGATGATTGTGTTATGATCTTCTTGGGTCTTGATGTCAGATTGACAAAATACAGAACAGGCATCAGAAATTAAGTTTGCAACTGAATAATTTAAAACGAGGAAACCTCGTATTAGCACCTCATCTAAACTTAATCACAAAAATACAGATAATCCTCCAATATGCGCCTCATATGAAGGCATGTATTTCCTAACCATTTCTTTTTTTTTTTAAAAAAAAAAAAAAAAAAAAAAAAAACCTCATTTATTTCAAGAACTGCCTAAGAAAATTTTCATAACGGGTTTTGAAACACAGAACATTATTCCCACTTTGATAGCATGCTAATGAGTAATGACATATCAAAGCAATTTTGGTCTTTTAAGTTCTTGCAATTGGGTTTTTGTCCACTGTTTTATTATGTACTCAACGCTTCTCATTTTTTAAAATGATTGGATATGTGATCATGTTTGTCACTGAATATCAACAAAATGGTCATTTAATTTCCTGCACACGCAACTAAAAATAAAATGGCCATTTCAGATGACAAAGTAACCATAAACAGTAGAAAACTACTTTACACATGCATAATATAGAAGACAAGCAAAAATTTTGAAAACATTTAGAGGACAAAAAATTTAATGCATTTGAACCCAACATTTCCAAATCAATGAAAAAATAAAACAAAACAGAGTTAAGTTTCCAGGGAAGCATAGGCATAGATGTGGTACTCACTCAAAACACCCTTTATGCACCTTTTTCTTCAACCCTTTCTGTTGTGGAGTTCTGAGAACTATTTTGACAGCGGATTCGAAAACTGCTTTTAAATTCTTCATGCCACATTAAAAGTTTTAAAAAAAAAAATGATTAAAAAAAAAATCAGTACACAATAGTACATTATTGATTGGTTGGATTTCGAAAGTGAAATCACTTCAAATATTTATGGTGCAAAGCTAAATTGATAAATGATAATCCAACTGGGAGAATCAGAGTAGGGAACAACACCTTTTGAGTTTTTGAGCTGCATTCAATGTAATCAGAGGCGCCAATCTTTTCACAAAGTTCCTTCCCCTAACCACAAACACTCAACGGTCATTTTTTCATACACAATGAAAAAAGGGAGTTGGAAATGAAGATGGTAAGAACACAAACCTGTGATGTCGTAATGGGAACCATTTCAGGATGATCGAAACTGTACTGCTTATCCCCACGAAGATCTGTTGATTATGCAAAAACAATTATCACTATAACAGCCATATTGATATTGCCTTACTGCAACTGCTGGTGAAACATTTTCAACTATAGCTAGATATGACACGATGGCCCTTTTTGGTTCCGTTGAGTAATATCCATTACTTGAAAGTATTCATTGGCTACTTCACAGGAAAAATATGAGATGCAAGGATTTTTCTGATGCATGACAAGAGGATTGAGAATTGCCATGTACCGGATTTGGTGGCCGCAAGAATGACCGGGATCCCAGGAGCAAACTGATGAAGCTCGGGTATCCACTGCCCAATAAATTCCATTAAAAGCCACAATTACTGCCACAGACTCGCAGTGAAGAAAATCTAATCTAATGCCTAAAAACATTTTAGAATGAGCAATGCGGTGTTGCTCAAACCTCACCTTTTTAAGTACATTCTCATAGCTCGTGCGATTAACCAAGGAGAACGCCAAAACAAACACATCCGCCCCTCTGTAGCTCAAGGGCCTCAATTTTTTATAATCCTCTTGGCCTGTGGTATACACCAGAAAACAGAATTCGAGATCTTTAGCTATGTTCAGGAAATGGAAATTAGTTTGCTTTCGTTATGTTTGAGAAGGAATTTCAATACCAGCTGTGTCCCAAAGGCCTAAATTGACTGTAGTTCCTTCAACAACCAAATTTGCACTGAAGTTATCGAACACAGTTGGGATGTAATCCTATTTTTGCAACAATAGACAATTCGGTAACGAATGTTCAGAGATGTCTAAATTTTTCTTAGAAAAATCAAGAATTTATATAATTCAATACATATATTCAAATGAATGATAAAACCAAAACCATAAAACTCGAAAAAGATACCAAATGCAAGTAAACTAGCATGAAAAGGGCCTTAAAAAACACTGTAGAACCTAAAACTTCATTCAATACATTGCAATCACTCCCTCCAAATAACCAAATGGCCAAAAAATCAAATAGAGATAAAACCAAATGAATCCTCTCAATAGTCAATAAACACAACACAATGTATCCTTCCAAATTGGTTCTATTTTCTTTGTGTTTGCAATTAAAGAAAGATGAGGGAAAAAAGGGATGTGAAGAAGAATTACTGACAGTTGGGAATTTATTACTCATAAAACTCATAATCAAACAGGTCTTGCCAACAGCACCATCACCCACAACCACACACTTGATGAATCTTGAAACACTTAAGGCC
Source organism: Hygrophila difformis (assembly GCA_030278955.1). Lineage (NCBI taxonomy): Eukaryota > Viridiplantae > Streptophyta > Magnoliopsida > Lamiales > Acanthaceae > Hygrophila > Hygrophila difformis. Next base: position 80,338,647 of record JAOANR010000001.1, read on the forward strand.
ATGACAAATTCTGAAATAAAGACCCAAAATTGAAAAATTTTCCTCAGGTATACGATACTCTGGAATGGCTGTGAAGGCAACTTATTTATGGGCTACTGTCAGTGGCAGAAATGGGAAGAGCCTTTGGAAGGTCACATGATTCCAATTCATTAATTACTCCTTTTTTTCCTATTTAGTAGCGCAGAGCTTTTGGAAATTACAGGTTGGGGGAATTGAACACAAAAACAGAAGCGTGTTTTTTCAATCAAGTGACAAAATGGGTCGCAATTAAAGGGCCAAAAAACCGTGAATATAAAAAAAAGATTGTACCTTTCATGTTCCTGTGCGAGTTCTTTGGAATGGTCTGGCGATTGAGGTTTGGCTGTTGCTCATTTTGTGAGAGGACGCCATTCAAAGAAAAGCCTTTTATTTATAAAATTCCAAACAACTTTAATTAATTTATATGCACAGGGTAGGAAAAAAAGGTAAAAACGTCCTTTATCTTTCCAAAAATTTCAAATCCGTCCTTTTTCTATTTTATTACCGATTTAGTCCGCTACAAATGCTAATTATGTTCAAATCAGTCCTTTTTTCACTAATTATATTCTAATTGCTGACGTGGCAAGGGTTTTAATTTAAACCTGACACGTGTGCATAATATTAGTCCTTTTTCTTTTATCTTTTGCCAATTCAGTCCTAAACTTTTATTTTGTTCTATTTAGTCCTCTACCCCAATCACTCATTTTTATATTAATTGGCCTCAAACCTTTCAAATTATTTCATTTTAGGCCCACAACCTTAAATTTTTTATTATTACTAATACATTTATCAAATAAATGCCCAACATACTTCCGTAAATAAAATTAAATACCAAACCTCATACATTGGGTTTGACCGCCTTGTTACCGGGTCTTTGAAGTTCCGAATTTTACGGACTCTCTCTAACCACCCGACCGTAACGATGGTTCATTGGTTCTGGTTTCCTTCAGCAACAATCAACACAATCATACTTTGTGGACAATAAAATTCAGGCTATTTTTTTTAATATTTTTAATAATATTAATATTTTTCAATAAAACCAAGGCTTCCTGTATCCATAACCTTCCAAAAATTCAAGTTAAATCATTTACTTTTAAATATTGCTACATCCTAAGGTAGGACGCAAAGTAAGATTCTGTTGATTGTTACTGAAGGAAACCAAAACCAATGAACAATCGGTTGCGGTCGAGTGGTTATTAGAGAGAGTCCGTAAAATTCGGAACTTCAAAGACCCGGTAACAAGGCTGTCAAACCCAATGTATGAGGTTTGGTATTTAATTTTATTTACGGAAGTATGTTGGGCATTTATTTGATAAATGTATTAGTAATAATAAAAAATTTAAGGTTCTGGGCCTAAAATGAAATAATTTGAAAGGTTTGAGGCCAATTAATATAAAAATGAGTGATTGGGGTAGAGGACTAAATAGAACAAAATAAAAGTTTAGGACTGAATTGGCAAAAGATAAAAGAAAAATGACTAATATTATGCACACGTGTCAGGTTTAAATTAAAACCCTTGCCACGTCAGCAATTAGAATATAATTAGTGAAAAAAGGACTGATTTGAACATAATTAGCATTTGTAGCGGACTAAATCGGTAATAAAATAGAAAAAGGACGGATTTGAAATTTTTGGAAAGATAAAGGACGTTTTTACCTTTTTTTTCGCACAGGGTACAATGAATATTGTAATATCTGTCGTTTACCAAAGAATCAAAAGCAACAACGGGGAATGAAGAAAATAAAATAAGAAAAAAATTAAAACGTATAAAGGGTGCAACTTCAAATGAGGAGCAGGAATTTTACAGAGAACATATTGATTGACAGCTCATTTAGACTCCATTTCAAGCGCTTTTCTTCATCCTTCAACTACCAAACTCCCTCAAACACTCCAAACACCATAGAAATGGTTTGGAGCTTTGATTGAACCTCCATCATCATTGAACTGTCCACTCTTCATGAACTTTCGAATTTAGCTTCAACTTTTGACAAAAAGTTAGAGTTTTGGGTTTATTCCAAATCCTTCCTTTTCTTGGCTTAATCTTGATATCATAACAAGTATTTCTAATATCTAGTTGGAGGTCAGGTTGATGAAGTCATTGCTCTTTGGACAAGCACTAACACTTGGACCATTGTAAGAAATTCAAGGGAGGTGGTTCCCTAGCTACCTAATTTTAATGTCATTGAGTCGTCCATAGTGAAGATCATCATTTGATGATTTTTATGGACTATAAGTTGTGCATGTTTTGCTATGTTGAAATTATGTGGAATATGGAGCACGTGGCTTGAACTTGTTTAATCTCCGAAGACGTGGTAGAAATTACTTGTGAACTTGTTAAATCCATCTAATTTGTTGAAAAATGGATTTCATACTATTGGCATACTCTATTGAGCACATTCATGATTCATTAATTTAATCCCAATCAATTAAATTAGTTATAACACGAATTACCATATTAATACCGACCCTAATCATGCCCAAAGCAAACATATGAATAGCTTTGATAAGATAATCTACCAAGGCTAATAACTCAAAGTAAACATGCCCTATAAGTAGTAAGGAAATACATGAATTGTTGAATATTGATCATTGTTTAAATAACCCCCGAGATCAATGTTCATTTGTCTAATGGTCATAGCTGTGGAAATGAAAATTTTAAAACCTCTCAATACTTGGTACTTAGTTGATTGATAATTTGGATATTTTTAGTCATTAGTTAAACCCATCATGGGTTTCACTAATCAGACTTAGATTTGGTCTTTGTTTAAGGAAAGTATTGTTATAACTTTGATTAAGTTTAAAACCTCACAGATGAATCTTGGTTATAAAATAGATGAAAATAGTTTGAAACATCCATGGATTATATATGAGTGAACTGAAGACTATCGATTGATATGATGTTTGGGTATAGAATAATACTTTATACAATTGTTTGCTTCAAGGAAATGATGAACATGAAGATTACAAGTGTATTTGCTCTAATAGATGTGTTTGGTTGTCAACAGATTGAAGAGCATATTGATCTTACTTAGTATGTTAATTATTTTTTATTGTTTGGTAAACAACATATAAGTAGATTGAGATCGACTAAAATATTGAGATTACAGGCATATTGAAGCAGATTAAGGAAGTGCATTTGCTCTAATCTGCTACGTTTTGAAGCAGATTACACGCATATTGAGATCGACTAAAATATCCTTCCATTTGCGATGCATTGTCTATTATAGAATCGAAATCATAGAATAAGATTGCATGTTTTTATTTCTTTAGAACTGGAATGTGCTGTGAATGAGTATGATCACAACTTGATATTGGATGCTATGAAATGTGGGTAAGGTGGTGATATTTTTGGTGACATGGGTAAGGTGATGATTGATTACTACTATGGACCCACCCGACGCATATGCCAATACACATTTTTAACAGTTATTAACTTAAAATGTGTACAATAAAAAAATAAAAAAATTGATATTCTAAAACTATAAGATTAGACGAATTTAATAGGATTTCATTTGACAGTGTTTTTTTCTTACGTAACTATGATATAAAAATTTGAATCAAACTTAAATAGTTAATAGTAGTTAGAAGTCAAACGTAGCAATTCTAACGAGACGGAGGAAGTAATTGGTTTTAAAATATGTTTGTCAATGAAATGAACTATTTGTTGAAAAGGAGTTGGAATTCTATAATGATCTAAACAACGGGTAAATTATTTAAGCAACTTATTTTTAATTATTCGTTCATAACATGGCTCTTACTCGCCTGTTGTACAACTGAGTAAAAAAAATATATATTTTTTTTCCTTTATAAAATAATACCGGATTGATTTTAGAAGTCAAACGTAGCAATTCTAACGAGACGGCGGAAGTAATTGATTTTAAACAATGAAATAGATAAACCCAATTTACTTCATAATCCTTATCTACTCTCTCACTTTCCTCTCATTGGCCATTAAATTCCCCATTAGTACTTGCCACAATTTCACATTCTCTTCCACCTATAAATAAAAAAATAAAAAAATAAAAATAAAAAACGTGCATTACTTACCTTCACCCTCACAATCTAACATCTACATTCTCTAAATCTTGTTGCTCAATCCAGTTCAAGATTCTTCCACTCTAAACAACAATGTTTATTTATTTACTTACTTTATAAATATAAAAAAATGCAAGAATTGTTTTCCCAAAAGGGGTTATATCTATTTGAAAACCACAAATACACTAATTTAATTGTTATATGAATTTAAATGTTATATTAAAAGCAATTTTCCTAGCTTCGGCTTCTCTTAAAAAAAAAAAAAACTTTCAAAAATTATTTTATTTATTTAAATGTTTTCATATAATAATTTAATCTCATATTTTAATCATTCAAAGTTTCAAACATGAAATTCAAAACCCATTTAATTTACAGAACAATTAAATTCACACGGGATTTTAGAGGGTAGTTTTCAACCATTGTTGAAATGCGTAGAATTTCGTAATGTATGTAGAGTAAAACTTATACCCACACTAGATTTGAGAGGGTTGTTGCCTCCAATTATTGTGGAACATATGTAAAGACAGCCTTAAATGTTGTTAAAATCAAAAGCAACAAAATGTTACAAATATGTAAAGACAACTTTAAAACGTTGGTAAAAGTAAAATTTGAACTACTTTCAACAAGGTTGTTAAAAATCGCGATCTTAATCTTAGGATCGCATGATCCTACGATCCTAACCATAAAAAACGATCCGGATCGCCATAGGATCGAGAATGTGTTAGGATCGCTATGATGTTAGGACCGCTATGCGATCCGATCCTAACCTCTATATATATATATATATATATTTTCAGAGCAAAATTACTAGTTGTTTCTATCTTTTTATGGTTTTGGTTATGTTATTTTTTTTGTCAATTTTGTTTAATACTTTCTTTGTTTTTTAATGTTTGCTACAGACCACCCAGTAGTCCAATGCGCATTTTAAATTATTAATAACTCAAGTTCGGTACAAGTAAAAATTCTAAAAGTTTGATATCTAAAAACTACAGGACGAGACGAATCTAACAAGATGTCATTTGACTATATTTTAACTTACATAACTACGATAAAACTTTAAGTCAAAGTGTTTTTTTGAACAGTGTCACATTTGCAAATATAGCGATCTTTTAAAAACGAAGGAAGTATATCTTTGCAATATTGAACCCAGAATGGTTTAGTCATGTGTCAGTGTTTAACTTAACTTCCATTGTATCATAAATAAGCATACTATTAACTACCAAATTCATGTTCAAAATGAATCTAAAATAGATATTTCCAATTCTAACTGTCACCAATTTAATGAGATAATTAACAAGCATTGATTTTAAAAAATATAAATAACAATTTCATAGTATCTTAGGATCTCAATTTGATCCTACGATCCCAATCTTGCAAAGACAAAAACGATCCTATATAGGATCTCGATCTTAACAACCTTGCTTTCAACTACCCCAGCAGTCACATTTCAACATCCAGCAGCCAATATGCCATGACAAATAAATAGGGATTTGGTTTGTACCTAAACTTGTGCTACAAATGTATTCCACTCAAATTCCTACTCCCTCCGTTTTTTTTTTGTTAGCTACTGTTGACTAATGGGTATTGTTCACTTATATACTTTGACTTAAAGTTTTCTCATGGTTATACAAGTTAAAATATAGCCAAGTGTGATCTTGTTAGATTCGTCTCGTCTTGTAGATTTTAAATATCGAACTTTTAGAATTTTTACATGTACCGAATTTGAATTATTAATGGTTTAAAATGTGCATTGGACTGCGTGCTGAGTAGGTCCGTAGCTATCTTTAAAAAACGGAGGAAGTACTTCAGAACCCACTTCCTGATTGTCATAGATCAAAACCAAATACCAAACTGTAAAAATTGCACATCACCCTCACCAATTTCCCAAACTAAAAATATATTTCTCCCATGAAAATTTAATTGAAAAAACATGATAATTTTTAGGTGAAGATGAGTCGAAAACAGCTCCAATAGGTGCATAAATCTATTGCGAATTCCAGGTATGTCGCAGCTCCCCTGATGCATAGTACACAATTAGCTAACTGAATTTGCTTCTTTTGTTATGCAATCGTAATTTAGTATAAACCGCAAAAAATACTTGAGGTAAGAAAAAGGCTAGAGACTATAATGGTGAGACTCCAAAATCGAGAAACAAATCGAATACCCCAGGTTATGATTCTATCTATCTCAGGCCTTGAGATCGTCGGACATGGCTGATGGAATGCAGTGGGTGGAAAGAATGTCCAAGGTTGCTGCTTTTGCTGTCTTCGTTTGGAGGACAACAATCTGCGCAGATTGGAAGAGATGAAAAGTGAGAATTGCGGTCGATTGCATGGAATAAGACACAATATATTATTATTATTATTAAATTATGAACCCCATGCCGATGAACACTTGTTACCACACCAACATGGGATGGATGCTACCCTATTGAGTGGCATGGCATCAAGCCTCACAACCCACCTGTTGGTATTCCAGATCAAATTTCAAATACTCATCATTGCAATTCTCAACCATGGTGGCCAGGTCCTTCAGATTCTTCACTGGCTGGCCATTGAAGGCGAGAACCTAACAGCATCCAAGAAATTGAAGAGACGGGTAAGTGATAAGGTATGCATAGGAATTACATAGGAGTTAACATAGGAGTTAAAAGGTATGCATAGGCGAGAACCTAACAGCATCCAAGAAATTGAAGAGACGGGTAAGTGAAAAGGTATGCCCTTCAATTCAACATAGGAGTTAACAGATTCCAATTGATGCTAACCTGAGTGTTCACAATGTCCTCGTATCCAATGTTAATGTCAGCCACAAGAACCTGTAATACATTTAACAAGGTGTTAAACATAAAATAGGCAGCAGCATGCCAGCACCCAATACAAACTTAGTAATAAAAGTAATTAATGGTAAGGGTTAACCTGAGAGACGACAACAATTTGCTCATCAGGTGACTGAGGCATTTCATGAAGAAGTTTGTCCAACAACTTGACAGGAGCTTCATACTCGTAGTCTTTTCCATACTAGACACATGTAACACACAACATAAATAAAGCAAAATTGCAAGTTACTAACAACATAAATTATTTTTCTGTAAAACCACCTGAGTGACAAAACAGCAAATCGTTCACCCCAGTGACAACAGTAAGCCATTCACCAAGAAAAAGTATTGTTCGAAAATCAAAGCAAGTATCTAATAAACAACAGGCATACAGATATTAGGAAACAAGAATTCCTATGAGACCTTTTATACTGTGAGGCAATAGTAACTTATGACGAATAAAATAAAAATTTCAGATCTATTTTTATCCTCATGATATTAATTGACATAAATAAATATCACTAAGGTTTTACATTCAATCATGGTTTCAATACTACAAAGTAAGCATCACATGATTAGGTTGACATAATAACTTATCCAAATTTACTCTATGTAGTAAACATAGACAAGAGAACTACACAGCAGAAAGTTTGGCTTTAGCTGTTATAATCAGGATCTGTAGATAATACCTTCAAAGATCAGATATTACAAGCATTGAGAACTTTCTATGCCTAGATCAGATATATAAATACATGGAAAAATATTTGGAATCATTAGGATTTGTTAAATAACTGTGCAAACCATACAATAATCTAGATCAGAAAAATTCTTAATAGAGAAGTCACACTCCGGACTTTATTGAGAAGTAAATAAGAAAAAGGACACAAGTATTATTGTGTCTCTTAAACAAAGTTCATCTTCCAAGCTCGACAAACTTCAGGAGTACAAAGATTTCACATAAAATTTCTACAGGGATAAGTAGCAGTACTATATTGATAAAAAACATTAAACAATGATACTAACCTCAGATCGGAGGTATGGGACGGAAACAGTTGTAAAGACAAACCCAGCAACAATATAATAAGAGGGAGGTTTTCCCTTATTGTGAGCTGGAATTAGCCTTCTATGCGTGCAAAGTCTGACATTGAACTTCAGTGTCGTAGAGTCACGAAGAACTTCAATTGCAGCTTTGTCCCCAGTATATTTCTGGGAGATCAGGTAACTAAAACCAATGCGCTCCCCATGTCTGAAAGGAACTGCAACCAACCAAAGAGGTTACACGAGCCTTAGAAATCCAACAAAAATTGAACATAAGATATGAAACTTCTTCCCAATCACATCAATGTATTGCAATGAAATTAAAGATACATTTAACTATGCATTCATAAACATGACAGATATGTAACCTCTTCCCAATCAGATCAATGTATTATGTCAACAAACATAGGCCAGGATGTTATGTCCGCCACTCTTGGTTCTTTACTAATGCCCCAAACGAAAGCTCTCAGCCGGGCTTATCACACCTTTATGTGTGCCTGATTGTTTGAATAAGATGTTGTGATCACTTTATTCTAAGGGACTCCATACCAAATAGTCAATAGAGGAGAAATAACAACATGCTGCAGGATTCAAATTCTAGAGGTGCATTGGAGCATGATACACCAGGCTGTACAATTAAATGAATTCTCTTCAGTGTTTGGCAAATGAGTTGTCTTAATAGCAGTCAGCACCAACCCTATATTAGTATCATGTACCTAAATGATCCGTAGGAAACAGCTCACACTAAGCGCTAATCTATTTCCTGGTGAGCCACATAGGTGGCCTCAATAGTACTGCATTTCATTCAACAATCAGAAAAATCAGGAACAACAAATGTCATTCTTCTGCTGTTTTATGCCTTAAGGCCAATAAGACATATAGGCTGAAGATCAAAACAGCAGCGTACGACTCACTGAAACATAAAGACAAGAGCTCAACGCCGAGGACCCAAGGTGCATATTGCAAATCCATATTTTAAGGTTATCAGGAAAGACACTTTGATAAGAAAATTACCTGTTCCATCATTAGCAATAGGAATCCCATCAAAACTGAGGATGATATCAGATGATTTTAAAACATTGAATTCTGGAGCTGTGGGATCAACTCTTCTTATACGCACACCCTTCTGATCAGATTTCATGCCCATGGATAACCGCAAGTCTGGATTTTCCATCTTCTGCCACTCAACCCCAAGAATAGGAAAACCTAGTAGTATTGGAAAAAATAGCAAGGGGAAATCAGATATGAGCAATAACACAAACCATGTTTCCTCGATGTGCAAATCTACATGCACTTGCAATCCACAGAGGAATGGTATTCAGAAGAAATCAAGGAGCAAAAGCGAGTGTAATAAATAATTAATGAGTTACACCAATTGATCCATTTAAAAAACATAAACATTCCAAATCACTATATAAAAAAATTTCAAGTAAAAAAGTTGAAATATGAGCACATATATTAAACATAAACCACTAAATACTAGTCATCATGCATCAGGATGAAATAAAGTACTACCTCCGTCTCAATTCAATTGTTACATTCCCCCTCCGACACGCTTGCCGATACACATTTTTAATGATTTATAACTTAAATTGTGTATAATAAAAACTTATAAAAAGTTTATTGTCTAAAACTACTAGATTGGACGAATCTAAAAAGATCTCACATGACTATATTTTTCCTTACATAACTATGATAAAAATTTGAATCAAAATTAAACAGTGAATAGTGTCAAAAATTCCAACTAACATTTATATCGAGACGGAGGAAGTAAAAAGGAATGCACATATCTTCAAACAGAAGAAGCTACTAAATACAGGCTACAAAGATAGCGTGATGGAATATATCGATCAAATATCCCTTCCCCATTTATCTTCCTACATCTCAATTCACTCTATTCAAAAGGAGACTGTGCCCAAATATCAATACTCTTTTTAAACAGAAAGGTTCCATTGGGTAAACAGACACCTGTTATTATTTGTTACCACTTTCCAATGAAGGCCTCAGAAGAGTTATTGTAAGAAGAAACTCCCCAATAGTTTATTTTTAAAGAAGCATGAAGATGAGGTAGAGACTAACTCCCATGAAGCCTAGTCCAATTCAATCCACCACTTCCTCTAATATTTAAACACCATGAAGCCTAGTCCAAACTAACTCTCATATCAATGCATCCCATGAGAAAAGAAAGGTCCAAAGTTTAGTACCAGTATATTTTCCATTCTTCTCATAGTCTTGAATAAAGTGCATGATGACTGGTGTCGGTATAACATAACCAATGTTCTCCACATCTTCATGCTTTAGGGATTGGAACGCAATACCAACACAAGTTCCTTTGTCATTGAAAGCTGGACCTCCTGAATTCCCAGAGTTTATGGCAGCATCTATCTGCAAAAGGACGATTTTCAAATACATCAGAACAGATATATAGAACTTTGGGATGAAAGAGAATATGTTGCATATCAATTACTTGTAGACCCAAAAGCTCGGTTGATCCATGAACATATGAAAGTATTTCTATTCGGGACACAACCCCACTTGTTACGGAGATTGTATCACCCCCAATGGGATAACCCACTACAGTAACAGCATCTTGCAGTGCAGGCAAATCACCAAACTCTACCGGTGACACTCCTTTCCAGAATTCGTCATCCTCTACTGTAAGTAAAGCTGCACCACCATATAACCCATAATTAATGCCAAAAAAAAAAAAAAAAAAAAAAAAAAATCATGTTCATAATATATTTAGAGTAAACAATGCATATTCAAGAAGTAGTTACAATTATCTCTATTTTAGAGGGAGGTGGTAGAAGGAAATTTCCAGCTTCAAATTGCATGGTAGAATAGCTAAAGGTTCTTTTTAATATGGGCCTTTAATATGGATACAAAATGAGAATCTTATTGCATCCCAGGGTTCTAGGACATGTAAGAACTTTGAGAAAAATATTGGAGCAATATAATAAACATACATTTGAGGACCATGATAACATACAATGACTCATCCCTGATCATATTTATTAACTCAACCAATTTCCAATGCCTAGCATATATGGGAATCCCAGTGGCAAGGCAGCATGATCCATCATATGGTAATGACAATGAGTATTCTAATACTAAAATATCCATAGAGATTGTACTGTTTTGGGGAAAAGATGGCAAAATAGTATATTTCAACTCTTCTGTAATGCGCATACCCTCAAAGGTCTCACTCACATACCAAAGTTTTAATTGACAGGAAGGCCCTAACATTCAGAATCCAAAGTGACACTCATTAGCACCAAAATAGAATAAACAAGATCTTGTGATGTATTTCTCTTGAAATACTTCCATTTAAAAATAAATAAATAAATAAAATAGCCATTTCCCATCAATCAAGAGTTCAAACTTTCACAAAAATTGCAGAAGTAATCCATCCGGGAAACTTAACTACTTGGAACAGGCTTATACAACACATCATATTGGATCTCAAATGGATTCAATATGTGCAAAATCAGCAGACTAGCTTGAATAATTTTATCTACGAAGTAGGAACTAAACATAGAATCACAAGAAATTACAGAATATTTGGCTATCTTCCATCAGAAGGAAGATTCAAGTGTTCCTTAAGCAGTACTGCCAGCCAAACCGCCGCAGTCATGCCATGATTGGAATAGCCTTAATAGTAATACTTCCTTTTGTTGACCTAATTGCAACATACTCCATCGTTTCAACAGCAATATATGTACCATATATACACTTAATTAGCAAAGTGACATTAGAAAGCCAAAATCACAGACATTCTATTTAGCATGCCAATCAACAGCTCCATCAAATCATTGAGACTGTGAGAGAGCCACATCAACTGCTTTGCACAAAAAATTAAGCTAATGAATATATTCATAATATGTAGCTCAATCAATACATTAAAAAGACTAAACATATGCATCCCTTTGCTGTGATCCTTGGTGGAGTATATCCTAATTCAATGTAACATTTCCTGTCAAATATCTAAAAGTTAAACAGAGTAAGCATTTTGATATCTAAATTGTGGTGATAACACATATGTGTTGACGCTTTTCAACAAAGAAGAAAATGAGAATCTAACATCGTATCACGGATTCACATAGCATTTCATCTCATTCAAGTTCGTAAAGGATCATAGGATTGATTCAATTACAAGTAAAAAAAAAAATGAAATCAATTGAAGCCCCAAAAAAAAAAGAAAAGCCTCACCAATATCGCATTCGGTCCCAATTGCAAGCACGGTAGCCAAATATTTTGTATCCGAACCCCTCTTCTTCAACTTAACCTGCGTGTAGTGCTCAACAGAATGCGCATTTGTCAAAACCCTCCTTCCTTTGATAACAAACCCACTACTACTAGAGCTATACTGCCGTTTCCTCTGCCACGGCAGCGAGAAATTCGGCTCGGTATGAACACAAAAAACCTTCACCACGGCGTCCATGGCAGGGACAACCCTGGCAACCCCATTCTCAGCATTCATGATCGCATTGGAAACAGCGCCATTAGCCAAAGGCGGAATAGCTAGGGTTTTGGCATTGGCAGTACTCACGGAAGGTTCCACCTTGGGGCTTTTGCGAGGGCGGCCACGGCGGCGCCCGTGGAGATTGGAAGAAGACGGCGATGCGGCGGGGTTGATATGCTCAGCGTCGCCAGAAGAGTGCACATCGTTGTCCGCGGCACTGGTGGTCGGCGGCGAGCTGGTGTTGTTTTCGAGTACGGAGGCCTGCGGCGAGCGGCCCTTGGCGTGGCGGCCACGCTTTCGCTTCAATTTGGTTTCGCCGTACATGGATGAAGAGCCGGAAATGCGACGGGGATTTAACTCGGAAGGGGGAAATCGGCTGAGTAGGGGAACATAGGGTTTATAATAAGATCACCCAACGTCGGAACGTGTCGAACCCGTTTATTGTGAATTAAATGGAACAGTGCTGTTGCCTTTTCCGCTTTAAACAATTGTTTAATTTAGAACGACGGTTGTTTGGTTGTACATCAATGTTGTCTAATGGGAATGAATCACTTGCATTACTAAAAAACAACCAACGGAAGCTGCGTACGAACATTACCCGGTGGAAAATATCCACATCGTGAAAAATTCAACTAAAAATGAGCACCATGCTTAGCTAACAAGATGAGGGTGTATTCGATTCAGAGTCGGTAGGATTTTTTTGGACTTTTAAATTTGGGTGTATTCAATTTAGATTTTAAAAAGTCTTTAAAAATCTAGGTGTGTTCAAACAGATTTTAAAAAGTCTTTAAAAATCTCGGTGTATTCAATATAAATTTTAAAAAGTTTAAAAGTTTTGAGGTATTCAACCGTCCATGGATTTTAAATCTTTATAGATTTTAATAGATTCTCTTAAAAAATATAACTAAACAAAATCTCTCTAAATAATCCAAAATTTATAAAAGTCAGCCAAGACTCTAGCAAAAGTGCAAAACTCTACATAAACTGTCTATGGACTCTCTAAATCCACCAACTTTTTAAAATTCATAAAACTCTGAATTGAATACACTCCCTTAGTATACTGATTCATCAAATCTGAGATGTTCGTAAAATTGATATAGCTATACACCACATGAAGTCCCTTATGAATGATCCTTAATGTCAACAGAGAATCCAAATAGCATGAGGCCATTTTCAAAAGTCATGTAATTCTGACCTGGTTCCCATGCTGGGCCAATATATGCTAGAAGGATGTATAATAGCCATTGTATAAAAATTAAAATAAGATGAATGGTATAGATTGTTTGAGGTTATTTATGTAATTTGCTATATCCAAAAGTTTAATTAAAATTTAAATATTTTTTGCAGCTTTTGCAATGATTACTACTTCCTCCGTTTTTTTGAAAGTGCAACATTCACTCAATGCACTCAGTCCAATGCATGTTTTAAATCATTAATAACTTAAGTTCGGTATAAGTAAAAAATTTAAAAGTTTGATATTTAAAAACTACATGACGAGACGAATCCAACAATATCTCACTTGATTATGTTTTTCCTTGTATAACTATGATAAAAATTTAAGTCAAAGTTAAACAAGGAATAGTAACAAAAACTGAAATGGTGCAATATCAAAAGAACCGAGGAAGTATTTTTTATAGCTTTTGTAATGATGGTTGGAACAAAATTCACGATTCATATTCCACACAAAAAAAAAAAAAATATTGTTAGCTTTGTTATTAAAAGTATTAGTACACATATTCGTTTTTTTTCTCCCAATATGCATTCTGTATATATTTTATTGACATTTTGTCCTATTACACATAACATTTTTTTTTGGAGGAGTCATTGAAGGCCTGGAAAGGGGTGGTGGGAGCCCATGCCATACAATTACAAAGGGGAATTAAAGGGAGGGATAGGGGGCCGGTGGGAATCGAACCTCCAACCTTCCATTGGAAGTCAAGGGACTTAACCGCTTGGGCTAGGTCATCATCCCTATTACACATAACATTATGTCTTACTACACTTGCTATATTTAATACTTTATCCGTTCCTAAATAAATGCAATATATCCACATTTCACGCAATCCAATGCACATTTTTAATCCGTAATAACTCAAATTCCACACAAGTAAAAATTATGCAAATTTGATATTCTAAATCTATGCGATTAGACGAATCCAACAAGATCTCACTTGACTATATTTTATCTTATATAATTGTATTAAAAAGTCGAGTCAAATCTACTCAATGAATAATGACAAAAGTCAAAACGTGCAAATAAAAAAGAACGAAGGTAGTATTTAATATTCCATCTTACTACACAAAACATTATAGCACTGTTTGGGAATTAGCTGTTAGCTGTTAACTGATTATGTGAGTAATAAATTAGTTAAAATTAGCTGTTTGACAGTTTCAAGGCCAACTTTTTGCTTAGAATAAGCTTATTTCAAAATGCTGCTATTTGCAGCGATTTCAAAAAGAACTGATTGAATACTGTTTTAGGCTATTTTGTCTTTTCAAATAAGCTAATTTCTTTCAAATTGCCTAGAATAAGCTAATTTCATTTAGCTGTTTTGCCAAACAGGACCATATATCTTACTACACATAATATTATTCTGTATTGCTATATATATTTTATTGACATTTTGTCCTATTACACATAATATTATGTCTTACTACACTTGCTATATTTAATATTTAATATTCCATCTTACTACACAAAACATTTTATCTTACTACACATAATATTATTTTATATTGCTATACTTAAGATTTAACATTATGTCTCACCACACATAACATTCTGTCTTATTACATTTAACATTATTTCTGGCTACACTTAACACTTAGCATTCTATATCGCTACACTTAACATTCTGTCTTTTGTTGAAAACATTTTGGCTTTCTATTTAAAGCATTCTGTCTTGTAGTATATAATAACCATCGTGTCTTGTATTGAAAGCATTATGTCTTTCTACTTGAAGCATTCACATGCATTATGTCTTGTATTAAGCCTTTTCTTCTCCTCAACAATGAAATTTTTTATTTTGCTCCACTCATGATGGTTTCTTACGAGATAACCACGAAAGTTTCAAATTCAAGCATACACTATCATTACCTGGGCATATTCAAGCATATCCGGGGAAAAAAAGCAATGATTCAAATCTTGTGTGTTCAGATAAAATAAATTATTACATTTAGTCCCAATTTTATTTTATTTAAATTTTATGTTATTTAAATTAATATTAATGAGGAAAAGACACAATTAACCTTACAATCAATATACACCATTAAATCACGGACGGCAGGATGTTACTCTAGCATGAACTTGGAAAAAGTGGTTCCAGCACAGAAACCACATCGATGCAATTTTGATATGTATGTTTCCTGAGAACACACTCAAATAGATATATTAGATATGTATGTATGTTTAGTTTTTCTATAATTATATGGTAAATAATAGTTATATTATAAAATATTAGAACTAAAATTTATTAATCAACAAAATTATTTACTATTATTATCAATGAAATTTTAGTAATTATCATCATCAACCAATTATTTAACCGATTCTATATTATAAATTATAAAGAAAACAAATTTTGATATAAAAATAATAATTCAATGAAATTATTTACTAATTATGAAATATTTTCTTACGAGCCGAAGCCAGGAAAAGGAGTAGTTGGAGTTCATGATGTACAAATTACAAAGAGATGAAAGGAATGAATAACGGCTGGGATGCCACACAAATTTAAAAGAAATAAAGAGGATGAATAGGTCTGGGTGGGGAATGAAACTCCCTACCCTATTCGAGACTTTGTGTATGGAGAGTTTTGCTTTGAAAAAGACAACTTTTCAATGCCCGCTTGATCCTCAAGTGATTAATTTTGGATCTAATGAGTCATGAGAATACCCGGGTTATTCATAAAAGAAAATGGATATAAATTACAACATCACAAAAGGATTTCATCTGTTGAGGGAATGAAGAAGTATGCAACAAATCGCAACAATTTTTCTGCCCATTATTACATATAAAAGCACCTCAAACTCAAATGTAATTGGTGTCAATCTAACCATTAAAACTGTCTTAATCATGCCCACAACCAAGAGTTTGTCTTGTATGCAGTTCATGTGAGGTTTTGGGAGTTTTAACTTCTCTACCAAAATAAAAGGTTTCGTTCTCTATACAAATTTCTAAAGGTTTTCGCTGCGAAAAACAAGTTCTGCAAATAAAAAGGATTTTGAGAACTTACGAAGTCTTTTTCCAATTTAGTTAAATTTTTTTAACCATTTTAAAAACTATAGCTACATGTAAAATACACTTTTATAGTATAACATTGAAACTTCAACCCCGAGATCTACCACTTATAGAGCTCCAATTCCCAACAACTTCAGCTTGCAACTACAAAATTTACAGTTTTAAAACTCCAACTCCCAACAGCTTCCGTCGTTGTGCAGGAGGAACACACGAGGGAGATCCCATCCTAAAAAGTTCTCATTGGTGAATAGTGACTAATCTCAACTACGAGAATTTGGGGCCTAGGGCTTCCCGAGATTTGAACCTGTTGGAGGTTTAATGTAATGAGGATTGTGGCGCACGCAAAAAGATTTTCAAAGAGACATCATCGTATTGAATGAACTGAAAGTGCAAAGTTTTCTTAAACATGGCATGGGCTTTTTTGATGCGGTAATAATGCATACATTTGTGTCCAAATAGGGATGTATTATTAGTGATTTTATTCGTTCTAGATTGGTCCCGTGTATCTTCTTGAGGTCGATTTTTGGAGGAATGTCAATAGTTCTATTCTTTTTGGTTGAAGAAAAAATTACTCAGAAATTTGACAATACATTGAAGAATATTGGAGGAGGAATTCGAATCTACAAAATTCATTGAGAATAAAAATCTCAATAATTATAGCAAAGCTTGATTATTAAGATAATCAAGAGTAAGCTTCGAAAATCAGATGATTCTCACGTTTAAAGTCTCTAAACAATTCTGGTTCTAGAACCACATATCAACTATTTAGGCACAACAAAATATCCATTGATCTTTCTATGCTTATTTGGCACTTGCTTGTTTTCTTATTGTTATCAAATATACTGTATAGGTCTAAATAAATACTCTCCCATTTGAAATGTCCCATCACAAATGTCATGTTTCTATAAATAAAAATGTTTCCCCCTTTTATAATTATGTGAACCCCGTTGTCTATTCACAAACCAATTCCATCTTAATTCTCGTGTTCAATAGTAACAAGACGTTTCAAATGGGACGGAGAGAGTATTTAATATATTCAAAATAAAGGGACAAGGGTCTTGACCCTTTGCCAAAAAAATTAAGTTTTCTTTCTTTTCTTTTTTCTTGTTTCTTGCAATCCTTGCACGACCATTAACAACCACATTGAAGAATGCATACCAAAAATATTAGTAACAATCTCAGATATTTAAAATATATACTTATATTTCATGCAAATGTGATCCCTTTTACCATCATTAATGAGGCACAGAGTGGAAAACAAATGTAGTAGCAAATAATTCCTCTGCTGAGTCTCAATTTATCAATTCCAAATCCCCTCATATATGTAATAGTTTATGCAATATATGCAATTGATGTATCATATACTATATCCTTAAAAATAACCCTATTATTAATAACTGCAATATAAACCCAAAAAATGAGGAAAATCACACTCCTCTTGAATGCGATATGGCATCACTTCAAGATAAGATATTTGATTGTATTTTCAGTGGCAGGAAATCCACTCAGTGAATATCTTAATAGCATTTTCTTTATTTAATTGTCATCATGCCTTTTTTATATATATAATTATTACCTTCCTTTTTTATTTGTGGATGAAGAAAAGCATATTAAAAGTAATTTCACTTGATTTTGGTACATCACAAAAAAGTTGTCCTATCTTTTAAATTTTATTTCATTTATTTTAATTTTCTTACCCTTTTTTAATAGTACTATGACAAGCCTCGTACAAAATCACCCCAAAATATTCCTTTCGCATATTCACAAATTTCAACATCAAAAGTTCTATAACTTCAAAAGAAAACTAAGTAATAATCGAAACAATCCAAAGACGAAATTGAAAAAAAAAAAATCAAATGGAAACTTGCACGCATACACCTAATGACCTAATTCTATTTGTTTAAAATTTTGTACATTGATATATAAAAAATAAATAAAAGAAAATTCCAGACTTTACAATGAAGGCTCATTAGTTGTACCTGTATCGCTGTAACTAACAATGATTGTTCTTCCATGGCAGCAAAATCCAGCCGTCGGCGATGGACGGCTCCGATTAAACGCTGTTGGGCCCATCTTTTTCCTGGTCCACGATTGATCCTCTGGCGTACCGCGACGAGAAATTCCGTGAGCCGTAGAAATACTCGTCCTCACCCTCCTCATCGAAATGACCGGTTTGCTCCGGCCCCTCGTCGAAATTCATGGCGTAACTCAGGGGGTCGTATTGTAAATTCACGTGTTGGTGCTTCCGCCCGCTGCGATTGAACCGCCGGATGAACGTCTTCCAGCGGGGGCCGGCGACCAGCTCCGACCACTCTCGGATCTTCATAAGAGCGCCGACGCCGCGGGACCAGAGGGAGGTGCCTCCCGTGCCGTCGTTCGCCGTCGACCGGAGGCGATCGAAAGAGGGAAAGAAACAGCAGCCGCAGCAGCGGCGGCGGGAGCGGAAGAACGATTCGGAGGATTCTTCGATTGGATTTGGATCGCTATCGCGGCGGGAGAATTCGGCGGTTTCCATGGAAGATCGATCGAAGACGTAGGAGGAGGAAGATTTGCGTGGGTATTTTTGGGGTTTGGGAATTTGGGGAAACGGAATTGTTGTTTCGTTGTTTATGGAAAACTGATGAAGGCGGAGAGAATCGTGGTTTTCAGTGCTGTCGTAAAGGTCGGAAATGGCCTTGATGTGAAGGGAGAGATTAGTGAAGAGTAGTGATTGAGGGTATATTGGTAAATGTGAATACTTGAATCCAAAACCGGGTAGTGCTGCGGTATGAACTGGACAGGGTGCTTACGTGGCAGACGATAAGATTGAGGTGGCTTATTATTATTTTTTTTTTATAAACATTGATGTGTAGGTAAAATATGTGTAATGACAAAGCCACATAAATTATAAAGAAAATGATTCTGAGATTGTGTGGAAATTGAACCTCCAATATATAGTTGGAAAAATGATCATTGAGATCCAAGTCTCATTCCTATGTAGTTACCACCTCGTCCACTATTTTGATTTTAGGGTATTGTACATTGTTCGGTAAACTATTTGTTATTTGAATTTTTTTATTTCATACATTTCAATTTTTATATAATTAGGAACTTTTGGATTTTTTTTTGAATTGTTTATGTAATTCTGGATTTTTACATTAGTCCGGATTTTATAATTTTTTTTAAATTTCTATGCAAAATGAAATTTCTAATTAGTTCGAACTTAGACAAACCTAAACAAAAAATCTGAAATGTACACCCCTAATTCAGATCAGAGTAGTCTTTTTACTCCAAATTGTGCATACCAAGGAATCTAATACTTCCTCCATTTTTTTTTTAAAGTATAACACTTTCATTTTTTCGGTATTTCATAATAAATGTATATATGCATTTTTTGGGTATAAAACTTGGGATTGGTTGCGGTGCAATCACCACAACCCGCAGCACATCAAGGCACCAATCCCAACCGTTCATTTAAGATCCAACGGTCCAAAATGTAAAAGGGTAAAATTGTCCAAAATTTTTTTAAATGTTAAGTTGCTGAAAAATATACACAAGGTCATCACTGAAAAATACTATGTATGTCGTTGAAATATACTATACTTCATCGCTGAAATATACTATACTCCATCGCTGAAAACATACTATATTCCATCGCTGAAAATACACGGAAGGGCACTGTAAACAAGATGCACGTCGCTGAAAACAACATATTAATCAACAAAATCGCTGAAAAGTATATACCTTGTCGCTGAAATGTATGAACATATATTTTGGAGTAATATGACATAATTACCTTTTTACTCTTCCACTTCATCTCAACCGTTGATTTCAAAAGTGAATCAACGGTGCGAAATCGCCGCAGTACATCATGTCAAAACTCATGATCGCATCCTAACGACTCCCATAAAACTTTCACTAAAGAACTTTTATTTCTTGCATTAAGAGCTTTTTTGTTTTGGCTTATTTTTTCTCCTTTTGACTTTTGTTTCACCCAAAAATCTTTTTGAATTTTTTAACTGTTTGTTTTGACTTTTTTTGTAAAAGGAAAAGAAGAAGCAAAAGTTAAAAATTCAACTTTTTCAAAGTAGGTAGGGGATTACTTTTTTAAAAGGAGAAGTCATTTTGGAATAAAAATACAAAAATATCCCCATTTAAAAAGGAAATAAAATATATTGTAAATATCATTACAATATTTGTGTCCATTTTAGTAATTTTAATATATCGAAAGTCCTTCTACGTACAATTCATCAAAACATGTTTCCGTTGAAAAACAACTTTAATAATATCAATCCAAACAATTATTTGAGCTGCTTTTGCTTTTGAATTCTCATTTTCTCTTTTTCTCCTTTTACTACTGACTTCTCATTTTTTCAAAAGTCAAAACAAACAAGCCCTAAATCCCGTGTCATTTCCTTATGTTACACTTATTTTAAAATGGATGGAGTAATTAATATATAATTTTACAATTTTGTCTTTGCTCTCAATAATGGTTTGAAGTGAAGATTAGTTAGTTTAAAATAAAGTAGAGAGAATGCACATTATTCTAGAAAAATCATTAATGAGAATAGAAGGGTAATGTTGGAAAAATATAATAAAATTACATAGAATGACAACTATTTTAGAATACTTTTCAATTTCTAAAAAGACAACTAATAAGGATTGGAGGTAGGGGTGGGCATCGGGTCGGGTTTTGTCGGGTTCGGGTTAGTTGGGTTCGGGTATGAAATTAAAATACCCGACCAAAACCTGACATTGGTGGGGGTACCCGACATGTCGGGTACCCGACATGTCGGGTACCCGATCGGGTCGGGTACCCACTTCGGGTACCCAATTACCCCACTTCTTTTTTAAAAAAAAATAAAAATATATATGAAAAATTTGAATTAAATAAATAACATCGATCAAAGGGCATTATATCTACAATCTACACAAAGCTAAACAATAATAAAGAAATCTAGAATTAAATATTTAATTCATCCATAACCAATATATATGTGGATTAACTACACATTAAAAAAATTACGAACACGTATAAAGAAGTTTTTGGCAAATACTACTAAACTAGACAAATAGAGTAATTAATAAATTCTTCTATTTGAGAAAGATATAATGAAAAGTGAAGAATTTGAATAAATATTTGACGAAATAGTGAATAATTCTCATATTTATAAACTAATTAATTATAAAACTTGATTGTGTATACTAATTACTCCATATTTTACAATTGTGATAGTTTGGACTAAATGATAATGGTTTGTGGAATTATTAGGTGTTTTAAGCACTTTTTTAAAAATTATAGAAATTGTGGAACGTTAAAAAAAAAAAACTTCGGGTTATTCGGGTACCCGATCGGGTAATTCGGGTCCAAACTTAGGACCCGATACCCGACCCGAACTTTGGGGTTCGGGTTTGGGTACCCGAACCCGACCTTCCCATTAAAAAAAACCCGACCCCGAACATAACTTTTTTCGGGTTCTGGGTGGGTACCCGACTAACCCGAACCCGATGCCCACCCCTAATTGGAGGGAGTATAACTGTAACACCCCCATTTTCGGTGCAGCGGAAAGACACGGTGCTACTCTAGATGTTGCCGGCTCTGAAGTGAATGCTGACCCCACAAACTAACAAGAACTCTTTCCAGTACGCTTTGGCCTCACTCACGCACACTCTGGGAGACTTTACAGGAGGTCACCCATCCTAAAATTGCTCCAAGGCAAGCACACTTAACTTTGGAGTTCTTATAGGATGACTACCAAGAAAGAAAGGTACCTTGTTGATATGGGTAGCTTATTTCACTCCATTTAAGTTATTCTCTAGGGTATTACATTCCCCCCTTAAGATCGCAACGTCCCCGTTGCGCTTGGCCATCCACATTTCGTGAATGCCTCAACATCCACATCATGTGGATCTTTGACCTCGCTAGGCGCCTGAATACCACAGCACGCGGTCACGGTTTGGCTTTGATACCATCTGTAACACCCCTATTTTCGGTGCAGCAGAAAGACAGGGTGTGGATGGCTACCAAGAATTGCTCCAAGGCAAGCACGCTTAACTTTGCTTAACTTTGGAGTTCTGATAGGATGACTACCAAGAAAAAGTACCTTGTTAATATGTGTAGCTTATTTCACTCTATTTAATCTATTCTCTGGGGTACTAAAAAATAATGGACACAAATTAACATAAATGGACATAAATCAAACATGAGCAAATCTATTCAATGCTTTTGTATTTGAAAAATAATGGACGTATATTAACATAAATCGATGTAGATTGATACCGCAGATGTGCACCAAAAACGAAAGAGTAGAGGAAGAGAGTGGGGCGACAAGCAGGCGGGAGGGCGACGGCAGATGGCAGGCGAGCGGAGACAGGCGAAGGCAGACGGCACCGAGCACACGAAATATGGGCGATGAGCGAACCGGCGAAGGCAGACCACAGACGAGTTACGAGTAGCGACGAGTGCGATGGCAGACATAAAGCGAGCGGCGGTGGCGACAGAGAAGATTGGAGAAGACGAGCAGCGTCAAGAGATGATTGGAGAAGAAATGGTGGAGAGCGGGAGTGGCTGGAAGTGCGGCTGCTACGAAATGAGAAATAATTTGAAACATAAGGAAACTGGGGTTTGGCATATTAAATTAGCCTCCGATTCTTGGGTCGAGCCCATCCATAAATCCAAGACCCGACCCAACCCGAGAAAAATCAAAGATGGACCCGACTTCGAACCGATCTGAGATCCGAAAATGAAGACTTGAAACCGAGCTAAACGGGTTGGGACCGGTTCGATTCTCGGGTTGGCCGGGGCCAATTGCCATCCCTAAAACTAAGGATCCCCACAAACATAAATATGGGTTAAGGACCCCTCTCCAAAAGTGTTATACATAGGGACCTCATTTATGTTGTTTATTTAGTTACAATAAACTAACCCAAATCAATCTAACAAATCTAATCTTGGGAGCTTTACCACGAATAATTTATGGTGTTTACTAGTATATTGGTAAGTGTTTTACCACATATATCAAATGGTATTTAGTATTACCAAATAATATAGTATGTGTAGGTTGTGAAATTTATATGTGACCCGATTACCCCACTCGATTATATATACTTCTTCCTTTTTTTATTTGAATTTGATTCCAATCAATTAAAATTAAAAAAATTTGGTGGAACAAATTGTGAAAAAAATTAAGATTAACAATATAATATATCATATATATATAAGTGTGAGTTTCTTATGAATAGTACTATTTGTTTTCTCTCAAATTACAACATTGCCATCTCCTTAATTCTGTCCTCTCCCTATTCACGTGCCCAAAACGACGTCGTTTCGTGTCCCTGCCTCAAACTCCCCCTCCTCCCCTCTTCTCCCCAATCTGGCTCTAGAAACCCCAATTTTCCCCGTCTCTTGTCCTCCATTTCGTTCTTCAGCGGTTTGTGCCCTCCGATCCCCGCTTCCGGCCAGCCGGTTGAACTCCATACTCGTCCTGCCTTTTCCCTCAGCCCGCGAACCCCGCCGCCTCTCCTCCGCTCGCTCCCCGCTCCTTGCGACCCGCGCCGCCCTATCGCCGGCGATCGAGTGACCTCCAGCCCTCAAGACCCCATCCTCGATCGACTCACTCCCCCTGCGAGCGACCCGCACCCTCTTCGAGTCACTGCCGCTCCCCAGAGCGAGGCTTCGAGTCTTCGTCCTTCCCCCCTCCTCCGTTGAACTGTCGGCGGTGAGCGGAGCAGCCGGACACGCCACCACATAACGGCGATTGGAGTGAGGGCGGTTGCGGTCACCGGAATTAATTGGGCAGGGGCATTCCGATTCCAGGTAATGAGATTCCGTTTAAGTCGAACCTCAAGAACAGTGCCGGGCAAGGATTTCTTGTTGCATTTGGAATGCCAGATTTTCATTTGTTTACTGCAGCGGTTGACATATCGTTGGGGATCAAGATGGGGGTTCGATACAGGTAATCGTTTGGTTCCTTCCGGGGTTTTATGAGGATTTTTGTGTCTAATCTTTGGAATTTTAAATTTCGACCTTCAATTTCATCATTGATTCATTTATGCGATTTTGGGAATTTGGCAGCCCGATATGTGCAGTTTTTTTTTTTTTTTTTTTTTTTGGTCTAGGTTTGAAATTTGCTGTCTTTATTTAATATTGGTAATTGTTAATAAAAGGTATCATTTATGATCAAGCGATATACTACATGGCTCCTTGAGGGTTTTTCATTAGTGTTTATGAGTTTGAATTTTGATGGTTGACATTAGCCATTAGATGCACAAAGAGCAAAAAGGTTTAGTAATGAGATTGTTTATTTCAGTTTAATCTGATTTTGAGTCTGTGAACTTCTAATCTGAGTTTGACATTTCATCTTTATCCTATTCAGCATTCAGATACATGCTGGGATTTAGTATAATATTTGTGACTCCTTACCTTTTTATAAAAAATTGTTGTTCACACACCATCTCAAAACTATTTATTCTATACATCTGAATCGGCACACTAATTAATCAAGTGAGGCCAAAGATTTTGAAAAAAAGGCATCTGAATTGGACAATCAAAATTACCCACAAAGTACAAGAAGACAATGTTGGTTTTTTATTCTTCTCCATGCTACTTGAATACCTGGAACACAATATCTATAGTAAACTCTTATTTGATGGAAGGAGTTTGACATTTCATCTTTATGTTATTCAGCATTCAGATTTCATCCAAATTCTTCAATTCTTTAAGTTCGATCTCTTCTTAAATACTCATATAGCTTTTTTTGTTCTTTAATGTTCA
Organism: Hygrophila difformis; assembly: GCA_030278955.1. NCBI lineage: Eukaryota > Viridiplantae > Streptophyta > Magnoliopsida > Lamiales > Acanthaceae > Hygrophila > Hygrophila difformis. The sequence continues at coordinate 80,364,007 of JAOANR010000001.1, forward strand.
CTTTAACTCTTGTGGTTGTAGACAAGCTAGGGAACAACAGATGTGGCACTTGCTGGTCTTTTAGAGCAGTCAGGGCTCAAGGTAGGCCTATGATTGATTTTCCAAAGATGAAGACTGTTCTTTCTGGGGCTGGAAGGTTTTCTTTTCCCACTCATGACGATTTATCCTTTTGTTAATCATAAACTACATTGAAAATTTAATCATACAGAAACATTCGTGCTTTACAATAAATTTTACAGTTTCTGAAGCTGAAAAGGATATGCTCAAATGCATTACTATCCCAGGGGCTTCAGTTTATTGTTGGACCGGATGATTCGAATCCACTAACGAAACCACCTATGGGTTCTGATAGGAAAGGTGTTAATGATATTTCTGATGAAAAAGTGCCAACCCCAAAAATGAGAATCCATCGGTCTTATCCTGTTGGCCTCACTTTTGCCCGAGACATTGTGGGTTAAGATGCATCCCCATTTCTCTAAGACAAACTTCACCAGCAACAGACCTGGTATGATTTTTTGGTTCTACCCCTTGTATAAAAAGCGTTTTGATGATTGATTTTGAGAAAATAAATAGGGGGATCATATGTTTGGTGGGTAATTCTGAATCTGATAGTGGATCAGTTGATAGAACATCAGTTACTCATGAGGGCTTATTGTGTGTTATATAATGTTGTTGACATATGTTGTTCATTTACGCTTCTCTATGTAAGTTTCATCTATATGTTTTGAAAGTGGAAGCATCATTTTAAGAACGAAAGGCTGCTGAGCTTATGGTTCCTTTTTCTTCGCTCTCTAATTTAAGCAATTCATATATCCCATCCATATGATTGGAATAAGATGTAGTATTACTTCCACTCTTATACTGTAGTATTTAATTTTAAGTTCATCCTTAAATTAAGCACAGGTTAGTTAGTTAAGCCATATAGTGACACTAAACTCATGATGGTCATTGGCTGGCTTATCTGATGATGAATGCCAAATACATGAAATTTGCTGCTACTCCTATTTCTTCTTGGGTTTGTGCTCTGCATATATGTAGACAAAAGTTTTAAAGAGTTATAGACTGAACTCATTTCATGACGCACGTATGCAAGCAAGCATGGTTCCAACAAAAACAATGGAAGAAAAAAAAAAAAAAGAGCCACCTCCTCCTCCTCCACAGCTGTCATTCGTGTCTAACGATGGAAAGCGACCCTCCAGGTACATGAGGTAGAGCAGGGCAGACGAGGAGAGGATTTTGTAGTTTCTGAGCGCGGCGTATGCGCGCGCCACCTATTTTTGGATTGACTCAAACTTCAATGCTGCTTACTTGTCGAATTATGGCACTTCGGGATATTGGTATTTGGGACTTAATTGCATAGCTGTAGTTCATGCTCCACCTAATGGATTCATGCTGAAGAGGGTATGAACTATTTCTACCAGTATTAGGTGCTTGTTTGGCTGCATTTGGTGTGCACTCATCAGTTATAGAACAAGCTTAACAAATTTTACTAATACTTTTATTCAGCTAATGCTTTTAGTCTTGTGGTAGTAGATAATAGAACAATTGGTTTTATTATTAATGTGCGGTTATAAGCATTCAGTGGATAAGCTGAAGGAAACAGAATAAACCAGTATTTTGTTCCCATTATCCATCTTGCACTCTTGCAGGAATGTTACTGAGTATTTCTTGCTTGTATGCTATATTTCTTTGAAATTAATTTGAGTTTCAAGTGAGTTTACTTGTATATGATTTCCAGTTTTGTGTTCTTTTTCCTTTGCCATTGCAGTTAGTGTGCTTGCATTCTAAAATTTACCATAACAGTGAATTTATGCAGTTATTATTGAGATCTTTGTTGAGATTGTTGGATTTGTCTTATGGATTGTATGAATTTGTTTGGCTTATGTTTTTTAATGCCATATATGAAATTATTTTTTCGTGCAATAGTTCATTTATTGCTTTTTGTTGGCTGCTGATGTCAGGTTTTTTGTTTTGCTCTCTGCATTGATCAATGATCAACTGCACATCGAGTGTTAGTTCTTTGAACTATATAATTTGTAGCTTATATTATTTATCTGATAATGTTCTGCAGAGGCCATTATTGGCAAAGTTTGATCTTTCTTAGGAAGTCGTAAATAGTGGAGAATCGGGTAATTTGCATTATTGACATGCTTCTAATAACCTATTTATATGAAATACCCATGTGGTTTGTGGATATAATTTACCTCCATGCACAAACCATGCTTTAGTACATGACAATTTGTTGTTTTCTCTGACTACATTCCTTTTTGCTTAAAAGTTCAGCTAAGGATGATTATCATTTTAAGGACCTCTTTTTCAGTTCTTCTGATAAACCTTCTTCAGGTTAAAGATCCCGATTCCGAGGGCATATTATATGAAAACTGGATAGCATTGAATAATGGTGTCAAGGTGAGTTTGTGTTGCCCCATCAGTGATGTTGCCTTGCCTATTGTGTAACAAATAGACAATTGGTTCAATGTTTTGATTGAATTTCCTCTATAACAGTGCATTAAAACATAAATGAATAAATGATGAAAAAAAAACTTAGGAATGGATTTGATGCCTGGAAGTTAACAGATGTGCTTTCTGATTTGAAATGAGTTTATAGATAACCTATGTCGCTTTCCTCAGATTCAAGTCTAAAATATAACTTTTTTGGATATATGTTACTCAAAATGCTACAAGTTTAAGCAAAAATTATTCAATTTAATGTTTGCCTTGCAGGAGTCAAAGACTCAGAGACTCACCAAAATTAATTATGAGTTTGCTTCATTTATGCATCATACCAAAATTCATTAATTGATTTATATATGGAAGTGGTACTTCTTTATTACTCTTTGGTGAATACACAAGCTTGCATCATAGTTTGAGAAATTTTTTAAATTAATAATGATAATTTGTATGCCTTAATATCTTTGCTGCAGATTTTCCATTTTATCACACAACCTTTGATTCATATGAATGGATGGCAATTGGCAAAGCATGGCGACCCCTCATTCAGCAACATGTAATGGGTTTCGTGTTATATTCTCGATTGGAAATATTGCAAATTTTTCTGCTGTAGCAGTTCGGTGTGTTGCAAGTTCTTGTTGGAATCGAAGGAGGAGCTCTGAATTGTTGGTAAGACATAAATCTCCCACCGGGATTATTACTGTATTAATTGGATGTGTAATAGTCCATTTATCATTTATGTATGGTTCAGTTAGATAGGATTTGGGATTTGGTGTTTGTCAACTATGGCCCTATGTTTCTTATATTAAATCATTAAAAATCGCTGCTTTTTTTGGCCAATGGATGTAATGTCAATCTGATTCTCATTTCAGATTTCATTTCATCTCAGATTGTTAAGTATGGTCCTATGGTCCTCGTGAGTGATTTCATTTCTTATTTTTCAGATTCTCTGCTCAGGTTTTTGGATTTTTGCACCGTCGTTTTTTTTCTTTATTGGACATGCCCAACATTTTGAATATAACATTATTAGCTCTGCATGCAACAGCCACTACTCTAATCAAGGTTTCTAGCAGATGTGTATTTTCTTCTAAGGTTGGATTTTTTTTTCCTTTTTATGGATTTGATTTGCATTTTGATTTGATGAATTGAATGGTGATTGATTGAATCTTCAATGGCTGCTTCCTCTTCGGGTTAAGGAATTTGCAGAATTTGTTTGGTCGCTCTAAGATTGAGTGATTTTGAAAGACAAATAAGGCGATTGAATGCTTGTCCAGAGGATGGGATCCCAAGCCAGTGGTAGTGGTAGTAATAGTGTTGGGGAATCTAAATTCGACTGCAAGACCCCAATTCGAATGCATTGGCTTGGTTTTACAGTCTCAATCTAGGTGAGATGCAGAATAACTTGAGTTATTTCAGTTTGATTCTTGGTAATAGTCTCATGAGATACACAATCAAAAGTTCCAGCTCACATTAAAGAAAAAGTCATCCACATCAGCTACTTTCCTTAACGATAGCTAAGGTATGCTACATCTAAATCTTTGAATTATTCTTGGATTTGAATTATTTTAGAATTTGAGAAAAATTCAAGTAAGTTTATGCTACATCTAACTCTTTGTAGGATTTCTTTTTGGCTGAGGTGCGCAATTATGCAAACATGTGTGCTGCTGGTGATGTATTAATGTTAAAATTGTAAATAAATTAGTTAACTATACAAAGTGCATTTGACGCTTGGATTCTTGTGGTTTTGGAAATGCAGATTATCTTCTGCTGCTACCATTTACTTCTATTCTCCTCCTTTTATTCTGTCTAAATCAGGTTTGCCATCCAAAATATTGTAATTGCTTTTTACAAAAGCCTACCTGCTCCACATATGATTCCAACCTTATTAGAGCAACACGATGTATTACTACAATTGTAACAATGTATCACATAATATACCAACTATTATTTACCAAAGTATGATACACATCACCTATTTCTCCTCTACTAGCCAGCGCGGCGTATGCGCGCGACTTAAGAGTTCTAGTATAGTATATATGTAGCTTTTGTAATGAACAATACCATTGGGAGCAAGGTTGTTAAGATCGGGATCCTATACGGGATCGTTTTTCTCTTTGCAAGATCGAGATCGTAGGATCGAATCGGGATCTTAAGATCTTATGAAATTGCAATAATGGATAAACTCAATTATGCATACTAACAAGTAAAAATATTATTTCATGTGTTTATGAATGTTGCAAGTTAATTAATACAATACAGTACAAAAACATCCACAATCAAACATAAAATATTACCATGTACATACATATTATGTTTTTTACACATCATATATAAGGAATACAAGCTCTTAAGTTTAAAATTAAAGGAAAAAAAGTTACTTTTATCTCAAATCACACAATACTATAAAAATTTTATGCGTTTAAGAGGGTATGATCGTAAGATCGTAGAAGCGTTTGAGCGAGTATGACTCTAAGATTGTAACATTCTGCTATCAGGATCGGGATCTTACTAATTTTAAGATCCTACAAGGATCGGGATCGTTTTAGAGATGTGTAATCGTAAAATCGTAAGATCTTAAGATCAGGATCGGGATCTTAACAACTATGATTGGGAGGAATAGTACTGTTGAAGTTGCACCAAATTACTCCACTTGCCCTCCCCAAACCCAAACTTAATCTTCTATTCGTCATCCCCAAAAGCCCTCTCGTACGCTCTCCGCTGGTTCGACAAGCGTCCTTTCCCATCATCGCCTGAGGTTCCGTACGCCGCCCATCCTCGGCCTCGCGAACCCCGCCCCCACTGTCGGCCGCCCACCTTGCCCCACGCACCAACCCTACTCCGCCGTCGCCCTCAAGAATTTGCCTCCGCCGAAGCTCGTTCGTGCATCCCCCCCGCCTCCCCCCCGCGGCGCCCGCGGTGGCCCTAGGTACGCTAATTCCGTTTGCCTTAATGCCGTTTGCCTTAATTCAGTCTTCCGATTGCCCTAATTTTACCGTGGTTGTTGCTTGCAAATCAAGCGCTTCCGCTCCGCTCGCGAACGCGCGCCGCCTGCCCCTCCGCTCGCGAGCCCCCCGCCGACGCGGCGGCCTCCTGTGACGCCGCTGGCCCGGAGCCACCTTATTCACTCGCCGCCTTTGCTAGGCTCCAACTGTGAGTTTTCCATTCCATGAAAATGTGCTTTCGGCATTTTCGAATTGATTGGGTAAAAAATATCGGTTCCCTGTTTGATTTTCTGCTCGGTGTGGAAATTTCCGTTGGGAATATTGTCATTCGATTGGTTCAGTTAATTTGGGCCCTAGGTATACTGCCATTAGGGAAATTTTTTCTGAAATGTGAGTTTAAGATGCATTTCAATTGATTTGGTTTGGATTTGCGTTGAAAATTTGCACATCAACTGTTTGATAAAATGCTCAGGTACTGGATTTGTTATGAGGTATATCCGTTCTGCCAGAAAATAATTAGAAGAGATTACTAAATATTTGGTTGGTCTCTATTTCTCTATTTATGATTGTCAACTTTATTTGCATGCTTATTCAGGGTGTGGAAATATGACGTACACCTTCTTTTCATCTAAAAATTGATACGAACATTATTTTTGAATTCTATTTTTGGGATTTCCCCAGTAGATTTTTGCTTCAAGCTTTGGAAGCTACGCAGTTGCTGCCTGATCGGGTTCATCAGGGATTTCCAGTCTGATCGTGTCAGCAAGATCAGACTGTTCGGAAGGTTGAAGGCTTGCAGTGCTCTTTTATGTTGATTAAGCATGTGCACATTCATGGTGCTTAGCGGTTTCATTCGAATCTTTTATGCTATTTTTTCAATGCTTAAATGTTTATGCAGTTTCATCAAATTTCTCGCGCGGCCATCGTTCTTTTATGTGAATTCAGCTTGCCCACCTCTTTTATGTTAGTAATTCGATGCAGAATTGTTCATGAATTCTATGCATGGCAGTTTAATAATTATATGACGATGATGAAGCTTTATAAATGTTTATTCATTATTGTCTTATTGAACAATTCGTCTGCTATGACTTCTGCATACTTTTAATTCTTCATGGATTTATATTTTCTTCAAAAAAATTAATTTGGAATGGATCTTGTTTGTAATGGCATTCGCAGCCCTATCAAGATATAGCTATGCAAGGCATTGTAATATCCAATGCACAATCTCTTCGTAGGAGTTCTCGACTTCGTCAATTACCTGGGCCACAGGTTTGTTGATTTCTTTCTTCATATTTTCAAGTTTTATGAAAAAATTTATATTTCTTGTTCGTTTGTTGTTAGTCATGTAAACCCATTGAACAACCACGTTCTTTCTTCATAATTTCAAGTTGTATGAACATATTTATATTTGTCATTGCTTTCTTATTAATTATGTTAATATTAGCTATATTGGTGAAATGGTTTCTGTTTAGGATGCAAACGAAGGTGACTCCAGTCTTGTTCCACAGTCTGCTCTTGAATTGCGTATTGCTACACGTCGCAGTCGTGCAGCTGAGCGTCGTGCTTTCTACTTCAAATGGACCACAGGTCCCTTGCTTTAATAGTATACTTGACTGTTCTGGACATCTATATTCTTCCTTTTATTTAGCATCGTTTTGTGTTTTCTTTTTACTATATGCTTGTGAACTTACATGTCACCAACTCACCATTCTTGCAGAAATCTCAAGTTATATCCTTGTTTGGAGCAGATGCTCTCTGCTCAAAAGGGTAAACTGGTTCCAAAGTAAAGATGGCTATTTTTTGCATTGGAATCCTTGCCAATCACCCACATTTTCGTAATATCAAGGTACTTGTATTTGTTGGAAGGAAAACCTTCACATTCCGTTCTTTCTGGTTCTTCTGATGCAATTATTGATTGTTTATGAAACTATCAGGAGCGCACTAATTGGACCAATGAAAATACTTTAAACGACAATCTTAGGCATGGGACATTTATGGCTGGTGTAATTGCTGGTCAAGATGAGATATATGCGTTCCGTATGTTCACTGATGCACAGGTAATGCTTATTGTACTTATATACCCTATCAGCTTCTATAGTTCACTGTGTTCAGGAGTCATATATTTGCGAATGGTTTCTTCAAACAATATTGCATTTGATTTATGTTTTCCATATGTTTATTGCCTAGATATAAAATATCTAAGTGGAGTTGATTTCTTTATCCAAGATTCATTGAATCAATAAACAATGCTACCACGAAGTTCTCATTGCCCAATGGAGCATGGTGTGGGTCATTCTTATCCTTTTCATTGCATTATTCTCTGGAGTCTGGACTGCAATCACCCTACATTAATGGTGTATGATACTTTGATCTATTGTGTGTGATTCTTGTATAAGTGTATCGGCATTTGTTGTTGCTAAGCAGTCTGGCTTGGCAAGCTACTTTTTGAGCATGTCAAATAGGGTAAGGTTTACATTAAAACCATCGGTTCCTATGTTGTTTAAGAACCTACATGCATTTGGCATTCTTTATTCTTTGCTCTTTTTGACATGCTCAACCACTGTGTTATTCTCTTCTACATGCACTTTTGATATGTGCCATATCAATCAGCCCTTAATATATATCGTATAAGCATACTAGTGGCAAACATTAGTTGATCAAAATATTAGTTGCAATCCTTCACTAAATACACTTCTATACCTGTCTTCTTTTTTCACTTTTTCTATTCAGGTCATTGTTTTAGAAAGATTAAGAAACTTGTTTTCAGCTTATTGCAGGTTTCATACGCATCATGGTTTCTTGATGCATTCAATTATGCCATTGCTTCCAACATGGATGTGTTGAATTGCAAACATTAGTTGATCAAAATATTAGTTGCAATCCTTCACTAAATACACTTCTATACCTGTCTTCTTTTTTCACTTTTTCTATTCAGGTCATTGTTTTAGACAGATTAAGAAACTTGTTTTCAGCTTATTGCAGGTTTCATACGTGTCATGGTTTCTTGATGCATTCAATTATGCCATTGCTTCCAACATGGATGTGTTGAATTTGAGTATTGATGGACCTGACTATCTGGATCTGCCATTTCTGGAGAAGGTGAGACCGTGAGACAATACTTTTGGCTCTACTCCAATTCCTCTATCATTCCTTCTGTTTTGCTTTTCCAGAGACCTCTCAATCTATTTTGCTTTTCCAAAGATCTGTCAATCTGTTTTGATTCTCCACAGCAGCGCCGTGTCGCCCGTCTGAGGAAACCCTTCCTGTTGCCGGTTTAAGGCTAGATTCGCAGCATCGCCCGCTCTTGTCTCCGGCCCCCACCTGCCCTCTTCCCCCATTTGTGTGTTCATTCCTTGCCTACAAGCCCCCGCTCTCCTCCAGAAACGCCCTTCTACTTTTTTGTGTGACAAGGACCCCATTAAGGTAACGAATGTTTGCTTTTGGAGTTGCAGATCTAGGCCTTCTATTCTCATTTTGATTGCTCGCTCAATGAAATATGTTGTGGAGATCTGAATATGGTTTATTGATTTTGAAGTAATTGAAATTGAAATTATTTCTTCTGTTGCTTGCGTTATGTTGTAGCTATTCATGTTGTATCTGTCCATGCTGATGTGTGGAAATTAATTTTGAATGGAAGATTTCTTGGATTTGGTTCTCCGGATGCATATGGTTTGTTACTGGATAGATTGGTTTCTATGCATTTCTTGATTGCCTTGTCCATATCTGTGTGTTCCATGTCTATGTGTTTGCTGAAAAAAAAAAGAAAAAACTCAATCAACCCATTATCTGCTTAATTGGTTGTTGGATGGTAGAATATGTGAGTCTACTGGTCGAGTTCATAACTGCGAACCTGACAATTTTAATTCTTCTGGACATGTAGCTTAGAATTATTGGTTTTGTGAAATTCTTATGTTTTGTGAGCTGCCTTGACTACTCTAGCATTTGACATGAACACCTTTGTGACAGAAACCTGGAATAATTTTTTTTTTTTTGGAGTGAATTTGTTAATGAATTCAGGACTTCCCTGCTCATTAATTGGCTTTATTATTTGGAATCTGAAAGGAGAAAAAATATGGACCAATCAGTGGGAATGGATGGGAATCCAATTTTTGTGGTGTTCGGAATTATTTGTAGTAGGGGATTGTGCTTATCTTGTGAAGGTTTGATGGAATATGGGAGTCGCATGTGACTAATTGATTTATTATGGAATCTGTCCTACAAATTTATTATGAAATTTGTCCAGCTACTGTTAAATCAACTTGTTACTATCAAAGCTTTGCCCAGCTAATATTTCATCTCATGTGGACCGTTTCTTTTCCAGGCTTTGGCCCTCTGTTACAAACTTCTTAATAAAAATGAACAAATTTCATGTTGGCTTGCAATCAAATCATGTTTTCCTACAGGGCATTATTCCATCTTTTTTGTTTGTTTATTTCATGTATGTCCACGCATTGCTTTTAAACTTTATTTCGTCTTAATCTTATTTCTGCTTTGCTTGTCATAAATTCTACTCTATTATTGATTTAATAATCCTATCCTGAAGCTTGAGTTGGTTTCTTTATAAGGTTTATGTGTGATTTACCTTTATGATATAATATAAATATATTTGACTCCGTAGTGAATGCAGAGAAATAAAGGTGTGGTGGGGAACCCATGAATGGTGGACTCAATAGACATTCTAAATGTGAGAGTGGAGTTGCAGAGGGAGGCTGCTTTCTCGGCCACAACTCTGTATTCGAATGCTTGATGAGCTCAGGTGATTAATTTTAATTTGAGGTATACAAAACATCATTCAATTTCAGTTTCATGCTCAATACATTCTCTATTTCTTGATAAATCTTTTTCTTGATTTTTCAGGCATCTCTCTACACGATGAGCAAAGGTATGTAATTCTAATAGTGATTTATCAATTTAGAGATGATTTGTTTTATAATTATCAATACTCGGCAGAATATTTATCAGGTGATTTGTAATTCTTGATTTTCAGGCATCTCTTCACACGATGATTTGTTTTATAATTATCCATTTTTTTTGCAAAAAGAAAGTTCTTTGGATAGTTTTTCCTCTTTTGTAAATTCAAGGCCTTGCTCGACGTCTTGATTGTCCCTCCCAATTTCTGCTTAATCGCACATTATCCCTTTACCTTCGGGTTTTGCATCCATTTTGGTGATTTATTTTAATTTTCCCATTTGTTTGAATTTACCCAATTAATGGATTTTTGCTTTGTGCATCCGGCACCACCACAGCGGCATCAACTCATACACTGCAACAAGCGCCGCCTGCTCCACGCAGCCGAACCAGAAATCCCACACATGGGTAGAGTCTTTTGTTGATTTTGTTTGTGAATGTGGAAAAATAATTTCTGAGGTAGTATGTAATTAATTTTAATCCCATGCAGTGGTGTTCATGTATTTACTGCCCTGGTTATCAATTTTCTTCATCTATTCTGTAGGTTGTGCCTAAGATCTTGAATGAGATTGAGATGGAAAACATTGAAAATATAACGGCTTTATTAAGGGAGTAAAGAATATATTCAACTCTTCCATGGCTTTAATTTGCAGAATTATATTTCTTTATCGCACTCTGTAGCTCTTGCTTAATCCTCCTCCCCTGACGAAAAAATTCATATGACTTCTAGGAAACATCAATATGTCTGATTTTGGCCACGCGTCTACAAGAAGTCGAGAAGTATGATCCCCGACTAGAGTCATCAAGAAAGTTGCAGAACATTTTCCTATTGTTGGCAGGGATCCCCTTATCCAGGCGAGCTTATTCAAATGACTTTCTGCTTTTTCATTAGGAACCAGAAAATTAACTGATTTGAACCTGAATTTTTTTTTTTGGCTAAACATTTGAACCTGAAATTGGTTCCATGCATTGAATTGAAATTTCGCGATTTATCTGGGGAGTTGTTTTTTAGATGATTTGTAATTCACATTATAATAAAGAGCTCAATTTGCCAGAGCTTGAAGAAGTAATTTCTCCCTTTTGTTTGTATTTTTTGTCGACTTTTGGGGGTTTTATGTTGTAATTGGGACTTCTTTTATCAGGGAATTTGCTAAATTTGTGCAACTAATTATTGATTGCAGGTATGGAGGTGTTTAATCCGACCGTGCAAGCTATTGAGGAATCGGGGAAAAATAATCAGGTGGATGCTTTTTTGTAAGAGTGGAATAGATTTTTTCTTATTGAATTCAAAAAGAATGGGGTGATCTTATTTTACGAATCAGCATGAAGTCAATTTTATAAATCCAATTTAAGTAATAGAAGAATTAAAATTCCTTAAAACCAACTTCACAATAAGGTTCTATGCCAAAACATCACCATTCATACCATCCAAAAAATATATAAAATTCAAAAACATAGCTATGATTCTACCATAATCACAAATGTCGACTGCATTGCAATTAAAATCCACCCGTCGTCCTGCGCGGCGTAGCGCGCGTGGTACGAGTTCTAGTATATATATATATATATATGTATATTTTCATTTTTGAGGATTTGAGGTGGGGCCACGCCCCACCTAGCCTAGCCATAGGTCCACCCCTGAATGTATGGTGGAATTATTAAGGATAGTGGGTTTGAAAGTTTAATATATTAACTTATTAATGTGATGTGACATGTAGGTTTGACGATTAATATTTAATTATTTTTTAAAATAAAAATGGTATAAAAATATTGGAACAAGAAAAAAAAAGTAGGAAATAAATAATGACACATAATGAGTATTAATTATTTTAATTACATAAACTAAAAAATAATTGAAAAAATTAAAGTAGGCCACTAGAATGAGTCATTTCTACTTTTTGGCTATTGCGGCCCGAATTCCAACCAAATGGCCTAAATTTGGGCCCAAAATCTTTTTAATGGTCCATTTTCCCAAATCAAAATATGGTGGCCCAAAAGTGAAAATAACTCATTCTAATGGCCTATTTTAGTTATCTCTTTTAATAATGCACTATTGTTTAAAATATTGGGATAAATCATCGAGATTTGAACAATTTGATAGTTGATGTTTAATTGTTGGTGAATTAATTATATATAGAGTTGTTGGTGAGTCAATAATCCAATAATATTATATTTTAATATTTAATTATTCAAATTATATTTCATTTATCGTTATTATATCCCGTCCATTCGGGCGGAGTAATACTAGTTAGAATTAATGACAACTTAGCTACTTCTGCCGAATACTTATGCAAAAACTGATAACTACAGCTCGTAGCTACAGCCTGCAACTATAGCTCTACGTGTAGAATATATCCTAAGAGTTTTTATTTGTGTTGAATAAAGTTACTCTTTAAACAAAATTTTCAAAGTGATATCACTCTATTATTTTATTTTACTTTTAAAGATATTTTTTTTTATGATATTAATGACAGATTAAAGGTATTGTTCTCCTGTTGGACCTAAGTTCGATTTTTATCCCAAAGAAAAAAAAAATTGTAACGCTGCATGAATACTAAAATGTTATAAAATTGAATTTTATGGTAAACCATATAAGTAGGGATGTTATGTAAAAGCCACTTGGGGAGACCTTTTTGTCATGGGGGATTTTGTGATGGTAAATGCGCGACCATATGGGCAGTGGTGGAGCCACCTTCGACATTTAGGGGTTAAATATACATAGCTAAGGTTCGCCAATGGGTTTATCATGTAGTATTAATCTAAATTCAATTGAAAGAATGGAGCAAATTATTCAAATATATAAATAAAATGAGTTTAGATAGTTCATCATTATAAAAATATACAAATTCTATACAACCAAATTTTGACGACGAAATTATTATCATTAACATTCTATACAATTCAAATTTATCAACTCAAAATACTAATCAAATGAGTATATGCAAATTTGATATGTTATTTTGAATTAAATATAAATTTACTATTTATAAATACCAAATTTAATGATTCAATAATTTAATAAAATAATACACGCCAAAATAATAAGTTAATGAATAATTGAACTATGATAACTAGTGGTGGCAAGAAACGGTATACCAAAATACCGTTACCGACACCATATCGTACCGAAATTTTTGGTTGGTAAAAATCATACCGATACCGAATATTTTGGTATACCAATTTTCAGTATACTGAAAATTTCGGTTTCCTATAATATAATACTGTTACCATACCGAAAACTATATTTACCATGAAATACCAAAATATACTGACAATACCGAAAAATACTGAAAATTTTATAAACCATTACAAATCGGAATACCGAACCATACCCGGAAAAATTAATACCGGAACATAGTCAAACCGCGGGTATACCGAAAATTATTTAAATTTGCCATTCAAAGTTTCAAATGTCTTAAAACAATAATAAACATTAAATTTTAAAGAGGTAATAATTGAAATATGCCAGTAGAAGAAGATCCTTCTGTTTTGGGTCACGATATAAAAAATATTCACTTATGGGCCATTAGAAGACATTTGGGCCTAATTTTAAGCCAAATGGCAGGAAAAAATACTAAGCGCGGGCCGCGTGATGTGCATGCGCCGAAGGACCGACGCGATGGCTAATAACTGGAAATTGTCTCATTTTGATGGCCTAAAAATGGAAATGGTCTACTTCTTATGGCCTATATTAATTTTTTATATAGTTAAAATAAATAGTAATACTCAATCCCTTCCATTAATTATGTTTTGATTTCATTTTTTTTTCGTCTCAACGTTTTTTTTCTCATTTTTATTTTAGTAAATAATTAAATATTAATTATCCAACCTACCAAATCACATCACATTAATAAATAAATTAAAAGTTCAAACCCATAACCATCACATCACACATAAATAAACCATTAAAAAATTCAAACTCATTACAATCACATCACATAAATTCATGCTTTGCTCATACTTTAAACTCTAATATACCCCTACATTCAATATTAATTATGCTCACATAAAATGAGGTTGTTCGGTGTCTTAGTAATGCTCTGACATACCAATATTTGTCTTCCAATCGGAGACCCCTTATTCTGATCTTCAAAGTACCAATAATTGCATACCCTAAACCCTAAACCCTAAACCCACTTTACCCTTGAAGTATGAATGGTTTTTTGTTTGCTACGTAAAATGACCATTTTACCCTTGAATTTGTATTGTATTTACTCCAAATACCACTTATTTTATCATCTTATATATATATGTTTTATCTTAAGTTCTTTTTCTATTTACTTCAAATGTCATTGGTGGGTTCCGTTTTCTTTTTTTATTTATTCCAAATATTTTATGTTTTACATTTGACAATGATAAGATTTGCATAAAAAGAATCATAAAAGTTACTCCCTCCGTCCCAGCTAACATGTCTTGCTTGACTTTTTGACACTGTTCATTTTTCTACTTTGACTCGATTTTATTGCATATATATATTTAGAAAAAATAGTCGAGTTGGGTCTTGTTAAAAGCGTATAATCATGTAGTTTTAGAATATATATTTTACATATTTTTTGTTGTACACATTTTGAGATATTAGCGGTTGAAAAAGTGCATTGGATTGTGTGCAAAAGTGAAACAAGACAAGTTAAGTGGGACGGAGGGAGTATTTTTTTTTTTATTTACTTAAAGTTTTGTCCTTACATTAAACGAATATTTGAAAATACAAATGCATTTTTTCCTCTTAAATTTTAGTATCGTTAAGGCTATCAGATGTAGTTAATTCTATATGAGAAAATTGAAGCAATCATATCATAACGACCGAGGAGCGTAGCTCGCTCTAACGAGGACTAGTATGTATATACTTCCTCCATTCTCAAATATTTCTTACGGATCCACTGCGCACGCAGTCCAATGCACATTTTGAATTAATAATAACTCAAGTTCGGTACATGTAAAAATTCTAAAAGTTCGATTTTTAAAAACTACACGACGAGACGAATCTAACAAGATCCCTCTTGACTATATTTTAACTTGTATAACTATGATAAAACTTTAAATCAAAGTGCATGAATGAATAGTGCCCAAAACCAAATGTCTCAAACATATGAGAACGGAGGAAGTATATACATATTAAAAAGTTAATATATAAAATACTACGTAGTAATTTTTTTATTGGGGTGGGGGGGGGGGGGGGGGGGGGGGGGGGGGGCATGGCCGGGCATGGCCCCCCTAACTTATACCGTGGCTCCGCCACTGCATATGGTATGGGTGTGTTTTGTGATGCCTTAGAAACCTCCCCACAGAGTAATCAACTCATCAAAATTCTAACCGATGTCATTACTGCCTGCAGTTACTTGTACGGTATCATATATGCACAACAATCTTGTATTGTTGGTAATAAAATTATAAAATTCCCACTAAGAAGATAGTCCTTATGTTCCATTAAAAGTGGCTACTTTTTCTTCTGCACAAAATCTAATGCAATTGTTGAACGCTTTATATCTCAAAATCGGTATAAGTAAAAATTATATAAAATATATATTTTAAAACTATATGATTAGACGATTCTAAAAAAACCTCACTTGACTAATTTTCTCTTCTTGTATCAATACAATAAAATTTAGTTAAAGTTAAATAATAAACAATGTCAAAAGTCAAATGTAACAACTTTTAATGGGACAACTTTTAATGGGACGGGGAGTAATATATTTCCCCATCCAACCAAATGCCGCCTAACTTTTGTACGTCAACTTCATTCATTTACATTAATTTGTAGTACTATTTTTAAAGTTTACTTCTAAATGCATGCATAAAAGTTGACAATCCCACTACGAGCCAAGAAATATTTATTATCGCAATAAAGGAAAATTTAATAATACTCAATCCGTCCTATTTATATTATCCGATTACTATTAGGCACGTAAATTAAAGTAAAGTTTATTTGTGAGTATATGGTGGGATATACATAGTTGTTAGAGGGGAAAATTATTTCTATTTATAGAAATAAAACATTTATAATGGGACATCCAAAAATAGAAAGTAAGATATTTGAGTTGGGACAGAGGGAGTACTACCTTGGGAATGGTTATGGTACTACTAATGTGAATGGTAGTACATCAAGACAAATCATCTCAACCATATAAAAATATCCAATAGCTATAAAATAAAAAGGGTAAAATTGTCAAACATAAATAATTATATCTTTAGTAATAAAATCATTCACAAAATCAATTTAGTAATTTCTATCTTTAAATAAAGATCATATAAAAAAATTGCATATATTGATTATTGATATTGATTCACCCAAAAGCCTTGAGAAATTAGAAATTTACAAAGATGTAGATATTTCCAAATTAAATTAGAAAATGTAAGAAAATACTATTGTGAATGAATCCATTGATAAATTAAAATTTAGAAATGATTATGCAAAAAATATTGTTGATGTACCATATTCACGAATTTCATAATGATATGATTTTTTGGGGATATATGACAATAGTTTGATCAACTTATTATTGTCATATTGCAATTTATTTAATAAATTAATGAAATTAAATTATCTAATGTGAATTTCCTCTCATATTTGGTTATCCTATATTTTGAAAGTGCATTATGCTTTTATATACTTACTCCATTTTTTGATAGTGAAAAGTGATTGGCCTTTGTTACTGTTTATTATCCAACTCTAACTCATATTTATACAACATCTATGGATGATAAAACATAGTCAAGTGAAATCTCATTGGCTTCGTCTCATCTTGTATTTTTTAAATATTAAACTTTTAAAATTTTTATTTGTACACATTTTGAGTTATTAAGCATTAAAAATATACTTCTACTATATTGAATTAAGTGCAGAAACTAAATATTGAACAAATAGGTAGGTTAATATTCATAAGGATGTTTTTGTGAGAGAGAATTGATACGTTACAGTTCATAAGGGTACGGTATGTTACTGTTCATAATGGATGTTGTTTTGTATATAAGGGTAGACTACTGTTAGTAAGGGATGTTGTTTTGTTCATAAGCTTTTTTTTTTCCCTACACCTACTTTCCCGCCTAAACCACTTTTCCCCTCACAAAATCTTTTTTTCCTTTCTCTCACACACTAACTTATTTACAAAAATATCACTCAATCAATATAGAAATGAAAACCCTATCAATTAATTCCAATTTTTCTTTTTGTTTTCTACGCATGACTCGCCTCCATGCGCCACCCTCGGCCTCCACCAATCTGTGCCTCCATCTTCCATTGCAATTTCGATTCAATTTTTTTACTGTCTTCTTCACTTCTGTCTCGATTGTTCTACTTTAATGATTCAATCGCCTCCGCCTCCATCTTACCTTGCAATTTCGATTCAATTTTGATTGTCTTCTCGGCTGCTGTCTCAATTCTTCTACTTTAATGATTCAAGTTTGGTGCATTTCTTCCCATGGACCATGGGATACTATAGGTTTATGCTCTAACAGGGGGTTGGCAACTTTGATGCCGGCCATCTACTCGAATCGATTGAAATGAAAAGCTCAAGTGGAGAGTGAGAAGGTTTCATATCATTGCATTTCTCTATATAAGACGTTTCTTGGATATGTTTGTATTGAAAAGTAATTTTGTTTCTGCAGATTACTTGACAGTGACTTTGTTTCACTATATGGCTACAAGATGTTCGATAAAATGTTTATGTGAATTTATGTGATGTAAATACCCTTTTGGTTTTTAATATTTTTTCTTGGTTTCTTTCTGCAGGTCGGAGAAAGTTCTAGGGATCCAGAGTCGAGTACATAAGTTATATAAGTTGTGTTTGAGTGGTATCTCTCTGTTTGTTGTTATCCTTTTAAGACAGATTTTAATTTATTCGTTTTTCAGTATTGTTGCCTCTATCCCGACTATAAAGGATTTATGTTTTCGGTAATTTGAATGCTTTTTTTCTTCTCTCAGATTCGGGAAATAAATGAAAAGAAAGGAGGATACTCCATCGAATATTTGTTAGCAAAATTATGGGGAGAAAACACTACACACCCATCGGAGGTATATGAAATATCATTCAATAGGCTTTGGTTAGGGTGCGGAGACACTTGTCTCTTGATGTACTGTGGCACATCCAAGCCATTGATGGAATATTAAAATCAATGGCTAAGATTAATACAAAGGGTACTATTGTAATTTCAATAAGATTCAAATAATCTCTATTCATTTTTCTCAATTCTCATGCTCATACTTCTCTCTCTCATAATCTACTTTTTCTTTTTGGAATTTCGAAAATTTGATAGGTTATTTAGATTACTTGTATTAAGTAGGTAAATTTTCATATAAAGAACGTCAAAATCCGAGTTCGTTTGAGAAAGTTAGAGTCATTTGAAGTTAATTGCGATTTTCAGAAACGTAGCATTTACATTTCAGCGACGGTGGCTTTGCAATTCAGCCACGGGAGCTTTACAATTCAGCGACATAGAGTATGCATTTTAGCGATATAGCCTATACAACATGGTTTTTATGACAAACTTCAAATGGCTCTAACTTTTCAAATGAGCTCGGATTTGGACGTTCTTTATATGAAAATCTATCTACTCAACACAATGAATTTAAATATCCTACCAAATTTTAGAAATTCTAACCAGATAAATATCGTATTTTGGAAATAACTAAAATAAGATATCATTTTCTTTGAAAATCTGGTATAAATCTATTTGTAACTTCAATAATTTGATAGGATATTTAAATTCCTTGTGTTGAGTAGATAGATTTTCATATAAAGAATGTCCAAATCCGAGCTCATTTGGGAAAGTTAGAGCCATTTGAAGTTCATTGCGATTTTCAGAAACACAGCCTTTACATTTCAGCGACAGTACTATGTAATTCAGCGACGGAGGCTTTACAATTCAGCGACGGGGGCTTTACAATTTAGCGATATAGCCTATGCATGTCAGCGATGTAGCCAATACAACAAAATTTATGTGACAAACTTCAAATGGCTGTAACTTTCTCAAATGACCTCCGGTTTTGATGTTCTTTATATGAAAATCTATCTACTCAATGCAAGCGAGTATAAAATATCTTTTCTTTTGAAAATCTGGTATTTATCTATTTATAATTTCCAAAATTTGATGGGAAATTTACATTCATTGCATCAAGTAGGTAGATTTCCATATAAAAAATGTCAAAATCCGAGTTCATTTGAGAAAGTTAGAGCCATTTGAAGTGCATTACGATTTTAAAAAACACAGTCTTTACATTTCAGCGACGGTAGCTATGTAATTCAGCAATGGAGCCTTTACAATTCAGCGACGAAGACTTTACAATTCAGGACATAGCCTATGCATTTTAGCGACGCAGTATATACAACAAAATTTATATTACAAATTTTAAATGGCTCTAACTTTCTCAAATAAGCTCGGATTTGGACGTTCTTTATATGAAAATTTATCTACTCGATGCAAGGAATCTAAATATCATATCATATTTTAGAAATTCAAAATAGAAAAATAGAAAATTAAGAGGAAGACTGACGAGTGAAAGAGATGAATAAAGATAATTTCTCTATTATTATGCCATGAATTGCATCAAAAGAGAGCTAACTTATGTAAATTTTTTATATGATCTTTATTTAAGGATAGAAACCACTAAATTGATTTTGTGAATGAATTTATTTATAAAGATATAATTATTTATGTTTGACAATTCTACCCTTTTTATTTTATAGCCATTGGATATTTTTGTATGATTGAGATGATTTGTCTTGATGTACTACCATTCACATTGGTAGTACCATAACCACTTCCCATTCAATATATAGTTCCTTTAAGTATATACATAATATTTAGAATCAAATATATTTAGAATCACATATATAGTTTCTTGACCTTTTAGGCATCTCTTTATAAGCTGAGTGAAGGTGTGTAATGAATATTTTAATGCATTGCTTCTGGTAAGAATCAAATATATTTAGAATCAAATAAATTAGAATATTGTATATATGAAAATTTTATAATATATATAAAATTTATTTTACTTCACAATATAAATAAAATTTTACAATATATATTTTTTGTTATAAAGATTAGTATTGGGCTCATATAGTTTGAGGATATCCGATATAAGCCAAAAAATATATATATAGTGTAATGTTATTTTTCTTACTATTGTTATGTTAATTATTTTATGCATATATATATATCAATGCTTTTTCATAAAATATATTAATAACTAATCTGGCCCGCGCATCCGGCGGACAGATAGTGCTAATGCTAGTGTATATATATATATATATATTCCTTACTAAGTGCCAAATTCCAAATTCCAAAAGAAGCATGCTCATCCAAAAAATTCCAAAAGAAGCAATGTAAGGAAGTACCAGTTATGTTGTTCATGAATTCAAGAAATTTAGTACTCCTATTATCTAAAGTGCTCTAAATTGTCACTAAAATTTAGTGTTGAAATATTATTTTAGGTGAATACCAGGGTATCCCAGGCCACATTGGACCTAAGACTAATCCCTCGAGGATCTGCAAGGGCAATTAAGGGCGCCTCTCCCAAAGCAGTTTTTTGCATACACAAGGCTCGAACCCGAGACCTTGCTTAAGCGACTAGAGCCCCATCCACTCAAGCCAACTGCTGTTGGTAGTGTTGAAATATTATTGAAAGGTGCGTATCTATATTTTCAGCATTAGTTATTAAATTATTTATAAGTTACAATTCATTAAGAATTCAAGAAATTTATGCTATAGTTTGCTGAAGTGCTCTAAATTGTCACAAAAATTTAGTATGAATTATTGTTAAAAAGTTTTGAATCTATATTTTGAATCCTAATATTTATTAAGCACTTATAAGTTACAATTGAACACTTTAGCAAGCCAACTAATGAATTAGGATAGCAACAACTTGAAGAAGAAACAAAGAAGATGAGGGGTTGGGGACTTATCCTAATGATCAAATTCCTGTCTTCCAACCATATATTGGTAGTTCAATCCCCACTTGGCTCCCATCTCTACAAGTGTGACTGTTTACCAAAAGAAAAAAAAAAAAAAAAAAGAAAAAAGAAGAGGAGTTAATGCGTTATTAATCCGTCGTACAGTCGTTACCCAAATTACAAACAAAAAGGTCAGAGGTTGGCAATTGGCTAACGATTCGGAAACTGCAAAATGCAAACTGCAACTTCATTTTATCAAGCATTATTCGATCCATCCATCTATAAATAGAGAGCTTCTTCTTCAGCTCTGCCATGCACTTAATTCCATCACACAAATCAAATGTAAGTAAACTAAATAAAAAAAATATACCATTCTTGCTAATAAGCAGCATACAATATACATGATGGCTTCTCCGAATTACTCCCCGATTTTCCTTTTCATCTTTACCGCCGCCGGGCTTCTTGTGCTTGCTGCAACTGCTTCACCTCCACCACCACCACCTCGTTCTCCACCACCACCACCTCGTTCTCCTCCACCACCACCACCACCACCACCTCGTTCTCCACCACCACCACCACCACCACCTCGTTCTCCACCACCACCACCTCGTTCTCCTCCACCAGGGCCGTCTCGATCTTTTTGGGGGCCCGGAGCAATTTCTTTATTTAGGCCCATACAATGATGATAAAAAAGAATATTTTTTTTTATTAATTAGTAAATTTTTAAAATATTAAGTGCAATAAAAGAACATATAAAAAAGAGTATTCTAACAAATTATTAGATGTGGTTTACCAAAAAAAATTATAAAATATGGTGTTGTTCAATTGGATAGAAGCTTAAAAAAATTGAAAGCCATGGTAACCCACTGTTGGTAAAGAGTTTGTTTGGTTTGAAAAAAAATACAAGGTGAGATAGAACGGGAAGCTAAAAGTTGAATTAAATTGTACCTCGTATAAAGAATGAGATAAAAATGGAAGTAGAAAAGATATAATGTACATACTTCAATGGTCTATTACTTTAATTATGTAGTTGAAAAGAAAAAAAATTGTATAGATAAATTTTTTAATGGTATAGAAAATAAAAATAAAATTGAAAAAAAAAGTGGGGCCCCCAAACTTTGGGGGCCCTGAGCAGGTGGGCCACTGGCTCCCCCTTGGAGCCGGCCCTGTCCTCCACCACCACCACCACCACCACCTCGTTCTCCACCACCACCACCTCGTTCTCCTCCACCACCACCACCACCACCACCTCGTTCTCCACCACCACCACCACCACCACCACCACCACCTCGTTCTCCACCACCACCACCTCGTTCTCCTCCACCACCACCACCTCGTTCTCCACCACCACCACCTCGTTCTCCATCACCACCACCACCACCACCTCGTTCTCCTCCACCACCACCACCACCATCACCTCGTTCTCCACCACCACCACCACCTGGCTGTCCAGGTCCCATATGCATCGGTGGGTGTTGCCCGGTACGAGGCGGCATTTGTTGTAATGATGGCTTAACTTGCTGCCCTGAAGCGTACCCCATTTGTTGTAATGATGGCTTAAGTTGCTGCCCGTCGGCGTACCCCATTTGCAACACTTCTAATCGGACGTGTTCTGTTAGTGCTCTAATCTTATCTCCTTAATAATTCACTCCCAACAGTTTATTAACTTTAATTATTATATCTTAATAATTGTATGCATTAATTTGCTCCTCTCTTATTCAAAACTAATTGTCTTTTGTACTTGGAACTTAATAGAGAAACAGTACCCCACTTGGCGTGATGGCAATGACACAGATTCCTGCCAACAAGCTTGCCTAGAACAAGGGAGAAATGCCAGCGCTTTCAAGATGGTGGTATAATCTATCCATGATTTTGTGCTCGACATGAATCTGTGTCAATTAAACCTATATAAATATAAATATATATATATATATATATATATATATATCTCCTATACTACTTACTGAATAATTAGTAGTCAATCTGTCATTTCGCAACAATTTCTGGAATAAAGGCTGCAGGCCCTCCTTTACCCCCCAACTATTTCATGTGCGTGTTGAAGTCTAGGTTAAGCACCAAAATCACTAATGTTGATCGATGGATGTTATTATTATAAATACTACTATGTGTTATTGGACACTCAGTTCTGTTCCGGTGACTTCCTTTGTTCATTCTCCGCCGGAAATTAAATTGCTGCATAAACACACCATCTTAGCTTGAACGTCAACGGTGGTGTCCCGACCTGCTGCACCTCGTTACTGTGGATTTATTTCTAAACATGACTCATAAATTTGCATGGTTGGTATATTATTGGGGTTAAATTAAAAATTTTAAAATAAAAAAGAATTTTAGTGAATTTTTATTTGTGAATTTTATGACAGACATATCAATACAATAAATAAATAAAATATTTTTTTTAAAAAAAAAAAGTGGAAATGAAAAGAAGAAGACGGCCCACTTTTTGGTGGAAAAAACCCAAATAGTCCCATAATTGTTGTAAATTGAATATTGTATTTTTACTATTCACAAATCTATCTCACTTTTTGCAATTAAATTAATTGCAATATCATCCTCCAATTGTTGTAAATTGAATATTGATCTAACTTTGTATTAGGGTTAATAATTTTATATACTTGATACAATTTTTTTTATTAAATTTATTTTATATTTAATTAGATTAAAAATTTTAAGATTTCTTTATAAAATAAATTTTAAACATAAAGATAACTAAACTTTTAAAGTTTTTGTACAATCTTAGCAATCATTAAAAAAATTATATTAGCATACAAAAATATAATTAAAAATAACACATCTCAAATACTTAAAAAAACGTACAATATTAAACAACCAAATAACTACGCAAACAGAAAATTAAGTTAATATTAATCTAATTCTTAATCTAATTATGTAATTCTTTCTTAATTAATGAGTATTCAATTTATGTGGGGTTAATGTATAATTTATAAGAAATGATGCGTATGATTGAGAAGATAAATAAGTTTGTATGGAAAAGAATATATAGAGAATATTTTTTTGAGTTTGAGTTTAGTGTAAATAATTGGAGATGAATTACTGTTTGATGATATTTACTGTAAAATAAATTTGAGTTTGGTGTTGGCTATTGGAAATGCCCTTACACAGGTTCGTTCTTGTGGTTTGCCATTGACATTGGGTATGATGACATTGTGAATGATATTGAGTCGCAGTTTTCGTTGCGAATATTTATAATCACTTCGATCCTACTTCAGATGTCAATCAAAACCTATTTGGTTGCGAATTCCATCGCCAACCTTGCCTGCGACCGACTTTATGGCCTCGGCTCTAGAATTTTTGTCGCGAATTTGACAATTTCTTATAGTATACGGTGCAGTTTTCATGAAAATGCAACATTTACATGTTGTACGCAGTTCAATATATATTTTTTAATAATTAATAAATCAAATTATGTATAAGTAAAAATTATAAAAAGTTAATATTCTAAAACTACGAGATAAGACGAGTCCAATAAGATTTCACTTGACTATATTTTTCTTTGTATAACTATGATAAAAATTTAAATCAAAGTTAAAGAATAAACAATAGCAAAAAAAAAAATGTTGCAATATCACGGAAACAGAAGAAGTAAGAATTAATTCTCCTATTTTGTAGAACAAGAATTCAACAGGTAAAGGGAAATGAACTTATAATCAATTTTTCTGTTTAATTGTTACAAGTAGAGAATAAAAATATAAATTCTTCTATTTCGGTCCGGTTAGGGGGCTGAATATTGATTATTCAGCCTTTGCTGAATGTTCTAGGTACAAGTATATTGTGTGCTATGCGGTGGGAAGGTGGAAAAACTAACATTTATGGAAATAATATATCCACTTGCGTGATATTATCACCGAAAAATAGAACCTGCCAATTATGTCTTTAATTCCATTCAATTGATGCCTTAATATACGTAAGTAAGATCCAATTTCCCTAAAGCCTACCTTTCGCTAGCGGCATCCCTATTTCGATATATCAAAACGTATACCATCACATTTGATTCCCTCTAAAAGATAAGCACATGCATTTTAAATCTACTGTTATTAGATTGACTTTAATTTAAAAGCAATGATTAATTTAAAAATTAGGTGGTCATAGCACACTTTTACAGAATTTAACATCTTGTATACTAAATGAAACCATGAATATTCACATTTCTAATGATCAAATTCAAATGAAGCAGATTATATACACACACAGCACACTGGCGTGTAGCCCACCACGATATACAAATGCTACCACCACGAAACAACGTAATGAATATTTTTGGGGGCAAGGATTAACTATTAATTCCACACCGACCATTGCACGTAATGATTATCATGCAGCATAATTAGACATATAAAGCAGCACACAAATCTACATATATTATCATGGTGCAACCTTTATGCACGGAAAACAGTACTAAAAAAAATCTCAAAAAAAAAAAACACATTGAAAGCTTAGCACAGGCGATGGACAATGCAGCTCTGGCAAGCCAACATTGTTATCAGAATGAACACACTAACAACCCTTGGGCCTTTTTATTTTTCGTGAACAACCTCTTGACAATCTGCTCCTTGATTCCAGTCAAGTTACACCACTTTATAAAAACCCGAGGTTGACGTAAGATGGGAGCATTGCAGCTTTAAAGAGCTTCGAGCATTGCAACTTTAAAGAGCTTCTGCACACGCTTTTGTTTTGGTGGAGCAATTCGGCGCGCTGACTGGTTGTTCTTCCAATAAAGATGGGTGGAGGTTCAACAAAATCATCATAACTTCCACTTGGCTAAACCTGTAAAAAGACATGTTAGAAGACATTTTCAATACAGACATCACGTAAATCTGATTCATGTAGCACACCAACAACATCATTGCAGCAAATCTTCATGTTTAAAGTACACAAGCACATATATGAAAGGAAATTATGCATAGACAAAGCACTATATTAAATCATGCAAAGACAAAAAAACAAAAAAAAAAACAAAAAAAAAACTACTACACCAGCACATTTATGAATAAAATCAAGTACATACATACAGTACACTAGCACATGTACGAAGAAAATCATGCATATACAAACCAGTAGACAAAGCAAATAAACACATACACACATACGGACCACTACACCAGCGCAATTATACAGTAACTCTAGCACATACAGAACACTACACTAGCACAATTGTGAAGAAAATCAATCACAAACGTTCCAATACACCAGCACAATTATATAATAACTCTAGCAAACACTACACTAGTACAATTATGAAGAAAATCAAGCACAAATGTTCCAGTACACCAGCACAATTATACAATAACTCTACTACACAAGCACAATTGTGAAGAAAATCAAGCACAAACATTCCAATACAAGCACATTTATAAAAGAAAAACATGCATGTACGACCACTACACTAGTAAAGTTAAAATTTTAAATATGCACATAGAAACAACTAGACCATGAAAGTTATAAATTCAAATATGGAAATCAAATAATTTTATCCTTCGGTGGGTAGGATTCCATACTTAATTTTTTTAAAAAAAAAAGGTAAAAAGAAAAAAAAATACAAGATCCCTTATAACCAAATGCTCAGAGTTAATAAGACAATCCAACAAACATATGTAAAGGCAATGACTATAAAAAAGCAAATTACAACAATTGGACCGTAACACCAATCAATGCACATGTAATACACCAAAATCTATTTTTTCTTAAGAAAAAAAATGAATGCAATCACTTAAAAAATGAACTCCTAACCCTGTATAAGCAAAAAATGTGCACCCCAACCCCCGGACCAAAAACAAAGAAATATACCACAAAAGCAATAAAAAAAATTTCAAAATGGGTTCAAATAGTAAATCTTACCCTGAGAGCGGCGACATCAATTGAAAGCGGAAATAGCGCGATCCCGGTCACAAGAACATGCAGAGCCCGAGTGTCCTTCACCTTTTTACCACAACAAGCGGCGGGACGGCAACACCCTCTCTTCCGGCGGGGTTTCGCGGTGGTTTATGGGAGGGCAACACGGAGACGTGCAGACGGTTCGGGACGACGAGTAAAATGGGAGAGGAGAAATGAGGAGAGGGAAATGGAATGGAATGGAAATGGGAGGGGCCGGAATGAGTGGACCTAATTGATTTTCTTCATTTTCAAGACCGGCATTAAATTATACAGTATACATTAACTAACCTAAAATAAAATATATCCTTTAATATTCCCTTAATTAATGAAATTTTACCACTAATTATACATCTAGCACACTCCCAACTTAAATCCACCAATTCAGCCTCTAATGAAATTTTCAAGTATTTGATTGTTTGATCTTTTGAATTAAATGCAATGATCTCCAATTATCTCAGTTTCTGTTTTATTGTAAGAGAAATTGAATGTAGCAGAATTAAACTTGTTGATTTCTTATTTTCCAAATCCCATATGTAATTAACCAAGCAGCCAAATTGAAATGATTTCCATTTCTATACTCCAAGAAATGTCATAATAAATTTATAAATTCTCATTTTTGTCCTTCCAAATTAGAACTGTTTTGTACTATTAAATATAAATATCTAAAAAAATATTCAAAAGTATTAATAATATAATGGCCCTATTCGGTAAATAAGTTAATTGAAATTAGTTTATTTATAAAGAAAAATAATTTAAAATAGTGTTCAATCAACTCTTTTTGAAATCGCTGCAAATAGTAATATTTTGGAATTAGTTTAATCTAAACAAAAAATTTGCATCAAAACTGCTAAACAGTTAATTTTAATTAATTTATTATCCAAATTACTCATATAATCAGTTAACAGCTAGCAGTTAATTCCCAAACAGGCACAAATATAATTCTAAAGGAAAAAAGCTTACCTCTATACATGTTTAAAAAAGCAGTACAATTTATTAAAATAAATTTAAACTTAATATTAAAAATACTATTTTTATTTTGAAATAGAAAACTATTCAAACAATCTAAAAAAAGATCGTAGCGACTACTAGGGGTGGGCAAAAAATTCGAACCGAACCGTTGAACCGATGATTCGAATCGAAATCGAATCGGATTTTCGGTTAACCGCGGAGTTCGGTTCGAATACAAATACCTAAATATAGGTATTTGTTCGGTTCGGTTCGGTTTCGGTTTTTAGGAATTTTTTCCCCCTGTTAACCGAACCGAACCGTATATTATAATTTAATTTTAAATTTTAAATATATATTTATATTTCATCTAAATACTAACGTAAACCCTAGAAGCCTCAACCTAATTTCAACCCCAATTCGTCATCTACTCCTTCCAGCGCCGCTCTCGTCCCTGTTCAACTCTTCTACACTTCCAGCGGCCACCGACGACCTCCACCGTTATTCGCCCAATGCCGACGCGCTTTTGCTCCGTCCTCGCCCGGTTGCCCCTCGTGCTCGATCCTTCCTCCACCTAACGCGGCTACTCCCCATTACCCTGCTCCTCCCTCCCTGCTCTACACTCCCTCCGGCCTTCCCCTTCGCGACGCGGCGAGGCAACGACACAACTGCACAGTCCATTCGGTGCTCATCCCCTTCGCGAGGCTTCGCGCTCACTCCCTGAGTAGCCTCTTATGCCCCTGCCCTTTCCTTGGTATTAATTTTATTTTGTTTCAAGTGGTAGCTTACAACATCATTTGAAAGGTGGTGTTGGATTGTATCTTGCGCTTTTATATTCAAGTGTATACATATGTTTTGTGACTTTCAACTCTGTGTTTTGCTAACTATCAAGGATTGCTCTCCATTCCCAGTAGTCTTATTCAGTTTCTTTCAAAGCTCAATTTAATCATTTGTCTAAATTACTGTCATATTTTGGGCATGTTTTTTTTTTTTTTAATCATTATATATGCTTGTTCATTTATCATTTGATAAGGGTTACAAGGTCTTGCCGACGTTTTTAAAACTGGAGCAGTATCTAATTTTCTGGTTTCTCTGCTACTGATACTTTTCTCCACAATTTTTATTTGTATGAGCTGTGGATCTAACAAAAATTGCACAGCAATCTCATTATCTGTTGTTGGATCTTGCAGCTATTATTGTTTTGATTGGAAATAAGAGTCAAAGAAGCTAGGATGTTTTGTTATGTGGGGATGGTTTGATTTAATTATGTATATCGTGTATGTATACTTTTATGATCATTTTGTGGAAGATTGTGACTAAATGTTCTAAAATTATTTTTGAAATTTTAAGATTCTGTTCGGTTCGGTTCCTATTATTTGTAAATAGGAGATTATATTTCGGTTAACCGCCCATTTCGATTATTCGGAGAGCAAATTTATCATTGAATAGCTCGGTTCGGTTCGGTTCGAGTAATCCGCGAATAGTGTGATTTTTCTCGGTTAACCGAAATTTCGGTTAACCAAATTTTTCGGTTCGGTTTCGGTTACCAATTTCGAATATTTGCTCGGTTCGGTTCGATTAGCAAATACTTGAAAAATCCCGGTTATTCGAACCGTGCCCACCCCTAGCGACTAGTGAGAGAGCTATTCCCAACAAAATTTTAAAGGGATTACTACAAAATTTGTAGTACTTTATCCGTTTTTTTTTTAAAAATATTACACTTCATCTTTTCATGCAATATAAAACACAATTTTAATAATTAATATCTCAAATTGATAAAACATAACCAACAACAGTTGGTTTGAATGGATGGGGCTCTAGTCACTTAAGCAATGTCTCGGGTTCGAGCCTTGTGTATGCAAAAAACTGATTTGGGAGAGACGCCCTTAATTGCCCTTGCAGATCCTCGAGGGATTAGTCTTGGGTCTAATGTGGCCCATGGATACCCTGGTATTTACCTAAAAAAATTGTATAAAACATAAAATTATTAAAGTTTGATACTCTAAAAAACTATGCGATTAGACGAATCTAACAACATCTTAGGCCCCGTTCTCTAGGATTTATTACTTATTTTTATTAAAATACGATCAGACCAGACCCATTCAGACCACATCAAATTCTGATCAAATCATTATAATAATATAGCTAAGATATTATCAGATCAGACCAGACCAGACCAAATTGAATCAGATCAGATTAGAAAAAACGAGACCAGCAAAATTCAAATCAGATCAGACCAGAATATCAGGCCTAGAGAACAGGGCCACTCGACTAGTATATTTTATCTTATAATTCATCCATTCCTTTTTAGTTGTATTTTTAGAAACCAAAAAGCATTCCAAAATAGTTGTCATTTTACATATTTATATCATATTTTTCCAATATTACCCTTATCTTTTCATAAATACTACTCCTAAAATATTGTGTAATATCTCACCACTTCACTTTACTTTTTTTATAGAATATGGGTAAAAGTGGAAAATTAACCAATAATAATACCATTCCTTGATATATGTGATTTTTGCTAAAACGTCATCTAATAAGTAACAAAGGGAGTATAATTATGTTAAAATATTGAATTAAAATTACTTAATAAAGAGTAATTACTATACACACGCAAAACTAAAAAAAACTTAAAAAACCGGAGGGAATATATAAGTTTATTTCAATTTTTATTTTTTATTTTTTTTAAAAAAAAGTGATTAGTTTCCATTTTTGGCATACCTAACCTGGGGAGCACGACACCTCCAAAGCTACAAACCAGCCCTAATTTAACGAATCTGGTTTTTTCATTTTTCAAATAAAGTATAAATACCCCCACGCTTTTTTTCACTCCCCACACCACTTCCCCACGTTCTCCGCCATGGACACACAAGTTAAACTTGACGCTGCCAAGGCGAGCAACTCCGACGTCGCCACTCCCGCCGGAAACGGCTCCGTCTCCACCGTCCACGGCTGCGCTCACTCTCCATCCTTCGCCGATTGCAATGCAACTCTCGGTCGCCACGTGGCCAGGCGCCTCGTGCAGATCGGCGTCGAGGATGTCTTCTCCGTGCCTGGAGATTTCAACCTCACCCTCCTCGATCATTTGATTGCGGAGCCTGGACTGAAGAACATCGGTTGCTGCAACGAGCTCAACGCAGGCTACGCAGCCGACGGTTACGCCAGGGCGCGAGGCGTTGGTGCGTGTGTCGTGACGTTTACGGTCGGCGGATTAAGCGTCCTCAACGCGATTGCGGGAGCGTATAGCGAGAATTTGCCTGTAATTTGTATCGTAGGAGGACCGAATACGAATGATTACGGAACGAATCGGATTTTGCACCATACCATTGGTTTGCCGGATTTCAGCCAGGAGTTACGTTGCTTCCAGACGGTTACATGCTACCAGGTAATTTTAATGAATCCAATTCTGTATATTATCATTAATTAGTAATTACTAATCACTATTAGTCTTTCTTAGTTATAAGTATTGGCAAAACAAGTGTGGAATGCGAATGGATTGATTTAGTGATAAAGTGAGACCATTCCGATAAATGCTGTTTGTTGATTTCTTGTAGCGTAGTAATTAATTTATTTTATATACAGAAATGCATTGATAATTGAATGCCTTGAAGAATCTTCAAAATTTCCTGATTCTAGATTTGAGAACCTTTGATCAAATAGGACATGATCGGCGATCTCTGTGGCCGTACAAAATGGCTCTGCTACAGACTTACAGTTCACAATTCATTGAATAATCAATCTGTTTACACTTTACACCTTTGATTTTGATCTTTACATTTTTAGGCTGTTGTCAGTAACTTGGATGATGCACATGAACAAATAGATACAGCCATTTCCACAGCTGTCAAGGAGAGCAAGCCTGTGTATATCAGCATCAGTTGCAATCTGGCAGGGGTTCCTCACCCGACTTTCGTCAGAGAGCCAATACCCTTCTCAATCTCACCAAGGTATAATTTCTCACCACTTGTTACGATCTACTAACAATGTACGCACTTTTTTTAGTTTTCATTTAAGACTACTGGAAAAACGTGGGGCAGAATGAGCAACAAGCTTGGCCTTGAGGCAGCAGTGGATGCAGCAGCAGCATTCCTAAATAAAGCAGTCAAGCCGGTCTTGATAGGCGGACCAAAACTCCGCGTCGCCAAGGCTTGTCCGGCTTTTGTGGAGCTAGCAGACGCCTGTGGCTATCCCGTGGCAGTGATGCCCTCAGCGAAAGGGCTTGTACCAGAGCAACACCCTCATTTCATCGGTACCTACTGGGGTGCAGTAGGCACTCCATTCTGTGGGGAGATTGTTGAATCAGCCGATGCATACCTCTTTGCTGGCCCTATATTCAACGACTACAGCTCTGTGGGGTACTCCCTCCTGCTCAAGAAGGAAAAAGCCATCCTTGTGCATCCGGACCGTGTTTCGATTGGCAACGGCCCCACATTTGGCTGTGTGCTGATGAAAGATTTCCTGCAGGGACTTGCAGAGAGGATCTTGGAAAACAAAACAGCATACGAGAATTACCGGAGGATATTCGTGCCCGAAGGGCTGCCACCCAAGAGCGAGCCTAAAGAACCGTTGAGAGTGAATGTGCTTTTTCAGCACATACAGAGTATGCTAACGAGTGATTCTGCAGTTATAGCTGAGACAGGGGACTCCTGGTTCAACTGCCAGAAGCTTAAATTACCGGATGGATGTGGGTGAGTGATGACGGTACTAGTTTCTTAACGAATCTTTGGCCCATATGTGTTTTTTGCTTCACATCAGTCAGAAAAAAAAAGTTGGTGCTGCAGGTATGAATTCCAAATGCAGTATGGGTCGATTGGATGGTCTGTTGGTGCTACGTTAGGCTATGCACAGTCCGTCCCCCAAAAGCGTGTGATCGCTTGCATTGGCGATGGAAGCTTTCAGGTCATACACTTACAACAAAACAATCCACAATTTATAAAACTGCATTCCATCTGATACAAAATTTCGATCCTCAGGTTACTGCTCAAGACGTATCAACAATGATCCGGTGCAAGCAGAGGACCATCATATTCTTGATAAACAATGGCGGGTACACTATCGAAGTTGAGATTCACGATGGGCCTTACAATGTGATCAAGAACTGGAACTACACGGGGTTAGTCGAAGCTATCTGGAATGGCGAAGGGAACGTCTGGACTGCCAAGGTACACATAGATACCTGATGCGTCGCCTTCATACCGTGTTATCTCTTGTTCGGCAAATCTATTAAGCGCATTCAAATGTAGATTTGTAGTATGGAAAAATTAGTCTTGAACATCCATACAAATCCATGACTTACATTGATCAAATCCTGTAATGAGCCAAACTGCATCAGGTATACTGCGAGGAAGAGCTGATCGAAGCGATAGAAACCGCGAAAGGGGAGAAGCAGGACTGCCTGTGCTTTATAGAGGTGGTTGTTCACAAGGATGATACCAGCAAGGAGCTTCTGGAGTGGGGTTCCCGCGTGTGCTCCGCCAACAGCCGCCCCCCAAATCCGCAGTAGATTTCCAACAGCAAAGGTCCCCTCTTTCTCAAACTTTTTGCGCAATTAAAAATCAAACTCAACATTTAGTAATTTGACAATTACATGGGGAAGTTTTTTTCACGTGTGAGAAAAGAGTGGGTGGATATGCAAATATAAGAAAGTTTGCCATGCAATGATGAACGATGGATGGATAGTTTGAGAGAATACATGCATGCAGAGAGTCCATATAGCTGAGGGTTTTTGTGTTGAGTGAAAGCATGATTGAGGGTTTGTTCTTGCATTTTCTTGATGAATTAATAAACTTCATTGGTTGCGTGTTAGTGTATTTTTGAATTATGGTCACAGTGTGATCAAATTCGTTTATTATTCATTTGTCATTATTATTATTATTTTATTCTTTTATTAAGTATGTAGTGGTATATGTATAAACTCCAACCACCTATTTTTTTTAGCCTCTATAGGTTGCTGTTGTTCATAAGAAAAAAAAAAAGAAAAAAGAAAAAAGAAAAAAAAAAGTGTGTAGTGGTATATGCATGGCATTCCAATTCTCAACTGAAAAAAAAAAGTTTATTGGGTTCAAACTAAAGTTGGGCAGGCCTTGATACGTATCCAATGGTTAGGACTTGTGCCGGCCCACGCCAACGCCATTGCCTTTTGTTTTAGGGGAGTGGGACACTTTTAAGTTTTAACCATTAGTTAGTTTATAAGAATAAATAAAACACATCAAAACAGAATAGATTTTATGAAATTCTAAAAAGAATTAATAAAATGAAAATTATAAAAATATTATATTTTAGGATATTTAAATTTATTATTCTTAAAATGAATATTAATGAAGTGGCGAATTTATTTTAGTCATGCCTAAGTTTGAAAAGGAAAATGGTATTTGGGAGCTCCAAATCTACAAATTACAATTATTTTGTAAGTCACGGATATCTTATGGTCTGATGGTGGGCTGCTTAGTTTTTGACTTTTTGAGGGCCGTGGGGTTCACCAATCACCACCCTATCTTTTCAACCCTTGATGTTTATCTTTTTTTTTAAAAAAAAAAATAAATAAATCCTATTATATAGTATTACAAATTATTTCGTCAATAATTCTTTGGAATGGGTTCAGTGTGTGTCGACAATCAACATGCTATATATATCTAATATATATATATACCAAGCAAGGGATGAATAGTACTGTTCAATGAATAGTACTACTCATTAAACAGTAAATGCGAAACGACGACGTTTTGTTCCTGCTCTTTCTTTCCACTCCCACGGCTGTTTTGTTCCTTCTCTTTCTTCCCACTCCCACGGCTACCAGCCCTCGTTCTTTTGCGCCGCCAGATTCACTTCGTCTATGTCCTCGCCGTCGGTGCCCAATTCCCCAATTTCTTCAGCCTCTACCTTCATTCAATTTGTCTTCCTCCTTCCGTCCGCTTCGCCTGAGCGCCCTTGCAACCCTAACTGAATGGAATCCTAGACCCACCGCCGCCACACATATCGCCACCCTCTCCGCCGCTGAGGGCTCCCCGAGTTTTCATCGTCTTCTGCTGCAATCGGGTGCCGCTCTATCTCCGCCTTAGTCAACGGTCATCGCCATTGCTGCTCCCTGTTTCGATTGTCCTTCTGTTAATGGCGGTGGTGAGGTCCAATCTTAGCCTCAACCGCCTAATTCTCAGGTTCAGAAGCGCCACAGCCACGAGCAATCTGAATTTCTGCACCAAATCTTTTCCTTTTGACAAGGGCGACAGAAATGTCCAGTGGGTTTCCCTCGGCTGCCCCGGCCTCGGCAAGGGCACCTACATCGATCCTTCTTGTGGGACTGTGTTCCTGTAATCCGATCCTTTATTTCCTTATGTTTTTACTTCTGATTTCTGCTCCAAAAATACGAAAACAAAAGCCAAGGTTGATGAAGTTCTTCTGTTTAATATTTCAGGTTGATGCTCACATTGGTAGTGTCAATCGAAGTCTTGTATTTTCATCCGAACAAGACTTGTATTCTCATCGGTAGTTATACTTGCTACATTTCAAGTTATTTCTGAAGCTTTCCTTAAAGCAGTTTACATTTGAGGATCATGAGGCTTCTGATTGTTCTCGATGCCTGCATCACCAAGGAAAACAATGTATCACCACTTTCCTTAGGAACTTTTGTCTTTCCATCAGATTCATATACTTCAATGTGCGAATGTAGTCTGCCCTTTTGTAACCAAAACATTGGTTTTATTTCATATTCTCTAAAGCAGCCATTTTGTTTTAGATGCTAAAATGAAGTTTGCCCTTGGACGGAACTGCTTTTGTTATTTTGGCATAGAGTTGCTTCAGTTTTTTTTAGAACATGTGTTTGTGCAAGGGACTGGATGTTATCAAGCTTTAGGGATTCGGATTGATGTTTTAAAGCTGTTGGCAGGTTGCGGACGCTCTGTATTATAATGCATCGTTGACACTCAGAATACTGCAAAAACTTAATGTTGCTACTGAAGTTTTCACCATGTGGTTCCAAATGTTAGAGCAAGTTAGAAAAAGTGGTGCACTTGCTAATTTTAAAAGGTAATTGCTAATTTTAAAGAGTGGCGATTTCAATGCTATTTGATTGGATATTTTCAAGGGAATATAACAATTTCTCTTTCCAGGGAGCTTCGGAAAAAGGTCTGGTCTTCGACATCGCGATTCAGCGCTCTTAGTATGGTTTTGGTTTATATACAATGTTTATTCGGTTCGAAATTAGCTGTTGCCTCTAATTATCAATATGTCTTGATCGAAATGCAGTTTGGTTTATTTATAGAATGTTTCATTTGTTCGACTTATCTCTTGCAAAACATTTTCTCGAAAACGTTGCATAGGTTCGCTGCCTCCGATTGGATTTGGAACCTTAGCTTACATCAATGGAACCTGGTTTTGAACCTTCCCTTGCTACCATCACAGATATAGGGTTTATTGGCCATCTAGGTACTGAATTCTCTTGGTCAGGAAATGTTACAATTCCCCCCCCCCCCGTGTCGATCTTCTCGAAAGCCCTTTTGTGTAAAATTCGCTTTCCCAAGTAATCCCTAGCAGCTCTAAATCACATGTGCGCTATAATTCAACAAGAAAACAAAATTTCCACGTGTCCTTGGTTTTGAGAGTAACGGGTAGCATCTACATCCAGTAATTCTATTCTATCACTTCTCTACTCATAGATGTGCAATCAGCTTGATAATATTGCTAGGTTCATAATATTTCCAATTTATGGTGTGCCAATTTAAATATATCAATTTTCCTTTAATTAGAATTAGAATGATTTTCTTTGTATAATTTTTTTTTCCCAATTTCTTATTCGTGTCATCCTCAAATATAGTTATGCATGATTTTCCACTTCTTTTTGTGTTCATCAGGATCTACTGAACTAGCTGCCGTTGGTGTATCTGGTGCTGTTTTCAACTTGGTTTCTAAATTAGTTATTATAACTTTGCTCGATATCACTGCATCGTGTGTTGCTGAAGAGCAAGCATATGTTCTAAAGGCAATTGATGACCATGGTCAGACTGCTGGAGGTATTCTTTTACCTTATCATAGTTGATAATATTATACCTTATTTTCTTATCCTCTATTTGAGCAGTCATTTTCTTGGATCAATTATCCTTGTTATATGCTTTGTTTACACAAATTTGTTTAACGGTTTATTTCCCTTTATAAATCTGTCTGTCCTGTAAATGTTTGAGATTGCATAGGATCTATTTTGATTACCTGCATATGTTTGAGATTGCATATGATCTATTTTGATTAGGATATTTGTTTAGGTTATATCCTTGATCAATTATGGAGTTGAGTATCCTCATGGGATTGTTTAATCTATGAATTTAAATAAAAAATGGACTGCATGTCTTTTGAAAAATGATAGGCATTTAAGGACAATTGTATATGTGATTTACTTCGCCGTCTGCCTGGTCACATCCTCATTTTAACTGGGATATTTTTATTCATTGTTTGATCAGACTATCTTCACTTTTCATATAAGTGTCCATCTTACTTTGCATGCACACTTTTCATGTAAGTGTCCATCTCACCGGAGCACAGCTCAGTGCGCTGCCGCTCGCTCACCCGTCCTCAGCCGCTGCGACAAGCGCTGCCACCTTTATTTTTCCCTTGTTTGTTTGAGTTTGTTGTTTTGTGCCCAGGTATTACATAAATAATTTAGTGTCTGTTGAGGGCCTATGTTTTTCACTTTCATTTGGTCGGTTTTATTTTGTGTGGTAATGATTTTGACTTTACAGGTTAACTTTAAAGTGTTTCTTGCAAATGGATGTGCTTGCGCTGCCCTCATCTAATTTTAGTCTTCCTCATAACTTTTAATCTCTATTGTTGGTCACTTGATTTTTGCCAACTTAACAACAAACAATCTACAACTCAATATCCAGAATAGCATTTTTGCGTATGCTCTCACCAGGAGCCAAGTCCATACCTTCCCATGTAAGTAGAATCTGTTCTTCAAATTCAAATTTATCATTATTTGCACTGTTCTTAAACAATATTCTTTCCGTATGGTGTATGTTCGTTTCTGAAATGCTGACTGCTATATGCTATCTTCATGCCAGGAGTACAAAATTGCAATTTGTATGAATTTTTCTTTTTCGTTGCATTTGCCATGTATAATCTATATTAGAACTATTCATATTTCCTAAGTTCAAGATCCAGATGTTATGGTAAACTAATGCAGCTATCTGATTTCTTGGCATTATCCGGCAATACCTCTTTTGTCTTGATTAGCATTGAGATACTCATGTCTTGGTTCCTTTCACGCAAAAGTACGGTAATTCTGAAGTATGCTTCAAGTAAGGGGCTTGCTTCACTATCTTGGTTTGTTATTATATGTGAATTTTATCTGCTTCGATATTCAGTTTGGCCGCAAAATTGGTTTCGTTATTGAATTTTCTCAGTAATGCCTGCTTTATTGTTTCCAAATTTCAAGAAATTCTAGGATATGTGTTTAAGTGAAATTGGTATGTGGAATTTTGAATCTGGTTGGTAGAATTATTTTTGGTGAATCATTGCCACTCTTTTAGAAAGGGTAAAATATTGGAGGAAGATACGAGGATTGATTATTGCTCTTTAACAAAATCCACATACCAATTATATATTTACGTGGATCAAGAACATCAAAATTTCATGCGGTCCTGTAGGTTTTTCAGCACATGTAATTTTTCCTTGTTAGGCTGTAGCTAGGATACATGTAATTTTTCCTTGTTTCCTTTTTTCTTGTTCACACTATGGCACAGGATCCAGAGATTTAATGGGGCAGATTGTTTGGTTGTTTTATTGCATTTGGTTTAGTTCATGTTTAGTTAGCAATTGATGATTGTGGAAGTAGGAATCATTGATGTCAGATTGGTAGATTGGTGGATCTATATTCGGTTATTGTAGTTTAGTGAATGAAATAATGGATTTTGTACCCAATTTAGTGGCTGATTTTAATTCACCAATTTTACCATAATTCCCCTCA
The DNA here is from genome assembly GCA_030278955.1 of Hygrophila difformis. Lineage (NCBI taxonomy): Eukaryota > Viridiplantae > Streptophyta > Magnoliopsida > Lamiales > Acanthaceae > Hygrophila > Hygrophila difformis. Next base: position 80,403,003 of record JAOANR010000001.1, read on the forward strand.
CCTATATCATAGCTCACTCATTTCCACTTCCCCACATCCTTAGTTAAATTCTTATGATTGTAAGTATAACAGCTTCAATTCACAAAATGGTATATTATGAATACAACATATACATCCATTTTCTACTACTATAAGCAATACAATGCCAAAATATACATCACAATTTCTTTTTTCTTACCGGCGCGCAGCGTAGCGCGCGCCAAGGCAGAGTTCTAGTATATATATATATATATATCCACAAGTACCATACCACATATAGCTGTTATATTGCAACAAAATTATAAGTATTTAAAGACAAGGCACAGAGCAGCGTGTCTGGACGGCTATGTGGTCGATTTTACATTACAGGCAGCGTGTTATACTCCTATTAATGATTTCCAACGCCCTCTGGGAAGAACCTTATGATGGTCGAAGATGCCCGACAGACTCAGATCTCTCTCCTATGTATTGTGATAACAATGACTAATGATTGTGATTTTAGTATCATCAATATATTTTAGTTAATTGGATTTAAAATGGATCAAATGAGTCATTTTGAGCTAAAACGAGTTTGGCGTGTGCGGAGTACACGCTGGTTTGACCTTGACAATTTAATATAATGTTGAAAGTCGAGGGAATCTCAAACGGGGTGAACAAAAGTCTAATGGAATGATTTAAGAAAATTTGAATGAGGCACACTCATGAAGAAGTGCGCCTCAATTCCATCTGGATGCATTTTTGGGCGCCTAACAATGCCTTAGAAAAATTTTTTGAGGCCAAAACTTTTTGGATGGTTGCGTAAATGTAGAAGTGCGCCTGAGACTTCATTCGTGCGCATTTGTGAGCCTCTCAGAATACTTAGAATTTTGATACATGTTTTGAGGCACACATAAGAACGAATGAGCCTCAAATGGCCTTCAGGCACGCCCGTGCGCCTGAAACTGTTAATTTTGAAAGGAAAGTTGCACATCTTCATGAATTGATTCACCCTTTCATTCTTATTCTTAGCTCCTATATCTATACATGGACGATTTTTTTGGCCTGAAGAACAATACATTACAATTATTTTTTATGACTATTCGTACACATATTCATACATTCAAAGCCTTCAAAATTGTTCTTGAATTTATTGCCACATAATTCAAGTTTTTCATTATTGGATTATCCTATAATTGATTTCAGACCCTTGACACTTTGATAGGACGAAATAGAATTTAAGGAAAGTGATTCCTCACGATCCAAACAATCCATCCAAATTATTTTCCTACACTTTTCGTCTACACAATTATTCTAGAAGTTCATATTGTTGTGGCCCTATATTCTAATATCCTGAAGAGCAAATAGTTAGCAACTATGATTAAAGCGAATCCACCCATTATCACTCGGTTTTGAACTAAAAATTTTATAGTAGTAGTTACTTATTTAACAACTATTACTAGTAATTCTATAATACTACTTGTAGAAAAGATGAAAATCTATAGCCAATTCTTGTGAATGTGGAAATTGACACGTACTAATGCACACTATGAGATAATATGATATGTCGTACACATCATTGACTACTAATTTCACATCAAATGCCCAAATCAACCCACATGTCGCACTTACACATATCATCTAAGTAATTGTGTAGTTTATTCTCATTAGTCAAAATCTGAGATTAAGTTCAATTCAAAGTTTTCACACTTAATGATTCAATTATTAAAGCATTTATCATCATACTATGTGATCAATACCTAAGTAATTAGTGGAGTATTTTATAGTGGATAACCAGCTGTCGTGATGTTATTGGCCCACGTGGATTCTTTCGTTCCATTAGCATCCACAACGGTAAGGTAGTACTCCCTCCGTCCCATTAAAAGTGGTCACTATTCCTTTTTGGGGTGTCCCATTAAAAGTGGCCACTTTCCCTTTTAAGTAAATTAGATTAACATAAACATGATTAAAAACCCCACAATAATGACAATTGTACTTTTTGCACAAAGTCCCTATATATGTTTAACCATTAATATCTCAAAATGAGTATAAATAAAAATTATATAAAATATATATTCTAAAAATATACGATTAGACGATTCCAACAAGATCACACTTGACTATTTTTGTCTTTCTATATCATTACGATAACATTAAGTTAAAGTTAAATAATAAATATGGTTAAAAGTCAAATGTAACTGTTATAAATTAGATGGATGAATTAGTCAAATTTACTCACACCACTTTAACTACTAAGTTCCATTACCTAAAATCCCGTGCCCAAAAGAAAGGGGTCACTTATATTGGGACGGAGGGAGTACTACATATGCTACATCTAGTTCATCATTTTGTCAAAAATGAAATAGCAGAAAGTTGTACTGTCACTATCTCTGCAAACTGCAGCTTTTAAATTTTCTAATTCAAAATTTTGATTATAAAGAGTAAAATAAGAATTTTAAATTTTAGGTATTGAAAAATAGATTATGGAGTAATGATGAAATGTGTGTCCATGTATAGTTGAAATTGGGTAGTGTTGTTGTGGAAAAATTTAATGATACAGATAGTAAAGTAGATAAATACTGATGTGGCGCATATGTGGAAAAAAATGAGGTAGCATTGTTGTGGATGCCCTTAGGCCTTCTCCAACGGTTGCTACCCCAATTCAAATATTTAGGTGTCACATCAACGGCACCTTAAAAGTTAAATACATCTATTTATAAATAAAACTCTTCCTAATAATAATACCCAAAAAATAATATTTAGAGAACTCACTTATTATTATAAGTAAAAACAATGGCTATTACCAAAAAAAAAAAATTCTTAAAAAAATAAAGGTAAAGCCTACAAAAAGCAAGCTTGGCACGACTTTCAGGGGTAAAATCCATGTAGCTAATTTGCTACCTTTCTAAATACAATGGCTATTCCCAATAGCTTGCTTCCTCTTTCTCAGGTATTTTCTTTTGTCCATCTCAACAAATACCTTGCCAAGGAAGGCCTTACACAATACAGCTATGTCAACGTAAGTTTTACAAATTGTCAACTTTGGATTAATCATGTGTGCCCACGTCGTATGTATACATTTCATTTTATATTACATTATATATTTATATATAAATATGAAATGTGATATTTTCGTCTTCTTTAATTGTGTATTTATCACATTATTTTTCTCTTCGCAATAAATATATGTATTGGCATTGCGTATGAGCAAAGACAAGAAAAATCCTAATTAAAGCAATAAAAATAAAAATTTTCTGCTGTTTGCCGACACAAACATATTGAGTACACGAATTTATGAGCGTCTTACCTTTTTTCTATTGTTAATATTGAAATCTTAGAAAATTCTAATAATTGTTTTAAAGCAATAGGAGTATGGGCATCCGGTTTGCCCCAATGATAAATTCTTTTACTTCTCAACTCCCTATTCATGTTCTATTATTATTGTTGCTGTTCATTTTTTTTCTGTAAAAAAAAAAAGTAAAACGAACGGGAGTATTATTGTTTTGAAAATGAATTGTGCGTTAATAATTGTACTACAATTTTGATCTCATAGTTGAAAATTTAAACTAATATTGTATCCCATTATATATAGAATTAAGCTCCACATATAATTAATTCTAACGAAATGCACAACTAAACAATAAATAATACTTCCTCCGTCTCATTTGTCTCATTTAGATTGTTACATTTGACTTTTTGGTACTATTCACTATTTAAGTTTGATTCGTATTTTTATTATAGTTATGTAAGAAAAAACATAGTCAAGTGAGATCTTGTAAGATTCGTCTAATCTTATAGTTTTAGAATATTAAATTTTTATAAATTTTTATTGTACACAATTTAAGTTATTAACCGTTAAAAATGTGTATCGGCAAACATGTCAGGTGGATCCGTAGCGATTATAATGAGACGGATGTAGTAGTAATGTTTAGTGGCAAAAAGATCGTTGCTATCTAGTATGATTGTACTCATTAGTATAATTGTGAAAATGATCATACATATAGTATGGCTTATTAAACTTTGTACACGAAGCTTAATTTATTTATAGCGCAGGCCAACATTCTTGTAGCATTCCAATGTGGGATCTTACTATCCACTTTCGAAGCCCAACATTCACACTAACATACTACCTCCGTTTTTGTGATAGTGCAACAAAGTACTATTCGCTACTATTTATTGTTCGAGTTTGACTCTAATTTTTATCATAGTTATACAAGGAAAAACATAGTCAAGTGAGATCTTGTTGGATTCGTCTCGTCATGTAGTTTTTAAATACTATCAAACTTTTAAAATTTTTACTTATACCGAACTTAAGTTATTAATTATTCAAAATATGGATTGGACTGCGTGCATTAGGTGTTTGTTGCACTATCACAAAAAACGGATGAAGTATTAGCTTGGGCACTGACTCTGATATTATCTATAACTAGTTAATAACCCGTCGAGATTCGACGGGCATAACTTTATATTTTATATAATATATATTTATATTATATAAAGTAATAATATAAATTATATTTTGGGTAATGAAAAATGTGTAATGATTTTTTATATATTCAAAAGATGATGTATATGATAATATAATTTAATAATTTTTAAAACTAATAAAGAAATTATATTATACCGTATTTTTTTAGCTTCTGTGGCTTATCCGGTACAAATATAACAGATCAATAAAAATAACTATTAAAATAATATTTTTATTAAGATAAAATAAAATTTAAAAATAAGTATGAAGCATAATATGAAAATTTTTCTAACAATTTGCTGAAAATTTCATTAGTGAAAATTCATTGATAGGGGTAGTATAACACTATCTTCTAAAATATTTGAATTTGAAATGGTGCAGTTTATATTTGTATATGTACTTTAAAAAATTACTGCTATAAGATCACCCGTAGAGTTCATAAGAATATCATCCGAAAATGTCAGATCTAATTGTACATCTTCAAAATCAATACCCGCTTTACCATCACCTACATCAACTATTCATTTTGCAAATTTTTTGTCATATATAAATTTCATTGTAAATAATAATTCTTGTGGTATCTTGAGTTAATCATTCTTAATTGCATATTAATACTTTTAGCCACATCTTGCTAGTGACACGAAATATTACAACATAACTGTTCATGACTAAAAACTGGTTTTGGAAGATAAAATCCGACATTCTTTAAAGATTGACATTGACTTTTGTTTATAATCATAGCAGAACAAACTGTGGGTGAGAATTTTCTCATCTCAAATCGAATAAAAAATTTGGTTAAATCAAATAGGCTCATAATCATTCTACCAATCAAGAAAATTAGTTTAACCCCAACTATCTAATTCCGCATCTTGGTTACTATCAACCTACTTCTATTACATAATTTATTTGGAAATAGCCTCAAAATAGGCTACATGTCAACTTTTTGGTTACTATCAACCTACTTCCATTGTAATAGGCTGCTACGCATCTTGGTTACTATCAACATACTTCCATTGTAATAGGCTGCTACACATCTTTGTTACTATCACTGACTTGCACGTACATATTTTAACAGATTTTCATTGTAAATAACATTTCTTATAGTATCTTAAGTTAATCCATCTTAATTACTATTAATACTTCGAGTCCCCTCTTTACAGTGACACGGGATATTGCAACATATCATTGACATGGGTAAAACCTGGTTATTGAAGATAGAGTCTAACCTTCTTTAAAGGTTGACATCTACTTTTTGTTTTGTTTTGTTTTTTATTTTCATAGTAAAATAAACTGCAAGTGGAATTTTTCCTTTGAAATAGAATGGAGAATTTGGTTAATTCAGATGGGCTCATAATCATTCTACTAATCAAGAATTTTCATCCCAAATATTGAGCTTTGTTTTAATGAGAAGAGAGGTTAAATAATTTTCTGAGGTAAGTTTTTTTAAGGTAGAATTCTCGTCACAATCTAGTGGAATACCAAATATAGAATATGCAATCATACCTCTTAGAATGAGTAACGGTGCTATTCTATTGGATGCTATAGGCAACACAATATTACATCTACTATGAAGGGCTAAACATAATACTATTTTCTAGATAAATTATCGATAAACATCTTGTCAGTTCCACCACGTAAAGAAAAATTAATCAACACCCATCACTATCAACTACAGGCATTATTTTATTATAAACATTCTTCTTATCATTAATCAACAAAGGTAATAACTTAGTATGATGCACTTTCATTTCTTCTTTATTATAATATGTCTCTTCTAGTATCAATAGATTATTTATTTCAGACATTAAAACTTCATTTAGTACCGGCATTCCAAAGAAAATTTTCAAACTTATAGAATTTGCATCAATAAGCCTCTCAATATGAACTTACTTTGATCATTCACAATCACAAGTTTCTAAGTATTTGTTTTTTGTCAATTACAAATCTGTTAAAATATAGATTAATAAATTACATCATCCATTTTTTAAGTGTTACAATTTTGCTTTTTGGGTGTTTGGAAATAAATGTTACATTACCATATTTGAAATATTTTGAAGGTTAATAATTTTTACTAATTATACTTAAATTATTAATTTTTTATATTCATTAAAATAAAACTCAAAAGGAACAAAGTCAAATATGACTTATTTTTATTTATTTAATTACTTCAACTAAATAAATATATTAACTTACCTTAAATCTTCTGTCATTTCCTAGTGTTACACTTATTATAAAACGGATGGAGTATTTCTCAAAAAATATTCCTTCTGTCGCACTCAAAGTGTCTCATTTTGACTTTTTAATACTGTTTATTGATCAACTTTGACCTAATGTAATCGTAATTATATACAAAAAATATAGTCAAAATTTGGTCTTGTTAGATTTGTCTAATCATGTAGTTATAGAATATATATATTTTACATAATTTTTACATATGTGCATTCAAGATATTAAATGTTAAACAAATGTATTGGACGACGTGTCCAAAAGTTTCGAGACAGAAATTATGGGACAGAGGGAGTAGATTTAAAAAAAAATATTAAATTTTCCACTTTTAAGCCATCGCAACCCGAATTCGGCCAAATTGCCTAAATTTATGCCCAAAATCCTTCTAATAGCCCATTTGCCTAAATCAAAATATCGTGACTCCAAAGTGAAGGGACCTACTTCTCATGGCCTATTTTAGTTATTATCTCTTTACTTTATTTAGTGATGGATCTATTCACAACTATATAGTTGTATATTACTTTTAAGAGAAGTAACATATTTTTGTGAAAACCTGGTCTATATATGCATTAATTAATATACATTAATTAATATATACAAATATTTTTTTATATATTTATTAATGTATTTTTTAATAATATAAATTCTATATATACACTGCAAATTCCATTTAAATTGAAATTCCATTTTTTTTTAAAAAAATAAAAATTGCGGGAACTCCATATATATTGAAAATTAAATATCTTTTAAAAACTAAAAATTAGGATTTTCACATACACATTAACATATCTTTAACATGAATAAATCATATGGCGTGTAATGTACATTTTGATTACATCATTCACTATACAAAAAAATGTAACCAAAGTTGGGACCAAACCTACACAAAGTTAAACATTACAATATGTTCACCATATTGAAACATAAACGCAACATAATTTTTAGTTGTCAGTGCAAAAGCTCATCATAATCCTATGGTCTAAAAATAAATTCTAAATGCAGCAATAAAATTTTAAAAAAATAAAATAAAAAATGCAAAATAATAAAATCTAAAATAGATAAAATAAAAAAAATACAAATAAAGAAAATCCAACATAGATAAAATAAAAAATGCAAAATTTAAAATTTTATCTTTTAAATCTTTTTTTTGGTGAGATATCTTTTAAATCTTTTTAAAAGTGAATATATAGTGACAGAATAGGATGATAGAGTGATAATTTATAAGTAAATAATAGATTTTATACACGATAATCTATATAAAATCTATAATGAATAAATAAATAAATGCAAAAATCTAAAATTAGTAAATTAAAAAATACAAAATAATATAGATAAAATAAGATATGCAAAATTTAAAATTTCAAATCTTTCAAATCTTTTTAAAAGTGAATATTGTAGGAATTCCATATCTTAAAAACTGAAAATCTAATAAATAAATTAATTAATTAAATGTGAAAATCTAAATTGATAAATTAAAAAATGCAAAAATTTATAAAAATTAGAAATTTGAAATGGAGACACCACATTAAATGTAGGATGAGTTGTTCACTAATGCTTTAATATATATATAGATAATAAGGTCTCAGTCACATTCATTTGTAGATATTATCCGCTTTAAATAACTTTTTTATAGCTTTAAAACTCATCTGCAAGTGAGATATATCCACAATTAAGGCATGCTTCATCTCCTATCTAACTGACGTGGATATTACAAAGACTAGGTCTTTGAATATTTAAACCTAAAAATTCAACGTGGATTCAAATCAATTAAGTTACTATGCAGACTATTTTTAGTCAGCATTTGCAGAGGTGTTGTAGTGGAGAGTCCAGTGTGTTACAATAATAAAAGTCCAGCCATAATACCAATTAATGGTGTGCAACCTTTCCAAACGAAGCCATTTAATGCAAATGGGAAGAGAATCTGCTTGTCCCCAATTAATGGACCATTATCCCCAATTAGTGGACGCAATTAAGTGAATGTTTAGTAACTTCCAAAAGCATAATGTATCAGTTTATGGATATTTTGGTGATGCAATTTTGATACTGGGAAAAAACAGGCCATTCGACGGGATAAGAGCATAACTGATACATTACAGAACACGGTGGCGGCAGAATAATAGCATAACTGATACCATTACAGAATACAGTGGCATCGGGATAAGAGCATAACTGATACCATTACAGAACAAGGTGGCAACATGGTAATAGCATAACTGATACCATTACAGAACACATTTATGTCAAAACCGTAATCCCAAAACACGTGTATGTCTATTTTTAACATGATACCATTACTGGATAAGTTTTCTCAAAAGAACCCCACACAATCTGCATAATTAAATAAATAATACACAAAATCTGAATAAAAATTCGGGCAATATCACTTTTCCAAAACACGTGTATGAATTATTTTATCCACAAATAAAGTCCACAATTACCGGAAGCAATAAAATGTAACATCCCTAGATTAAGACTAATTATTAACAATATAAAAAGGAAAGAAATTTAGAGAATACACTGTCATGTGGGAATCAAAGTCAATAGCACGATGTATACATGATAAAAAATACTCAGGAAATGCGGAGGTCAGTACATGAACCTGTTCGGATTCAAATTACTTAAAACTTTATTGAATGGATTAACTAACAAAGGTACGTAATAAAACAAGTAGTTTAATTAGGCCATCTATGCAGGTACAAACCTACTTTAAACATGTAATTAATCATTCAAGACGCAATAAAAGCACACGTAATTAGCTACATTAGATCATAGATGGGTCTTTTATATATCCATTTGGTAAACATCGAAGTAATTATTATGAAGACATTATAGAAAAATAAAATAAAATCCAAAATAAAATGTAGTGTCGCAATTAGGGGTGAAAACGAGCCGAGCCGAGCTCGAGCCTGGGTGGGCTCGGCTCGGCTCGATGAAGTATAAATTCGGCTCGGCTCGAGCTCGAAGCTCGACGAGCTTCAGAAATTGAGCTCGGCTCGAGCTCGACACAAAATAGTGAAACTCGAGCTCGGCTCGATGGGCCTAAAAAGCTCGAAATAAATTTCTCTTCTTTTTTTTTTTTTTTGGTTGAATGAAATTATTGAATAATGAGTCTAGTTGTTGCTCTACCTGGAATTTTCAGCATCTCAAATAACTTACCAATTCTTCCGGTTCTCTTCGAGTCTCCAGTTTGCTGGTAGGAGTAGGACACGACAAGGCAAAAAGATTTCTTGCATGACAGGATAAAACTTGAAGGATGGATTTTTTTAGAAATATATTAAAATAGTTTTAGAAATATATTAAAATACTTCTGGACTTAAGAAAGAAAATGCTCCTGGACTTCTTCTACTATATTTTAATATATAAGAAAATATATATATATACATATATATAAAATATTATATATTCGAGCCTATTATCGAGCTTTCGAGCCGAGTATTGCTTAGCTCGGCTTGAGCTCGTTCATATTCCGAGCCGATCTCGAATTCGAGTCGAGCCTTTTCGAGTCGAGCTTTGGTCGAGCTTTGATCGAGTCGAGCCCGAATATTTTACGAGCCTATCAGTCTCATTTACACCCCTAGTCGCAATCACTTTCGACTGCAAACTGCTTGTTACCTCTCTTACATGAAAGGGAATTGCATACTTACGTGACACGTGTACGCGCTGTTCGGTCGTGTTTCGAAATACTCCAATTAATAATCATCAACCCATACTTTTAGTTACATGCTGAAAACTTACGAATTCACTTCAATCATGTTTAAATTAATGGATTTAACGAGCTCTATTAAAGGTGCTGAAAGTGATAAAGTAGTGCTTTGTAGTAGATGTTGAATGGGTGTTTTTGTATGTGTTGAGTGTTTTTATAGAACCCAAATACTAATACACAATGTACACATCTCATTGGATCAGCACGCCGACACTTTTTGAATGTCACTCATTCAACACTCTATCTAAATCCGGTTATTATGCTAATTTTTGTATATGTACAGATATTGTATTGACACTCATAAGTACTTCCTCCCCCTTTTTTTTTTTAAAAAAAAATTGCCCATTGGTATTTTGGCTACTATTGGTACACACTTTAACTTAAATGTTATCTTATTTATACAAGTTAAATAATAAAGTGGGATTTGTTAGATTCATTTTGTCTATTAAAGTTTAAATATCGAACTTTTAGAATTTTTATTTGTACTGAATTTGAGTTATTAATGGTTTAAAATATACATTGGACGACATGCTGGGTGACTCATTATATTAACAAATAATAAAAAACAAAGTAAGTATTTAATTACTACTTAAAAATATTAATTAAATATTAAATTCAACAATTTTAAGTAGCAACAAATATCTTGCATGTTGGCGATGTGTACTAGGCATAGTGGCCAAGTCCTTTGACTTTTAACTGTAGATTGAGAATTTGATTCTCCATCCTGCCTTTTATCACTCAATAAGAGACTGATTTGGGTATAAAGACTTTGCTTAGTGATCATTTCCCATGACTTCAAATCTTATGGGGGTTGGATTCCCAATCAGCTCCTTTATCTCTTCCATTTATTTTTTTTATAATTTATGTGGTTTGAACTCTCACACATCTTTGTTGCGTCTCAATATTTTTTTTAAAAAAAAAACAAGACACTGATTTCTTATTATAATATACCAAAAAAAACCTCGTCAACTTTCCGTTTATTTATTTATTTTTTTAATAAGGAAAAAATAAATGGCATAGGCTGATAGGCATGTTGGTAAGAAACCCACATCAGCCATTGGATTTCCCACACGTGTCCACGGAACGTGACTACTGACTAGTATCTTCCATATCCAGGTATCTATCAACAAACTGGTAGATTTCCGCCACGTGTCCGTTGTTTATGCGTTAAACCCTCCATAAATATCGTTCCAACCAATTTTCAAAATTTTCGGTTCTCTATCGCTAAACTAATTAGGCGAAACAAATTTAACACACAGATGATTCAGAACTTTGATCGGAGCGGCCGCCGGATGCTGAAATTCCCGGCGGTTCGTCCTTGCGAAGGCATATCTCCGGCGACCTTGTTGGAGTCCTTGATCGCTCTCTCGCATGTTATCTGCGATTACAACTCGAAATCCTTTGCCTCGCAGAGAAGGAACGCTCGCGAAACAATTCGCCAGATATCGATTCTCTCGATGTTGCTCGAGGAAATTCGCGATAATCTTCCGAATTTGTCGGAGTCCACTGTTCTATGCTTGTCGGAGCTGCATATCGGATTCCAGAAGGTTAAGTTCCTGTTCGATGATTGCACGCTTGACGGCGCGAAAATCCTGATTCTGATGAAATCCTATTTCATAGCAACTCAGTTTCAGAGTTTAACTAGGGTAATCGCAACCGCGCTCGATATTCTTCCTTTGAATTCAATTGAGATTTCCCGCGAGCTTAAGGAGTGGGTGGAGATGCTGTCGAGGCAGGTACGGAAGGAGAAAATGAAGATTGATCCGGAGGATGAGAACGCCATGACGAGAGTGATACTAGTTTTGAATCAGTTTGAGAATAAATTGGAACCTGATCCATTCATGATTAGAAGGATCCTTGGGCATCTGCGAATCAACACATGGCAGGAGTGTCATAGGGAGATCAAATTCCTGGATGAAGAAATTAGGGTTGAATATTTAGAAGGGGATCAACAAGAGGTGCCTTTGTTGAGCAGTTTGGTTGGTTTGTTGAGCTACTGCAGGGGAGTCCTGTTTGCAGAATGTGATTCTGGACTAGTTGAGCAGTCGGATTCGGAGGGGAGAAGCAGTAATTTTGAGGCTGTTAGTTGCTTGAATCCTGATGATTTTCGTTGTCCAATATCTCTGGAATTGATGACCGATCCAGTGACCGTTTCAACAGGGCAGACCTACGACCGTGTCTCCATCGAAAAATGGTTGAAATCTGGCAATTTGGTGTGTCCCAAGACAGGGGAGAAGCTGACGAGCATTGAGTTGGTTCCCAACACGAGTCTCAAGAAGCTTATCGATCAATATTGTGCAGAATACGGTGTTTCCCTGGCCAGGTCGAGCAAGAAGAATCGTGATATTTCCAGGACTATTTTGCCAGGAAGTCCTGCCAATGCAGAGGCCATTAAGCTTCTCTCGGAGTTTCTTGCCCTTAGCTTAGGTTATGGATCAGATGCTCAGAAAAACAAGGCAGCCTATGAAATTCGCCTGCTAGCCAAGTCAAATCTGTTCAACAGGTCTTGCTTGATCATTGCAGGTTGCATTCCACATCTCCTGGAATTGATTAAATCTACTGATCCAACAATGCAAGAGAATGCGATTTCTGGTTTGTTGAAGCTGTCGAAGCAACCAAGAGGGCAGAGAGTAATAATGGAAAGTAAGGGCTTCAATGCTATTCTTGATGTTCTTAAAAATGGGCTGAAGTTAGAAGCTAAGCAGATTGCAGCTGCCACGATCTTTTACCTCTCATCTGCTCATTCATCCCGTAAGCTGATTGGAGAGAATACCGAAACAATCCCTGCACTATTAGAGCTGATCAAAGAAGGAACATCCTGTGGGAAGAAAAACTCTGTAATGGCCATCTTTGCACTCCTTTTCTACCACAGAAACCGGCAGAGAGCCATAGATGCTGGGGCAGTCCAAGTTCTTCTCGACCTATTAAACTCATCTGAACGAGCCGAGCTCAAAACAGACACTCTAGCAGTCCTCTCCACATTGGCTGACAGCTTTGATGCATCTGTCCAAATCTTCCACGCCTCAGCCCTGCCCTTAATCCTACGACTCCTCCAAACCATAGACACTCGAGCTGGAAAAGAGTATTGCGTCTCAATCCTCCATTCCCTATGCCTCAACTGTGGATCAGACGTTGTCTCAATCTTGGCAAGAGATTCCAACCTCATGTCTACACTCTACTCGCTCCTGACCGAGGGCACATCCCATGCGGGCAGGAAAGCGCGTTCGCTTATCAAAATCCTGCAGAAGTTCTCAGAAACAAGTTCTTCCCGCTTGAGGAAGGAAGGCAGACAAGAACATTCGGTCAATGTTCGGTGAAGTTCAATACATTTTAGTTACATTCTTCCTTTGAACAAATGCTGCTGGATGGTTACATAAAGATACATTAGATGGATTGTTGGGGGTATTTGCTCAAGTTTTTGGGAGCTGAATGCCTTTGGCTTTGGACCAGAATAATGAATTTGTGTATATACATATATGTCAAAACATAATTCTTTGTAGTAATTTGCTTATGATAGAAGCTTATTTGGAATCCAATTGGGCAATGGGTCAGCACTAGAGTATACTGCTCCTATTATTTAATTGTTCCTTTGGAGTCTGGACTGACTTGCAAGTTGCAGTTTTGTATGGCCATTGTCTATACCTTGTTGCTTTGGGATGCACTAATAATGAATAACAGTGTAATGAAACTATAAAAGTACAAAACCTCCACAGGAAAATCATCAGCAGAGGGTTTCTTCTCAAGAATTGAGCAAGCACTTTGGAGTCTCATATTGTAAGTTGATCTACTTCTAATTTCGATGTCCCTTTTTATAAATTGAGTCCCTTTTCTGTTTATATTTATGCCGTATGGTTTGTGTTCAGCTATTTAATGCACTGAGCTACATCTTGTTTATTGTTGCGTGTGACAACTGGAATGTCGACAGGACAACAAGAGGCTGCCACTGAAGAAGTGCTGATCGATCTATTCTATGAATTAGATGAATTCGAGGAGTTTCAAAGTGCTTGAGGTTGGTTGGTTGGTAACATTTAGTGGATTCTTTTCCTCTATCTTGAATGCTTTCGTTTTCAATCAATTCTAGCTCTCATCTTGGCTGTTGAGTTCACTGACGTACAACACTAGTTGTTACCTATTCATAAAGCTCTAACTTGAGATTTTTTTTATCTAGAGAACTAGGGATCCGTAATCGACTTCTGCCGTTAGGGCGTTGATAATGTTGCTATCTTCATGTCATTATTATATTATCCTATATCTAGGGTTTTTGATAGGGAACTAATTTTGATATAATGTTATATTGGCTGGTTTATTCATTTTGCATATGATAATGGATAATGAGAGAAAGGTGGATAAGTCTCAGAATTCCATAGTATTGGGTGCTTATTTCTATCTGGTGGGTTATAACTTATATGCATAAATCCCTTGGACTTTTTTATTACACTGGGAAGAACAGTGTGCAATGCTGATTTGAATTGTGTGTATGTCATATTGCCTCTTGGGGGACACTACACACATATTGTGTAATATATGGAAATGTGTCCTCAATCCTCATCCAAGTTGCTCTTGTGGTATTTAATTTGCTGGATTATAGAACTCCCTTCGTCCCACTAATTCCGTCATATTTTCCTTTTCGGTTGGTCTCACTACAATTGTCATATTTTGTGGAAATAATTAAATATTTTAATTATCTAACCCACTATCATCACATCATATTAATAAATAAATATATTAAAATTTCAAACACAAAACTATCACATCACACATAAATAAATTAATTAAAAATTCAAATAAATATAATCATATTATATAAATTTCCAAATTACCCCCACTTTAAATACTAATTTATCCCCACAAGAAAAATTTATTGGAATGCTAAAACTAGTTCACCTAGCAAGTCGAAAACGAAGTTCAATACTTCTTCTGTTCCTTAATAGTTGTCTCTTTCAGCTCAATTTCAATAACCAAGGTTTGCATTAATTAACTCATAACTTTACATTTTTACCCTCCACCTAAACTCATTCTTAATAAATGCCAACAAATAACATTTATGTAACTACCTATAACTACTTAAAAATGACAACTATTTTGGAACACTTTTTAATTTATAAAAAGACAACTAAAAAGGAATGGAGGAGTATCATCCTACGCAAGTTCAATACAATCACATATGTCCAACGGTTTTCCCTATTCGGTTCCCCTTTTCCAGAAAGGGGGCTTGCGAATGGAAAGCTGCTCTTGTCCTGGGAGGATTAGACCATTAGGAATACCCCACTAAATGCTGAACCCTTGACTTCGCTTTGTAGCAGCTAACACGAATTAAATATTAGGGCATCCACATTCATATCCAATTAACAACTTATTTTTATTATTCTCGCTGTCACATCAGCTTTCTACCATCTCCAATATCTTTTTAATTCATTTAAATTAACTCTCACATTCATCTATCAATTAATAACTCATTTATACGACCACACGATCTAATCATTTAAAAATATTTAAATTTTATAATTATTTTTTATAAACACAAATAATACATATTTCTATTTAATTCCAAATATTTCAATTATTTTAAATAAAAAGATAATTAAAATTTAAATAGTATATAGATAATTTAATTCATATCAGTTAAAAGGTTATTGAATAATTTTTTTGGATATAAAAAAATTTTATATATAATTAATAGATAATTATATAATAATTTAAGGATGAAATAAAAATTAAATATAATAATAAATAAATTTAATAGTTGTTGCAAAAATGTTGTAAAAGTTAAAAATAAAAATATTAAAAAAAGTAAAAAAAAAAGAGGTTAAAACGTAAGAAAGAGGTCTCGGGTTCGAGCCTTGTGTATGCCAAAAATTGCTTTGGGAGAGGCGCTCTTAATTTTCCTTGCAGATCCTCAAAAGATTAGTCTTGAGTCCAATATGGCATGGGATACCCGGTTTCACAAAAAAAAAAGGGTAAGAAAGAGAGACGCTGAGGAGTGAGGAGTGTTGCAGGCATGAGACCCGCAGAATGAATTGAGTTCATTGTCTTCAGAGGTGGAAATAGTCTAGGCTAGGCGGGGCTTTGCCTTATACGGCCTAGGCCTACTTCAGTTCTCTAAGGCCTGAGCCTAACTTATTACCTTTGATAAACCTACATTATAGGCCTAAGCATGACCTATTTAATGAAATATGTCATATTTTAAGTTTTTTATAAGTCTGATTAAACCTATTTTAAATTTAAGTTAAAAGGTTTTTATATATATGACCGGATATATCATATTTACATACTTGAGAAATGCTTATAAATATTTTAAAAGTCTGTGTAAGATCAAATTAATAATTACTTTTAAGTAAAATAGTAATAACCTTGTTCCTACATGACCTGATCAATTCGATTTGGTACTCACCATCTATTTTCATTGTTCAACTCTTGAATACAAGATATTTCTATGCAACACGCATATTAATAATAATTAATAGGCCGAACTGGTATGCATAATAAATTTCTTATAAAGTCTGGCTCGACCTATTTAGCTAACTTGGTTTTAAAATGGCCCGAGCCTAGTTTCTATAAAAAAAAAAGCCTGGTATGTAGTAGGCTAGGCCGTAAGTGCCTATCGGATAGTCTTGTCTATTTCCACCCTAACTGTTTTGAACTACCGAGGTGGGACCCGCCTCTCATTAATTACCCATTACAACTGAATTCGATTCAATTCTGACATTGCTACTTTTAATTTGTTTTAAACCCAACGATGTGGGTGTTGTTAGTATCTAACAGAAAATTAAAAATCGTACAACGTCATCATATAGGCCCCATTTGGCAAAACAATTAAATGAAATTAACTTATTCTAGACAATGTGAAATAAATTAGCTTATTTAAAAAGATAAAATAACTTAAAATAGTGTTCAATCAGCTCTTTTGGAAACAACTGCAAATAGCAGCATTTTAGAATTAACTTATTCTATGCAAAAAGTTGGCTTCCAAATTATCAAACTGCTAATTTTAACTAATTTATTATTCACATAATCAGTTAATAGCTAACAGTTAATTCCCAAACAGGCCCATAATCATTTATAAATTTAACTTATTGCATAATTTCAAAAGAAAAGAAAAGAAAAAAACCTTAACCTAACTTTTCTTCAAGTATACTATTTTCTTATGTGAAATATTGAATCCATCTAATCCTATACGTTCTAGTATAATGTTCATCACTTATACGTCTGCCAATGCACATTTTAAACTATTAATAACTCATACTGCCAATGTACATTTTAAACAATTAATAACTCATATTCGGTACAAATAAAATTCTAAAAATAGAAGTCAAAGTGCTACAACGAACAGTAAAAAAAAGTCAAAAATATTACACTAAAAAAAATAAGAGTATAAAATATCATATTTTTGAAAAGTATAATACAGTACTTTCAAGAAAACAGATGAAGTATTTAAATTTAAATTTTACATGTTACATACTACCAAAATTTTATGCATCTATATACTTCTATTATTCTATACTACATACTAAAAAACCAACTAATCTAGTAAATTATAACTTTACTACAATTTAGTTCTGCCCCCACCACATCTTGACTATATGATAGTCATGTTGGTTACAACTAAAGAAGAAGCATCAAAACTTGCGAAATACCAGAAAATAATAAATGGACAAGAATAATTTCAGGAGCCCCGCAAAACAAATGGGTACAACAAACCAGTGAAACCACTGCAGACCAAGATGTCACAGGTTGCATCAGAAAAGTGTCTGTCTGTGAGAACTTGTTGTTCCATTACTTTCCTTCATATCCCCAGCCCTGCTGTGTTCATTGTTGTAGCTCTACTCCGCCCAATGCCCATCTTGGGCAGACCGCGATTCAGGCCCTCGAGTAAAACGCATGCCTTGCACCATTTCTGCGGGCACAGAGGAGCATTTTATAGGTTAGGGACAAACATGTACTAGCAGAGCACTTGAATTTTTTCCTTCTAAGATCAAACTGGCCAAAATAGAGAAATACTTACCTCTGTTCTTTAATAATTGCAGCACTTATGCATTTTAGGCAATCCAATAACTCATATTGTATAGAAGTAGAAATTATATAAACTTTAATATTCTAAAACTATGTGATTAGACGAATCTAACAAGATCTCACTTGAGTATGTTTTATCTTATAGAACTATGTTAAAAAACTTGATCAAAGTTACTCAGTGAAGGGAGCAATTAAATGGGAACGGAGGAAGTAGTAACTTTTGTAGACTCGAGCTTGTACCCACAGAAATACTAATTGACACAAACTCAAGCTTGAGCTTGAATTCTTGAACATGATTAGCACTTTAATACTGTATTAATTTGTTATTAATTTATCGGCATTTATTGCCTAAAGATAGGTGCAGATGGCCACGCCACAAATTACAAACTTTAATCTTAATTACAAACATTATTCACAATGTCATACCTGACTGGAAATATAACCACATTTTTCACAATTTCCCTGCTCCGGCATTTTTGTAGCAGCAGAGATCCTAAAGTCCTCTCCTGATTTTATGATATCAAGTATAGCTCTGGGCCTGAAATAACAGATTAAAAATGCATTGCATGGAAATCACAGTGTAAAACAAGTGCAAAAATAAGCACAGAAACAGAGAGTATCTTCCAACCTGATCCTCTCCAAATCTTTAATGAATTCCCGAGCAAAGCCACGGTATGCATTAGGAGAATAAATGCCTGCAATTTCAAAGCACGATGCAAGATACCAAATGTAAGATCAAATAAGGATATTCAAAATGAGCATCAACCCTAGAAAGGTTAACAACAATAGAAGCAAGTTAAATTGCAAGAATTCATGCAGTGAGAACTTACATTCCGTAGAGAAGTAATCCAAGCGTTTGAAGTATGCATACGTACAAGTAGGTTAAGGGCTTCACTTCAGTGTTATCAGAGAATAAGTAAATATAACCAGAGGTTGCTACTATACTGAAGAGTTATTAGATTGTAAATTAGACAAATGATTAGATGGTTTTTATTTCATAAATGACTAGATTTTTAATGTAAAAATATGTTGCGTCATTATCGGGTTATTGGTTATCAAGTTGTTATCAGTTTATTGATGACATTATAAGGTTATCAGGTCGTTATAAGGTCAACCCAAACCCATTTGACCTCATCTTTTTGGTTTTCACGTTCGGATCAACCTGTTTTCAAATGAACCCGAAAACACCAAACCTGAACCTAATAATTTTCAGATCGAAAGGATTCATGTTATCGGGCCGTGTTCAAAATTGACAACAATTTCACCAAACCAAGGATATATCACAATCTCCGTCTCGTACGTGTACTTGAAAGGTTTGCATCTTGGAATTGGTCCATCTTCACCAGTGGTTATGGAGGTGCATCTACTCAACCTGGCATGTTAACAATCCATTTTGAATGACCATGAAATTTCATAGAGAGGATAAAGAAACAATATAGGCCCAACCAACAAATACCTGGCAATATCACCTCTTAATATGTTTAAGAGTACTGTTTCAGCAATGTCATCTGCATTATGCCCGGTAACTAACTTGTCTACTTTTAAAAGGGCAGCACCACGATCAAGTGCCTAAACACAAGCGGGCAATAAAAAAACTAATTATGTTTCACAAGTTGTAAACTTTTTACAACATGAATTAAAGATTTGGAATCCAGAAAATTGCTCACAAAATAGAGTTCAAAGAGACACAAACAGCTAAAAGATCGTAAAAATAAGGGGTTGAAACAATCTTCCCTTGCTGCCATGTCCTATTACTTGCAATAAAATTGGCAAACTAAATAACATATCAATTAGCAAGTAATGTCTGAAAGAAAATGAAACACATTGAGACATATTTTATAATTATAGGAAGGAAAAATGTGCAGAAGAAAAGTTCATGAAAACGAACACATAAAAAAAAAAAAAAAAACTTTCATTACCTGACGGCGAAAGACGCCACAAAAAGTGCAATTATTCTTCAAACCTATTAGCTTCACAATCTCATCCATTGTCCACCCATATAGTTCTTTATATGAAACAACTTTAAGAGGAAGTCCATACTGAAAGAGGATATAAAGCAAAAACCCCCCCTTAGACTGACGAGAGAGAATTAGATGAACCATATGCAGAAAAAAATAATGCGCAATAGATTATTCACCATCTGCAAAAGCATAAAAAGAGTACAGATCTCAAGCTAGAAAATGCATGTAAAATGCAAAACAAATGTCAATTCCATAATCAAGAAAAGGCAAGTAATACAAATATAGTTGCTAGCCCTATGCATACTATCCACGATGTCCCTATCTTAAAAGTTGCACACAAATCATGATTGCTCTTTTAAAGTGCTATAACAATATAAAGATAAAAATTAACGATAAAAAACAGGTTGCAGGAATTGCAATGTAACCACCAATGTTGCAAAAAAGTTAAAACTTTAATGGCTTAAGTATAAAGTATTCCAAACTTTAGTTTTAATTACTCAAAGCCCGATATGGATCAAGCAATTAACTTTACCTGGACTTCATTTCTCTTAACAGTTTCAAGTGAGTCATCTCTATAACCAGTGATACCTTCATCAACCGAAAGCAGGAAAAGATCTAAGCCATAATCATGCCTGCGGTTCAATTCGGACAGCACATAAGCAAGCACTGTAGAATCTGCATCAACCACATCATTTTGAAACTCAAGTTAAATTATATTTATGCAACACAAGCTAGCACATGCCTCAATATTATTCATTTAATGCAGATGATTATGCCATTACTTAATTTTCAATGTTTTATAGTCGATTCAAAGAGCAGAATTCTACCTTTTCCTCCAGATGCTCCAATAGCAATGCGCTCCCCAGGCTTGAAAAGCTGGTTATCAACTATCGCCTTGTGAATTTCATCTTCGAAAACTTCATAAAAGCATTCCTTGCATATCTTCTCACAAAATAAAGAAGATAAGTCTTACAGCAAAAAGGCCACTGCAAAGAAAATCAAGAAGTAAAAGCTAAATTATACTTGTTCCAGGGTTTTAGGACGCTTGAGCGCTGCGCGCCTGGAATTACAGATTGTGCAAAGCCGACTGCTACATCGCGCCTTCACTGTTGTTGCCTCTGATGCCATGTTAGCCAGTTGTTGAAGAATTCAATTTGCAACTTTAGACGACTTCAGGAAATCCTATGAACAAAATGCATTATAGTCCAATCAGTTCAACTGTTTTTAAAATGGGATAACAACCAACATTATTTTTTACATGTTTTTTAAACACACACGTTATAAATTTTATAGTTAAACATATATATACACAGAAATCAAATATAAAAATATGCAATAAGTAATAAAAATACTAATCCAATGCTCTGTTATATCCATATTCCAACTAGTGAAAAGCATCAAACTTCATCGGACAAATGATGATTTCCAGTGCTTTTCATCATACTACAAGATAATTCAAAGCAAAAATGTTTATATCTGGTGCATAAGACAATAAGACAAAAACTACAACCAAATATTCCCGATCCAACCTAAATCTAAACACCATCATTAAAGTTACTACAACCAACATCACTTCATAATTCCAATAATTTCCCACATACATATTAACATCAAATTTATTTAAAATCCCATTAGCCCAAACCACTCTATCAACATACTTGGATAAGACTCCATAAAAAACTTTCTAACCATAATCCCAATTTTCAATTTACTTAACAGGAATTGCTCAAATTCCATTTTCACCAAGAATATATAAATAAATAAATATATATATATATATATATCCCACCACCAAAATTTAAATCCAATAGAAATAAAAGTAAAATAGGATTAAATTTAAATTTTAAACAATAATTAACAACTAATTCCCAAAAGAACAAGACAAACAAGTTACTTCCACCAAAATCAACAAGTTGAGCACACAATTATTCAAAATCTCTAAATAAAGTCACTACCGCCACCCCCTACATTCACCATTGAACAAGAAAGTGTACATTTTACTAACTAAACACAATTATATGACATCTAAACATATTCCTACAAGATTCTTGAAGCTCAACTCAAAATATAAAAGAAATCCCTTCCCCCAAATCATGTATTGTTCGCAGCCTACATCCCACCAATCCAAAATTTCCATAACTCCACATAGTCACTCAATGCATATAACAAACTAATCCCAATAACCAAATAGTTAACAAGATTTTGTGTTTACACAAAATTTCCCAATTTTGACCCCAACCTGTCGGCACCCACCCTCACCAAATCAAAACATTTCCACCAATTCAACCTCCAACAAGCATGCATACCCTAATACTCCTCCATTAAGAAAGATTAAGTGAAATACATTCAAGGAACACAAAACCCCCAAATCTCTCAAACCCGTCGGCCTCTTCAACAAAGAAGAAATCTTAAACCCAACTTGAAAATCACAAGGAACTCACCTACAATCTTTAATTATGCTGGCCCTTAGATGATTGAAAGGAATCTCCACCACTTTAGCTCAAGAAAAATCGTTCCTCTTCTCCATGGATGCTACGGTCATGAGTGAAGAAATGGGAGGATGAAAGAATGAATTCATCAAGGCTTTGACCGAGCCATTTTAAGAAAAAAAAAAAATGATGGGCTGGGCCGGGCAAAGATGGTATGGGTCGGGCCGATACATTGGGCTTGGGTTAATGGGCTCCAAGTGTTGTGGGCTTGCAATTATTTATTGGGCTCTGTTGTTTCTTCTAATCATGGTTGGGCTTCTACTATAATTCCCACAACACTATTTTATGTGGAATGGAGCCCAACTTAAATAAATAATCATAATTAATTAATTTAATTATGAAATAATTATTCGGGATGTTACATTCCCCCCCCCCCTTAGGATCATTCGTCCTCGAATGACATAAGGGTATGTACCAATATCGTATCCCCTTTGAATTGAGGTAAGATCTAACTCTGAACACTTCCTACACGCTTCTTCGGTTCCTTCCATGGTTCCCTCATTACATATTGAAACCATAGTTCTTCCACCATTCGGACCGGCTATACTGAATTATTTTGTCGTTCATTTGGTTAATCATCTTTAGTAACGATCCATGTTCTTGGCTCTTGTCAAGCTTCACCTCATCAACATGCATGATTCTGTTTGAATCATGTTCTAATTTCCTCCATTGAGGTAGAACACATCATGTGTGTTCATCCCTGCCACAGAGCATTTAAGTGATATATCGTACTCATAATCTTCTACATACTTCCCAACGGACCCGCTACATGGAGTTTGGTCTACACTCAAATTGATTATTTTGAGACTCTTCTCCAATTTGTCTCTGATAACTTTCGACAACTCTGGTTGTCTCTTGAAGAGTTCTGTACTCAACTCTTCCCATTCCTAAGAACTATTCATTTGATTAAGGATCCTCTACCCTCCTTTCAATTAGTTCCTAGATAGTGCCAACCTGACACTCGACGTCATTGACTATTGCAAGAGAAACCCAACATCATCAGACGTTTCTCCCATTTACGCTGGAAAACAGTTCACCAACTCCTATTCAGTTATAAAAAAAAAAATCCAGATTATATCATGCATTCCATTACAAGCAGTAGCTTTTCTCTATAAACTTCTGTCAACTTCCGACGCATCAATTTAATACGTCGCTTATAAATGAGCTCACTATCTGATGGTAATCCGCGAGTCTCAATCCCCTGCCATGTCTCTTCTCACACTTTTACATCGCACCTTAAGATTTCTGGAATGCAGTCATTTTGTTAGTCTTAAACTATGTGACTTGCTGCATCTCGTCCCACACTTATCCCGCCGGTCTTGTATTTCTCATTTGAACGTTGGAAGTTTAGTACAATTCACTAAATTTCCATGCTTCCAACCCAAACTTCAGTGAATTTTATCTCGGGAGCCATCTCAATCTATGGCTAGTAGCCTTAGTCTTGATGGAATTCCCAAATTTCATCTCATTCTGAGGATATCTTACACAATTCTTAACAGTTAAAACAATTAATTATTCCTTAAGGATTTATTGGAATTGCGTTGGAACTTAACTCAGTTCCGAATAATCCATTTACATCTTTAATCAGTCGCTCCCGACTTTGCACTGATGGAGGTTTTGCTTCGTATCCCTGATGACAATTTACACAAAGTGCGGTGTTGTCTCAACGGTGCCCTAGAATTTCTCGCCTTAGGATAACCTGTATCACAAAAGAATGAACATTTTACACACAAAGTAGAAAGTGAGATTGAATTCCCACGACTATGGTAAATTCAGAATCATATCGAGAATCAAAATCTTCCGATACAGGCGGAAAGGAATGTGAAACAACTAAAATCATTGTTTGCTGAAGTAAGGATACTGAGACGGGAGTTATTTTATAATGGAACAAATATAATTAAATAAGTGAATCAATGACGAGTTGACTCAGATTAGCAAATGTAATGACACCGACTGATAAAGACTCCAAATTATCATAGTGGGAATAAATAAGTAGAAAATAGGAGGAACTAACAGAATATTCGATAAGTAACTACTCTACTCCATTAGGTATGAAATAGTAGGACAATTTAAGAACGACGAATAACAGATGAACGGAAAAAGGGCCAATTTAGAGTCAAACAGTTACTAAAGAAACTTCCAGGAAGTCCGTGACAATGTTATCGTATAAGTTCAGGAATCGATAGGGGAGTTGAAAAGTTTAAATCACATTACACCCAACAATATAGAGGACATGTAATTTTAACTAATTAGAATATAGAAACGGCGGAAAATATCAATGTTGGCAGGGTACCAATGAGAAGACAGAAGAAGAAAGTTTACCTCGAAGAAACGAATCGGTACTGAAACCCACAGTAGAATTTTCAAAAGAAATAAGGAATTAATTCTCTCATAATAAGGAAAATGAAAAGAAGGATTTAGAGATAAAACGTAACCAATAACAGGGGTACATATATTAGCATGCGAGCATCGTGCCTCAGGACATTCACTTGCATAAACGCCTCCAATTAATCTCTACGGTACACTCAATTCGATGACTCAAATTGAATATCATCATAAACCCGTCGATCAATACCGTCGAATGAGTTACCCTATATATCTTTAAAATTTAAAGATGTCTGAGATATTATTTTCCTGATGTTCTGATCATCTGCTGACAATGGATCATCATCACGTATCTGTATAGTACGGATTTGCAGCTGTCGATCAGCTCTAATTTAATTACAAGCCTCACAGGAGAGCTTGTTGTTGATGATTACCCAATGCTTAATGACTCGAGTGCCTCCTAACGAACCATCATAATCAAGTAGTTTAGATATTCAATACCTGCAATTTACCTTAAAAAGACAGATCTCATGCATTATCACAACAATAAGTTAGCAGAATTCCCAAGCAAATAATAATATTAGTATCAATAATTATTCAGCGACTTCTAAATAAGTTGCTAGTTGAATGAAAACATATATCCCCTTAGGATATCCTTGTTATCCGCCCATAGTTATTTCCCAAACTATGGCTCGAATCCACAAGGTGCGCAATGTAATTAACAAAAGCCATAACGTAAAAATAAATCTAACTAACATATAACAATGCAAAATCTATCCTATATGCAATCCCCGCACACCTCACCACATGCTTTTATCAAGTTTTAAACACATAATAGAGCAAACCGCTCTGATACCACTCTGTAACGCCCCGAAAATTTAAAACCATTTTCGCGACATCACCGTCGTATTAACTGTACTAAACTGTTGATCACTCAGCTTAGACAGCTAATACGAAGCGAGGTAATAACAACAAATACAGTAAAATAATCCCAGGAACCACAAAAACATATACAGGCTACAAGCCCTTAATTAATTACTAACAAGGCAAAAGCCTAATAACACCAACATAAATCAACCCAGGTTGTGCACAACAATTACAATTAAAACAATAGTAATCTATACTAGTTCGCTCAGCCCGTACCCCATCCTCATGATATGCGCCATCCATGGAGAATCTATAAAACAACATCAACAGCAAGGGTCAGTACAAAAGTACTGAGCAAGGAAATAACAGTAATAAGTAGATTAGATAGTACGAGAATTAAATGACATAATTATAGATACAAATATTAATAACATAAATTAAATACAGTATTTAAATATCACACCGTCCCATACCGGTGCTTCAACCATAAAATGCATTGCAATCATTATGCATGATGAATGATGAGATGAATGATATGACCTATGTGTCTATCTATCCTAAATGCAGCAAATAATCATGTCTAACGCGTTTTCTAATAACCATGGTCGACAGTCATCATTGGCGAGAGGACACCACCCTCTTCCATCACAATGAACTGCCCGTCAACGTCGCCCCCGCCGCGGACGAACAGCCTACGCAGGGCCAATAACACGGGTGAGGGAGCCGGATAGTCTACACTGACCAGAGTAGCGTCCAGCGGGTCATGGCACAGGGTACACACCCAATTGCCGCAACGTGCCACACGCACAACACACAGACCCGGGATATCAGCTGAATATCCCTACAGGTCAAATCCAGTCCAGGGAATAAATCCCAATCAAGCACATGGAATAAAACTCAAAACATCGCACACACGTGATTGAGGTTTGCCAAACCTCGCATAACGGCAACACAACATAACTCATACATGAATAATCAGCATAGGCAATGTGTATACCTCACATTCCTATTTATTAATAATCACAAGTATAAGAAGATACAAGCCATCATTCCATACTCAAGTAACATGATAGTCAGAGAAACCCTTAGTCGTCTAAGTTCTCCTATCATAAATACATAACGTTCCATATACCACTTCTACATCCATTATAAACACTATTAGCTCTAACATAATGAGTGATAGATCCATAGGGAGCCAGTCTAGTCATAGACGTCCCTAAATCTAAAGTATAACCTAATTAGGTTCACATCCTAATCGTCTAGGTTAACATGCCATGACTTAGTTCAATTATAATTCAATACTAGTTAGACATCTCGGCCTAACTCCCTAATCTACAAATTACTAACTACTTCTTGCCTTAAGGCGAAGCTTCCAATTCTTCAAAGTCTTCCAAACACGATGGATCCCTCGTCCAAGTACCACCTACAATTTTAAATAGCTAGCAAGGTTAACAATATAACAGTTGTTTAAAGTTTCTACACTTTAACCCATCATTTTTTTTTCCTTAAAATGGCTCGGTCAAAGAATACTACGTGAAGTATGCCTCAATTTCTAGTTTATTGTACCCAAAACATAAACAGTTTAATTTTTTCAGAAAATACTAAAAAAAAAAAAAAAAAAAAAATCTGCCCAGAAGAAAGATATTATTACCGTCATCGTGTTTCATGTATGTCCCTAATAAAATTTCTTTGTCCTTACAGATACTTCACACCCTGTATAATTTGTTCTTCCCAATCTCTTATATGGTAGGTTTCTACCCTATATATGATTCCATTTTGCATGTTTTTCACTACAACAACGTTCGTATAAATTATACCCTATATGTTTTTTATCAAGATATTACTTATAAATGAACACTAAAGTTAATTAACTTCAGAACATTATTAATCTGTATAACACAAGTGGATTACATTATTTCTCCAGTGGAATCTAATGAAATCTATATGATGTATTTTTAACAATTGCGTGAAGGGTGGAGCCACATAATTTTAAATCAACATGTATCCAACAGATTATACCATAATAACATAATATTGAATTCCAACAAATGACAAACAATTCACATAACGCTTTACATAACAGACATCCTCCAATTATGTGCTCATAACCCTAAGGGGGCGTTTGGTTCGAGGGATCCAAGATCTCAGTGAGAATCTTGGCTAGGGAATGTGATATGCCTGCATTTGGTTCACAGCATCTTTCACGTAGGAATAGGGGTTTTGGGTGGGAATCACATTCCCACCCAAGAGGCAGGTAATCTTAGATTACCACCTCAATTTTTCATACTTTGATACTATTTGTCTTTTATACCCTTACTTTTTATAGTTCTTTTTATTTGATAAATTTAGATAATTGTATTTAAAAAATGATAAATATATGGAATTTAGTTTTAAAAATCAATTGAAATTTTGTAAAATATTCAAACATATTTTAAAATAAATATTATCATATTTGCTTAAAATTTATTTATCTTCTATATACAAAATAAAAATAATAAGAATTTTGTTACATTAAATTACTAATTATCATACAATAAATTATATATACATAATTTTCTATATTTTTAAAAATAAATTGGTTTAAATATTTTCAATATTTTGTGGCAAAATGACATATTTATAAATTAAAATTCAAGGACATTATAGTAAATTAATTAGATATGGAAATCTGAGATTCACAATCTAACCAAACGCAATAATCTTAAAGCACCAAAAATTGAGTTTCTCGGTCATCTCATATTCCCAGTAATCTTACATTCCCAGCAATCACATTCCCACTGGTAATCTAAGATCCCTCCAACCAAACGCACCGTAACGGGGCGTTTGGTTCGGGGATCTGAGATTCCCACTGGGAATCTTAGGTAGGGAATGAAACATGCCCATGTTTGGTTCAAGGCATGTTTCATGTGGGAATGTTGGGTGTTTTAGGTGGGAATCACATTCCCACACATTCCCACTTGGAGGGCAGGTAATCTTATATTACCACCTCCACTTTACATACTTTTATATTAATTTGACTTTTATACCTTCATTTTTTATACTTATTTTATTTTATAAATTTAGCTATTTGTATTCTAAAAAGTGATAAATATATGAAATTTAATTTTAGAAAATAAATTGAAAATTTTTAAATTATTTAAACATATTTTTTTAAATATATATTCTCATATTTTAATATATATCTTTATATTTTTATATATATTCTCATATTTTAATATATTCTCGTATTAAACAAGTAATTATCACACAATAAATTACATATAAAGAATTTTTAATATTTTAAAAAATAAATATGCTTAAATATTTTTATTTTATAGCAATCTCATATTCCAAGTAATCTTACATTTCCAGCAATCACATTTCTATCGGTAATCTAAGATCCCTCCAACCAAACGCACCGTAAGTGTTTTTGGTCAGAATCGTCCAATTGGAGCATAACACACACACAGAAACATCAGCATATTCAATCAGATAAAATAAAAAAGAAACGCAGCGATAGTAATTTTCATCAATGTTCCCCAATTTTAATCGGTAACACAGAATCACATATCCATTGTAGTTTCTACCAGTCTTACCCAATTAATTATCACATAAACAAGGATGCATGGTAAATAGAAAATAATAAAAAAATGTACCTTTGGAAGAAATTGACGACGACGATGAGGAAAAACGCCCGCGGACTCACCGAAGGATGACAGACGACGGCGGACTCGGCGACAGACTCAAACGAAAGATGACAGTCACAGACGATGGGGGCGAAAGGGCGAACAAACAGACAGACTATTGATGGACTTGTCGCCGGAGATGGCCGACGGGAGACGTCGGACGGTGAGGAATGGAATTGGGGTGATTCGATTTAAGATAATTAGGGTGCGTTTCGTAAAACCCCAAAAAAACTCAGAATTTAACCATGAAAAACATAAGGAAACTTGTGGAAAACGCTTATATAATGATTCCCTAATCGGGCACGTTTGGTTCCTTAATTGGGAGGTATTGGACCTCACAGTATTATTATTGTGTACTTCCTCCGTTTTTTAAAGATAGGTACTGACCAACCCAGCACGCAGTCCAATGCACAATTTAAACCATTAATAACTCAAATTCGGTAGAAGTAAAAATTCTAAAACTTCGGTATTTAAAAACTACAAGATGAGACGAATCTAACAAGATCTCACTTGGCTATATTTTAACTTGTATATCTATGATAAAACTTCAAATTAAAGTGTTTAGGTGAATAGTGTCAATTTTACCAATGTAGCTATCTTTTCTAAACGGAGGGAGTATAAAATTAATACTTCCTCAGTTTCCGTGAAAGTGCAACATTCACCCAATGCACGCAGTCCAATGCATATTTTAAACTATTAATAACTTAAATTCGGTATAAGTAAAAAATTTAAAAGTTTGATATTTAAAAACTAAATGACGAGACGAATCCAACAAGATCTCACTTGACTATTTATTTCCTTGTATAACTATGATAAAAATTAGAGTCAAAATCGAACAATAAATAGTAGCAAATAGTGCTTTGTTGCACTATAGTCTATCACAAAAACAGAGGTAGTACTTTCACTAACCAGTGTTTGGTAATTTTTGAGCTCTGTATATGTATTAAAATAATGAGGAGTCTCCCGCATAACTTAATACCTCGGTGGAGTGCGGGTTTACTCAGCATTACTTTTTTTTCCTTCCTCTTCCCTTTTTCTCCTTTCTTCCTCCCCGCTCCATCTCCTCCATCGTTCCCCTGCCCTTCTTCCCGGCCCATCCCCTTCCCCCAGCCCTTCCTCTCCACGCCATCTCCTTGTCTTAACTGCGGCACCTTTATCGTGCGCTCTCCAATCTCCCACGCCCCCAAACTCCCACTCACACATCCACAACCCGACAATCCACAGCCCACACACGACTCCGACACGTATAGGAGGGCGGCGGTGCAGGTAGAAAGCCCTTCATTGTTGCAACTGCTTCCCCCTTCAATTCAGGATGGGTTCTTGTTCCTACTTTACTTTCACTGTTTTGTATTTCTGTAGATTTTTGTTGCGCTTGGGGTATGTAAATTTAACTGCATCTATTTCTCTTGTAGACATTGTAATTAATTGCTCTCTACATATTCGATATATTGTCTCTGAAAGTATTTTATGTATTGGGAAAAAAAATTAAATATATAATATTCTAGATTTTCTGTTTTGAGTTGTAATTTATGAATAGAATTAAGTATTTCATTTTCTATGTTATTTGAGTACCTGAGATTTTCTGTGTTTTCTAGGATTCTATGGATATGTTTATTATAATGGGTGCTTTGGAGTATGAATGTTTATTAATTGGATTTGTTAGTTTAATCGTATGGAGTTGAAGCTAGGGCAGTGTATTGATTTCATGACATTGGACTTGTTGTAGTACAATACTACTAAAATATTGGTTTGTTGCATAAACAACAACCACCCCAAAATATGATTCCCAATCTAACCAAACACAATAGTCTTAAAACATCAAAAAATATGATTTTCAGCAATGTCATATTCCCAGTAATGTTACATTCCCAGCAATTACATTTCCATTGATAATCTAATATCCCTCCAACCAAACGCACCGTAAGTGTTTTTGGTCAGAATCGTCCAATTGGAGCATAACACATACACACAGAAACATCAGCATATTCAATCAGATAAAATAAAAAAGAAACGCAGCAATAGTAATTTTCATCAATGTTCCCCAATTTTAATCGGTAACACAGAATCGCATATCCATTGTAGTTTCTACCAGTCTTACCCAATTAATTATCACATAAACAAGGATGCACAGTAAATAGAAAATAATAAAAAAATGTACCTTTGGAAGAAATTGACGACGACGATGAGGAAAAACGCCCGCGGACTCACCGAAGGATGACAGACGACGGCGGACTCGGCGACAGACTCAAACGAAAGATGACAGTCACAGACGATGGGGGCGAACGGGCGAACAAACAGACAGACTATTGATGGACTTGTCGCCGGAGATGGCCGACGGGAGACGTCGGACGGTGAGGAATGGAATTGGGGTGATTCGATTTAAGATAATTAGGGTGCGTTTCGTAAAACCCCCACAAAAACTCAGAATTTAACCGTGAAAAACATAAGGAAACTTGTGGAAAATGCTTATATAATGATTCCCTAATCCCTAATGCTTCAAACAATTTTGTATACTTAAATAAAATTCTATTAATCTACACTCGCTTCCACCGACCGCACACACCGACCGACCAATCACGGGTCGGATTTACCGACCGGCCCACCGACCGCACGCTGCGGTCGGTGCCAAACAGCCGTAAGGGGCCCCCGGTCTTGTGGCAACCAACGCACCGACCGTTCAAATTTTTTTATTTGAATTATTTTTTTAAAAAAAAATAGTCTACCGACCGCATTACCGACCGAATTTGCGGTCTCTAAAACTTTTTTCATTTATTTTATATTTTTATAAAATATCTCTTTGATTATTTTTAGAATACAATTATGCTTTTTTGAGCTATTAAATTATTCATTTTTTTATAATTTATTTATTAAATTATTTTATATTTTAATTATTTATTTATTTTATAATTTAATCAAATTTATCTTACTTTTGAAATGATCTTATTATTTTATTTAATTTATTTATTTTAATTAATTATTTAATTAATTTTATTTTATATTTTATTTAATTAATTTAATTGTTTTTATTTAATTAATATAATTTTAGTTTTTATTTTATATTTTAAATACACATATATATGTATATATGTATTTAAATAGGTTATATATAAAGCATTTCATAGGATAACATAAAACATTAGTTGCACAGACGGTACGTGCGCGAGGGGAACTTGGGGTGGACTCGGGTTCGAGTCCTCTCTTTAACAAAACCTTTCAAATATACTACATTTGAGAAGGTATACTTTATAGGACACGTAGCGGAAAATGATTGATCATTTAAAGAGCTAGCCAAGTTGGTTAGGGTTGTGGTTGGGTGTCGTTGAGGTGCTCGGTTCGAACCCTCCGAGAACATTTTTTTATAGAAGAGAATTACCACTGACCGCACCTGCGGTCGGTAGTGCGGTCGGTGGCGGGTTCCCGGACCTTTTGGAACCAGGCTATACCGACCCCAAATGTGGTCGGTGCAGCGGTCGGTGTGCCGACCACATTTGGTTGCTTCTCGGCCGCCTACCAGCTTTTTACCGACCGACCAATTCGGTCGGTGGTGCGGTCGGTGAGCCCGAAGACGACCCGTCTCTAGGGGCTACCAACCGGATTTTTTCGGTCGGTGCACGAGATTTTTTCTTGTAGTGCTATTATGCTTACTTTATTATAATTAAATAATCAATTAATTATAAATTAATTAATTGGAATATTATAGACTTGAAATGGGCTGACTAAACATAGCCTTTAGGATTATAAAATTTTGAAGACTGTTTTTTTTCTTGGCTGAACAATATATGAAATGAGCGGTGGGTCTCATGTCACACAAATTATAAAACAACAAATGAGAGGTATAGGGCTCAGGCGTGGAATCGAAGGAGTCAGAGTCAATTGTCCTCATCTGTTGAAGGCAATTTTATTAATTTAACAATACTATT
Source organism: Hygrophila difformis (assembly GCA_030278955.1). Classification (NCBI taxonomy): domain Eukaryota; kingdom Viridiplantae; phylum Streptophyta; class Magnoliopsida; order Lamiales; family Acanthaceae; genus Hygrophila; species Hygrophila difformis. Next base: position 80,436,592 of record JAOANR010000001.1, read on the forward strand.
TATTATTATCATTTAATTTTAATTATTAGTATTTTTGGTGAATTAATAGATTTCTCAAAATGGATTGAAGATAGTTTTATTAATTTAACTATACTAGCTATTTAATTTTTAATAAATTTTGTATTGTTATTAAAATTACACTGGAAAAAATTCCGAGCCTTTGTTGCCTGTTGTGCAAACAAAATTACATTGAAAATTGAATTAATAAATTATTAGAATATAAATTGAAATTTTAAAAATATTTATTAAATTTACTATCATCCAAAACATATTTTAATAATAATATTATTATTTTATAAAGAAAATATAATGAAACTATTATTTTGTCCACTTATGAATTGCATTCTGAATAAGAGAGGACTAGGGGCCTTAAATGCTTGGAACCATAATATTCATTGAATTTAGCTTATGTTTGGATGATTTATTTATTTTGGTGCTATTTTTCGTTTCTGTTTAAAATATAAAACCTTGTTTTTCTAAATAAAATTATCTTTAAAAGTGGTTACATAAATAAACCAAAGTACGTTTTGTCATACGTGAAAATGGTACTCCCTTCGTCCCACGAAGTTTGACACTTATTCATTTTTTGGGTGTCCCACGAAGTTTGACACATTTCCATTTTTAGATAAATTAAATTAATATAAGTTTGATTAGAATTTTAATTATTGTCAAATCCCATTAAAATAATCACTTTTACTATTCTGCACAAATTCCAATATAATTTTATTTTTCTACACAAAATCCCTTGTATTTCTTTAATTCTTAATATTTTGAAATTTGTACAGATAAAAATTGTATAAAATACATATTTTAAAACTACACGATTAGATGATTCTAACAAGACTATAATTGATTATTTTTCTCTAATTACATCAATACGATAACATTAAGTCAAAGTTAAATAATAAACAATATCAAAATTTATTAGAATCTTAAATACAAACACTCACACTACTTTAGCTACTAAACCTCACTACCTAAATTACCGTGCCCAAAAGAAAGGTGTCAAATTTCGTGGGACGGAGATAGTATAATTTTTTTTTTTGAGGAGTCATTGAAGGCCTGAAAATGGATGGTGAGAGCCTATACCACACAATTACAAAATGGTATAATTTGTTTGGATTCACTTAAAACTATTTGATAAAAATGCTTTTATTTTTTAAAATAAATAGGGGCCTTATTATAGGACTTTCTGACCGTTGTTTCACAAATGAATATTTGAAGTCCTTGAGCAATATGATATGTGTAATTTGGTTGAGGTACAAATATATAATCGAATTTCAATGGTGAAAACACAATTATATTTAGAGGATTTTTACTTTTATACTACTATACATTTAGTATAGTAATTCAGTTCGTTTCTATTAGTTTTTATTAAAAATAAAATACCATTTAAAAAAAAAATCTAAAAATCATGTATACAAAACCCTAGGGCTATATTTACTCTCATATTATTCATTTTTATATATTCTTTATTCTAATTTAGGACCTTGACTCAAGATACCTTTCATAACAACAATTCTCAAATTCATTACCGATACAACATTATCCCGTCTAGCTCATTTTGTTGGCTGTTCTTATAATTTTTTTTTTAAAAATTGTTATTAAATTAAATTTGGGATCAACTCGATTAAAAACTCGAATTACCTCAAAAATGGGTTAAAGAGTTGTACTTGTACAAGTCCTATTTACTACGAGTATAAGTTTTGCCACTTGTCATGCTATTATTACTATAGAATTAAAGTCAATATAGAGTACTATTTTTAGGTGTTTGAATGTTCACAATATATTTTTTTTTTGACACACTATAAGAAACAAAGAAAGAAAAATTAGATAAAAAAGCAGAGAAAAAAGAAAAACAAGAAAACCTAAATAAGAACAATCCGCAACTCAACGACGAATGTAAACCTCACCACTTGCATCGGCATCCATCAGAGCTTGTATGTCATCTGGGGGAAAAGTCCACGTCGTATAAAATTCATCCATCCGAGCCATTTTCCTAGCCAAAGCATCTGCCACTTTATTACCTCACGAAAGACATGGCGCAAGTCGCAACCCACCATTCTCCTAAGCACATCCCAAATTCTCTTTTAGAAGCGGCCAGAGCCCATGCCATGGTGTTGCCACCCCAGTTAATCGTAAAAACTCACTAGAATCAACATAACAATGGTTTAGCTTGACTCCAATTGACTGTGCCAAACGCAATCGATGACAAACTGCCAACAATTCCAATTCTAATACTCCTACATCATGACGCCCCAGCTGACCACCACACGCACCAATTGAAGAACCATCTGCTCGCCTCAAACCGCCCCAAATCCTGATCTGATCTACCCTGCCCAGGTTAGGGATGACAATGGGTCCGGGTCAGAACCGAGAATCGAGAAAGACCCGAGCTTGGGTCGGGTCTTGGGTCTTACAAAATGGACCCAAAACCGACCCATTGCCATCCTAAGGATGACAATGGGTCCGGGTCAGACCCAGAACCGAACCGAACCCGAGCCCTGGGTTGGGTCTTGGGTCTTGGCGGAACAGACCCAGACCCGACCCATTGCCATCCCTAGCCCAGGTAGGACGCATCCATCAGTATAAAGGAACATGTCGGATGTCCCTTCTTCCCGCCGGCTAACCGTTCGAAATGAAGGTTGAAAAATGATTATGTATTTACAACAGGCTACAAAAATGCCAAAAAAATTATACCAGGATGGGTGGTACATAATATATACATCTCATTTTAAAATATTATAACACTCATTTATATAAATATTAAAAATTAATTACAAATTATATACTCATTTTTTTATCAGTTACAGTGTGACTTTTGCTACTGGCTTTGACTTAAATTTTTATTATAGTTATACAAGTTAAAATATAGCCAAATGGGATCTTGTTAGATTCGTATCGTCTTGTAATTTTTAAATATCAAATTTTTAGAATTTTTTTACTTGTACCGAACTTGAATTATTGATGATTTAAAATGTATATTGAACTGCGTGAAAAGTGTATCCGTAATAAGTAAAAAAAACTGAGGGAGTATTATATTCTGCTCATTTGTTCATGATCTTCTTTTTACAATAATACTGTTTTTTTTTTGAGGAAAAAAGTGATGTTTCATTCATAATCCATAAATAGTTCACAACCCCAACAATAGCAAAGCTCATTCCGAGGAGATTGGTCCGACTACTACCCAACATATGCAAAAAGGCCCCTAATATAACAATACTAAAATAAGCCTCATCAATAAACAGTAAGCCAGCGACCGGTGACATTGGATGCAAGCCACCACCTCGGCAATGGCTACAACGCAGCACCTACAGCATGAGCAAAAGATCCCCATCGAAGGAGCTATTGCAGCAGCACACCCACAACAGCAACCTTCATAACTTGGTTTAGAGGCCACATAATTTATCCCTCATACTGACCACACAACAGCTACCAAAAAAAAAACACATACTCAGCAAAGACTTGGCCCTTTCTTTTTCTTCCATAGCGTGAGAGACAGCCAGTATCAGGTTAAAGCTTCCTTCAACCTCTCTTTGTGTAGGAGAGAAATCAATTATCAACCATCACTGAAGCCATCCCTTATTGCACTTCGTATCCGTATCTTAAGCAACATTAGGAATGATGAACCAGAGAAACAATCCCAAAACCATGCTTGAAATTCACCTCCCTGCAAATAGGGATGTAAACGGGTAGGGTAGGGTACGGGTAGGCCACCTCCACTCACTACCCGAAATATAATTATCCTACCCTTACCCTACCCTATTACCCTAAAATTAAATATCGGGTAGGATTCGGGTAATACCCGTCGGATATGCGGATTATCCGTGGGTAAACGGGTACCCGAAATCTTAAATATTACATAGTTAACCACTCTACCCGACCCAACTTTAATAAAGAAAAAAATTATTTTTCACCATAAAAAGAAATAAAACATTCATTATCGCACGAGAACAAAATTTAAAAGAATATTTAAAAGAAACCGCTAAAGCAACATAAATAAATATTGTAATATTTAAGAATATTCAGTAAAAAAAATTCATAAATCTTTATACTGCCAATCTCAAACGTTAATAAATTTGAAATATAAAAAATAAATAAATAAATAAACAATCATATAAATATATCTCAATATATAATATAAATTAAATATATATAAGTATATATAGATAAATAAATAAATATATATATTTAATCGGGTAATCGGGTAGGGTAATCGGGTAATATATGAAATCCGTACCCTACCCGCACCCGATATGATTTATTTTGGTTTCGGGTAATATCCTACCCGATTACCCGATTATCTCTACCCTACCCTACCCGATACCCGATTACCCGACGGGTTACCCGACCCTACGGGTAAAGTTGACATCCCTACCTGCAAATACTCAAATCCAATGTATAGCTAGCAAAGGGCCTGGGAAATTAACAAATTAACAGGGTCCAAGGGGTTGGGGAAAGACGAAGTAGGTTGAGGAAAAGGAAGATAGGATAGTAAAAACGGAATGAGTTGAGGAACCATCAAAATCCATAGTCAATTTCATAGCAAAACGGAACACCCATGGAGCTTATCACAACTCAAAATGCTAACCTTTTTTTTTTTTTTTAATAGAATTTCTGGAAGTAGATGCTCCTGCTTGCAAAATTCCAGAGCTCCCCTTAGCGTTTTGAATTCAAATGACTTTCACTTTCTTTTTTTTTTCTTCAGCTACTAAAACTCTCACTTTTTTTTTTCTTCTCTCTCTTTTTTTTTTTTTCTTCAGGGGGCATCTTAGATATCAGAACTAGGACCAAAGATATAATTGGCAACTACTCTTCTCAATTACGAACCCTAAAAACCCAATCACATAGCACTACGCTCACACCCACACACCTACGCTTATCATTCTCAGTACCAATCCATTCCCAAAAACAAGCATTACACCATCCCAAAGAGTTTTTCATTTCCAAATTCGTGAGAAGTTCCTGAACAACCCAAGGTGCGAGAGTAAAGAATGGCTAAAAAGGAGGAGGCTCAGATTAAAAGGGCGTTATTTGAGTAAAGAAAGGCGATGGAGGCATCATTTGAGATCAAACATGGCTAATAAACCAAACATGTTCTTCCCAATGCCCTTATGCTAAACAATACACTGGAAATGAATATATGCAAGCTCAAAGTGTATAATTAAGCATGTTAAGGAATGTCAAAACGAACACCACAAAAGTATGCATTGATAGACGACAAGCCCAGATCTCACCAGATAGTAAGTACAATGGCCCAAATTTGCAATGAGGAATCCTCAGTCCCGTAGCAATTCCAGATCAGCCTTACCGAAGCCCAAGAGAAGCAGTAGTAGCTGCAATATCAAAAAACCAGCATTCTTCCACTTTTTTTTTTCTTTTTTTTTTTTCTTTTTTCTCTTTTTTTTTTCCTTTTTTTTTCTTTTTTTTCTTTTCTTTTTTCTTTTTTTCTCTTTTTTTTTTTTCTGATTCAAATCCAATCACGATATGTCGTTCAATATAATCCGATCAAGAATTAGAGCTAATGTCCCTTCTGATCTCAATACCACAAAGAATTTCCAAGCAAGTCTTCTGACCATCATCCCAGTAACCTTTCTAACCAGCCTTTTTTCTCATTATCAATTCATCCCAATAATACTGTATTATGTTCTTAATAATATAACAATTGTAAAAAGATAAAAGAAATACTTAAAAATTTTTTTGTATACCCTTAGATAGTACTACTATTTAATAAGTAAAAGAGGGATTACACAGGGACGTTTAAATTAATCTTAGTGGGTGTTTGGATGAGCGATATGAAACTGATTATCTAATTATTTTGTTTTCAAAACGCAAATAAGGCGTTTTGAAAACGCAATAATCAGATAATCTATTTTATTGCAACATATCCAAACACCCTCTTAATTACTGAATAAAAAATCAATGAACGACTAATGGTCATATGCACGCACCGCCCATAACTATTACTTCCTCCGTCCCAACAATTACGTCTCATTTTGATTTTTGATACTGTTCATTTATCGACTTTGATTTAATATTATTGCAATTATAAACGAAACAATATATTCAAGTTCGGTGTTGTTAGATTCGTCTAATTATGTGGTTTTAGAATATATGTTTCATATTATTTTTATTTATAAACTTTGAAGATTTTAACCATTAAATAAATGCATTGGATAGTGTGGTCTAAAAGTTTCAGACAAAAATTAAATAATATTTATGATAGAGGGAGTATTATTTGTAATTCAATAAATAAAATATGCCATAATCTTCAATAATTTTGACTAACATAAGTTTATATTATAAGTTAGACACCAAATTAAATTAATCTTAATTGCATTTGTTTATATATATATATTTTTTTTCTTTTTGGTTATGATCTCTTGTCCTCGCCCACCCTTTTGTACATTTGTTTCATTGGTTTTGTGTTTTGTTTATGTTATTTTTTTCCCCTCCTTTTATTTTATTACTGGTACTCGCGGGTCAGGGGCTCCAAAAAAAATTTGATGATGTATTTGCAGATCTTATCTTTTGGGACTTTTTTTTTTGGGCGAGAAGCCAATGCTAGACAAGAAAGGTGTGAGCTCATACTACATAAATTACAAAGGGACAGTAGTGAAGAGATAGGGGCCGGGTGTATTTGGAAGACATGGATTTTACCACTTGGACAAATTCTCATCCCATCTTTTTGGCCTATTTGATTTTTTTTTATGTATAGTGTGTGTTTGTAATTTGTAATAGCATTGGTCTATACACAAATACACAATCTTGAAAAAATGTGTGAAATGTAATGAGACGAGAGTATTGTGAGTGCTAGAGGAGACTGAGGAGTGTTTTCTACAAACGCGGGGTTTACACCTTGTTTAATTCGATGTGGATCGAAACCGTTTTGATACCATGGATAAGAGGTTTACACATAAAATTATTAATGGGTGATAGGTAAAATTGCTCTTTAACCATATATACTCATGTGATGACTACGGTACATCACATGTGAGATCTCTAACATGTTTTCGATACATATGCATCTCATTTCAAATTGCACATATTAAATCGACGATGGACAATATGCATAGATTTATCATCATGTTGTGACTTGTGCCATGTGAATCAATTAATAAACGAATGTTTGGACATTAATTTGTCATGAACATATATAAGCATCCAAGTGGATGTACTATGCTAAAAAATTTTTTTTCCATGACTCCATTATTAAAATGTATAGTTGAATTTAAAAAGAAAACTCAAACCCTAATCCAAATTTTTTAAAAAGAGTCGTATTTATGCCTATAAAATATAGGGTGCGCAATCGCTTCACTACTCTTTCATATTTCAAACCACAATCACCAAGAAAATCCATCAATGGGGTCTTCTCTCCGCAGATCTCACTTCGTGCTCTTCTCCTTCATGGCCAAAGGCCACACCATCCCCCTTATCTACCTCGCCCGCCTCCTCCACCGCCGCTCCGCCGCCGTCACCATCTTCACCACACCCGCCAACTCTGCCCCCATCTGCTCCGCCCTCGAGGACACCGATGTATCCATCCTCCAACTTCCCTTCCCGGAAAACATCCCCGGCGTCCCTCCCGGTGTTGAAAACACCCATGACCTCTCTACCATGGCCGCCTTCGTACCCTTTGCCAAATCCACCCAATTGATGCAAAAAGACTTCGAACACGCCATTGAAACCCTCCACCCGCCGCTTTCCTGCATCATCTCCGATGGTTTCCTTGGCTGGACTCTCCAATCCGCGCAGAAATTCCGCGTCCCCAGGCTGGTGTTCTTCGGGATGGGAAACTTTTCGGCCACCATGTACCAAGTTTTGGTCAAGGAAAGGCCCCATGTTGATACAAAATCAGCTGATGATCCCTTTTTCGTGCCTGGATTTGATAATTTGAAGTTGACAAGAAACGATTTTAATCCACCGTGGAATGAAATTGAGCCCTCCGGCAATTTTGTCGATTTCATGGGGCAGCAGGCTATTTCAATGGCGATGAGTCATGGAATGATCGTCAATAGTTTTTATGAAATTGAAAAGTGTTTCGCCGATTATTGGAATGAAAAAATCGGCCCTAAAGCGTTTTGCATCGGTCCGGTGTCGGAGGCGGCAGCGCCGCCGCCTCCACCGCAGCCGGAAAGGCCGAATTACGTGAAATTTCTAGACGAGAAACTGGCGAAGGGGGAATCGGTTTTGTACGTGGCGTTCGGGACTCAGGCGGAGGTTTCTGGCGACCAATTGGGGGAAATCGCCACCGGATTGGAGAAATCAGGAGTGAACTTCCTGTGGGTTCTGAAGCCGGAAAGATCGAATTTTGCACTTAAATTCATCAACAGGACGGAGAATCAGGGACTTGTGGTGGAAGAATGGGTCGATCAGCTGCAAATTTTGAATCACGGTGCGGTGAAGGGGTTTCTCAGCCACTGCGGGTGGAATTCGGTGATGGAGAGCGTATCCGCCGGAGTTCCGATAATTGCGATGCCGTTCATGGCGGAGCAGCATCTGAATGCACGGCTGGTAGCGGAGGTGGCCGGCGTGGGGTTGAGGGTGATGCCGAGGAGTGGATCAGTGAGGGGATTTGTGGAGGCGGAGGAGGTGGAGAGAGCGGTGAGGGTGGTGATGGATGAAGGGGAGAAAGGGGAGGGAGTGCGGAGGAAGGCGGCGGAGTATGGAGTGGCGGCGCGTGCGGCTACGGAAGAAGGGGGTTCGTCTATGCTTGCGTTGGATAAGCTGATTCAGGAAGTCAACAATAGTACTCATAAATTCTGCTGCTGTGCTGCATACTAAAAATAGCAGCAGGGAGTGTGTTATGTTCAATATAGTTACTGTGCGGATGATTTATTCTTACCCATATGCGGACGTGTTCTCACTATTGTGACCTTGTGCTACGTGTCTAGGTTTGGTAGTGCCCTTCCATTCAGACGCAATTAATAAAAAAAGGAAGCTGGATCACTCAATTCCCTAATTAGTGGGAGTAATGAGTGGAATGATTGGAAACTTCCTTCTCTTGCATGATTAAAGGGAAAATGCTAATCTGGACATTGATCTTGCCGGAGGGGATTCGGATTCGATCTAGACGCTCTCTCAAAAATCCGGCGGGTGTGGGGATGATAGACCTCAACTTTTTGCCTGACGAATTGGCTGAAGGTGATACGACGCCAGAAGATTGCGGATACGATGCACACGATGATGAATTGTTGCATATCGTCAACGAACTCAATAACACGAAATGGAATGGATGAAGAAGGTGGTGATGCGGGTGTGGTTAGTGATTCGGTGGCCGAGACATTAGCAGAAACTAATGCCAATCCGGACGAATCATCCTGTAGCCGTGTAACATTGGTGATGTCAGGTAATAGTTGTACGAGAATGAATCATTATTTCTGTTCATGTTTTTACAGCCAATTCTCTTTGATTGTGGACGATGATGATGGTTTTTTTGAAGGAAATGAATCATTATCTATTCTCATTATTTTCCAGATATAAAAGACTTTGAAGGTCTAGAGTTCAAAACTGTTAGGGATGCCTATAATGCATACCTCAACTTTGCACATGGTCGTGGGTTTTCGGTGCGCAAGGAATACGAAAGATGTTTAGCGAAAGATAAAAGCCTGGTCAGGTGGATGCTATACTGCTGTAGCAAGCAGGGGTACAAGGTGAACAGTAAGGTTAATCCGGCGAATAAACTAATTATGGTGGATGATGCAATACTGTGCTATTTGCATAATATGTATGTGATCTTTGAAAGCAGACTGGATGATATGTTCGAAGCATTGTTGTGCTCCGGCTAGGATAATCATTAAGGTTGTGCAAAGTAGAAACTAATTATGGTGGAAATGGATAATTGTTTATAGTAACTGAGCAAAATGAACTTGTATGATATCGTGATGGGTGTGTGTTGATTTGTTCGATGGTTATTCTTATTCACATTCTTGGACTTGTGGGTGGTGAAGTGATTAATTGAATTAATTATAGTGTTATGTCCCCACTGTATGTGTGATATGGGCAATACATGTGAATGCTATTAAATGTGCTGCTGCGTGATGTGTGTAATTAATCAGCACATTTTTTCAGGTATGCATTCCTGGAATGCATGAATGGTGAGACTAAGGCTGTGTAATGTATGACTGCAATACTGTGCTATTTGCGTAATATGTATGTGATCTTTGAAAGCATAATGGATGATATGTTCGATGCATTGTTGTGCTCCGGCTATGATAATCATTAAGGGTGTGCAAAGTAAAAACTAATTCTGGTGGAAATGGGTAATTGTTTTAAGTAACTGAGCATATTGATCGTGTATGTTATCGTGATGGGTGTGTGTTGATTTGTTTGATGGATATTCTTGTCGACATTCTTGGACTTGTGGGTGTTGAATTGATTAACTGAATTAATTGTAATGTTATGTCCCCGCTGTATGTGTGATATGTGCAATACATGTGAATGCTATTAAATGTGCTGCTGCGTGATGTGTGTAATTAATCAGCACACTTTTTCAGGTGCTCACCCAGTGAGCATAATCAAACACACATTTTAACTGCCTAGACCAAACACACAATTCGAAATAAAAAATCCCACATGAAGAAAACACCAACAACTTAATGTATAATGATAAATTAAACACTAAATCGGGAATTGGGGGAGCACTACGCCGCTTAACGGGATGCCGAAACAGAAAAAAAAAAAAAGAAAAAAAAACAGAGACTATCGGCATCAAAATTACAAAACGGAGAGGATAAACTACTCACTCGGTTTGATTCTCGTGTGGTTCCATATCGATAATGAGCGAGGCAAAGAACTGGAGTCGTCCGCTGGAACGGCCAATCGAACCTCCGTCGTGCGTCGGATATGGTGGTGTTGAAAACCCTCTAAATCTGCCTCTTGCGTGTTCTCGGTTTTGAGAAATGATATGTTGCCCTCGATGAGTGCGGTGTTATACAATTAAAAGTGGAATGCTATAATAAAAAGACAACATTTGGTCAATGGATAATGAGACAACAAAAACCCCACAAAATCTTCTAAAAATTTAAAAAAATACTCAAAATCCAATATGATTTCGGACAACATTACTTACCAATGACACGTGTAATAAAAATATTCATTCCAAAATCTACCCCACGATTGCCGGATATTAAATTTTGTAACCTCCCCACAAAACACTCAATTAATGATAATTTAAAAAGGAAACTAACTACACAAAAAAACTGCCATATGCGACATACCAACATAATAGCACAAACCAACCACCTCTAGAACACTCCGGAGATGCGGACTCCGGACCATAACCCATTCGTGTTATGTTATCTGTAGCTTATAAAAAGAGTACTACTTTTCCATTCCGGTTTTGGTGCTGGCAATTTTCATCATACGAAAAATGATGTTAGCCCAATGAAAAATAATACTCCCTCCCTCCGTCCCATTTAAGATAGGTTTTGGTGCTGGCAATTTTCATCCTACGAAAAATGATGTTAGCCCAATGAAAAATAATACTCCCTCCGTCCCATTTAAGATATCTTGTTTGATTTCTACACACAATCCAATGCACTTTTTAAATAGATCATATCTCAAAATATATATAAGAAAAAATTATGTGAAATATATATTCTAAAACTATACGAATAGACGAATCTAACAAGATCGAACTCGAATATTTTTTTTTAAATATTTACTTGCAATAATATTGAGTCAAAGTAAACAATGAACAATGCCAAAAAATCAAACAGGACGTCTGAAGTGGGACGGAGGGAGTATTGCCCATTTTATAATATTCTATCATTTTTTCATACGCACATATTATTTCGCACAGACATCATTTTTCATTACTCTGATATTATTTTTCTATACATAGCCATCATTCTATATTGCATTATAGTAGTATTTGACAGCACACAAGCCACACCCTCCTTTTTCTATAGTAAAAGTGTATCTGCATACTCAGTAGTATAGTACAAATTCCATTCTTTTTAGAAATGCACCATTTGAACGCAGGTTAATACACATTTTCAACCATTAATAATTTAAATTATGTATAATAAAAAATTATAAAAATTTGATATTATAAAACTACAGACGAATCTAACAAGATCCCACTTTTTGACTATATAATTTCTTTAATAACTATGATAAAAATTTAACACAATAATAAATTGTGAATAGTGCACAAATTTCTAATATTGCAATTCACAAATACGGAGGGAGTAGCATTTTATTCTTATAGTAACTAGTCAGCCCACCCGCGGTACCCGCGGGATGTAAAATCGGGAGTAATATATTTATATGTTCATATAAAAAATATTATGTAATTATTATTATTAGATCCTACAGTCAAGATATAATTTATATGTTAGAATAATGAATGAAAATTTCAATAACATCGCACAACATTATCCGTGGATTTGTTCCACCCGACGACTGTTGATTTTACACAAAAAAAATCAAATCGGACTTTCTTCTCACACGCAACACAGTTCTTAAGAAATTTATTTATTATTTCAATATTTAAGAATTTTAAATGAAATATACAGCTTTGGTCCTGTAATTAAGAAAAGTATTGTATATTGAATATTTAAACATTTATATTAAACAATACTATATATACATTATCTCTCTATAAATACGGGAAGTTTGACTCAAATTGATCGATTATTGTAAGAAAACATTTATATTATATTAAATATAATATAAATTTTAAAAACATAAATAAATTTATATGTAAATTTAATTGTATTATTATTATTATTATTATATTATTATTATTATTATTTCGTCATGTAAATTTACCAATTTTGTGCTAGCACACCCGTCTGCGCAATGCGCGTGGATGTAAAGTTTTAAAAAATTTATAAAATAGAAAATAAAGAATATTATTCTCCTCACTATTTCGAAGTTAAAGATGAAAATAAGCACAAAATTGTATGTTATTAAAAATAAAATCATTAAAAGATTATATTACACGAACTTCAATTTGTTATTCTTATTTTTGGGACATTTATTGTATAATACTCCCTCTGTTCCATTCCAAATGTCATACTTACTATTTTTGGATGTCCCATTACAAATGTCTTCTTTCTATAAATAGAAATAATTTTCCCCTCCAACAACTATGTGGACCCCACCATATACTCACAAACCAACTCTACCTTAATTCCCGTGCTCAACAGTAACAAGACACTTGGAGTGGGACGGAGGGAGTAACATGCTTTAGAGATTGACCTTGGCTTTTGTGGATAGTCATCATAGCATAATAAACAATTAGTTAAAACTGACGTCTTGAAAATTTAAACGGTATTCTATGATTAAATGAGGTCAAACTCATTCGTGGAATAAACACTATTTGTCTACTGCTTTCTCGAATCAATACTTCACCCCGCAGGATATTTTTTTCCATTATTGTCGAAACCAATATACTGTCAGTTAATACTTCACTCCAGAATAGTTTTTCCTATTCTTTTCGGAACCAAGGTAATGCCAGTCAATACTTCACCCGCAAGACTTCATTTCTCATTCTCGTCGTAACCAATGTAATGTCAGTCAATACTTCACACTCCAAGAGATTTTTTTTTCACACTATTGTCGGAACCAATGTACTGTCTGTCAATACTTCATCCACATGATATTTTTTTCTCACTGTAGTCTGGACCAATGTACTGTCAGTCAATACTTCACCTTCCACGATATTTTTTCACACTATCGTCAGAACCAATGTACTGTCAGTCAATGCTTCACCATCCAGGACATTTTTTCCCACTCTCGTCGGAACCAATGTACCCACCCGCGCAATGCGCATGGATGTAAAGTTTTAAAAAAAATTATAAAATAGAAAAAAATAGTACTATTCTCCTCACTTAGTTAAAAATAATTGAAAAAATTATCACAAAATTGTATGTTATTAAAAATAAAACCATTAAAAGATTATATTACATAAACTTCAATTTATTATTCTTATTATGATCACAGCAAGTTGAACACCATTCAATATCTCATTGGAATTTCAATTTCATTAAAGATGATCGCAATTCGAACATCCTCAATGATCTCATTATCATACGCATTGATTTAAAGCGAAAAAATTCAACTATTTGCTTACATGAATGAACAATACTTTCAAACGTATGTCCCATATAAAATTAATATTTTACCATTTCCTTCTAATTTAAAATTTCGAGAAGCTCAATGGCATTGAAACTCGATTTCATTCCCAAGTTAAACAAATGATTGTCAGTCAAACACCTCACTCGCCCATGATCTCATTGGAATTTAAATTTCATTGAAGATGATCGCCAGTCGAACAATCCCCCAATGATCTCATTATCATACGCATTGATTTGAAATGAAAAAGTTCCAACTATTTGCTTACATGAATGAACAGTACTTTCAAACGCAGGACCAAAACCACAATATATAAAAAAGAATAGAGTATGCACATCAAAGTAATTTTTCAAAATATACACTTCATCTGCTCTCATATAAATAATTCATTTTCATAGTGTCAACTATTCATTAAATATTTTTTATCAAATTTTTAACATAATTATATATAAAAATTATTGTTAAATGAGATGTTAAATTAGTCTAATCACATAGTTTTATAATTTTTTTTTATAATTTTTACTTATCTATAATTTGAGTTATTAACATTTATAAATATGTCTTGGACTGTGTTAAACGCAGAGATCGACCATTTAAAAGAAAACATAAAAATAGTATATCTTTATATATGAAACGCAAGTTTGAAAGAATTATGTAGTAATATTACTTTGATATAAAAATTGGTTTAATATAAAAGCAAAAAAATAACCGAAATAATATATTAAAAATAATTTCAATTTAGCTAACTTAATAATTAATGATAACACAAACTGTGTGTCTTAAGCTATAATCAGAATTAGAAATGAATCAAAAAACAAAGTGTCAAAAGTGCACATTCAGTAACACAATTTCCTAAAACATATGATCAACATATGATCAAGAAAGAAAACCAACTGCAAAACTACATTATTATTATTATCAAGATGCCCCAAGAAAAATATACATCAAGAAAATAAGCTAAACAACTAACGTGGTTCAGCAATAACTTCTCAGCAGTCTTTCTAATATTATCATGGGCATTCTCATGCTGCCGGCACCAGGCAATTACTCTCCACCGTTTAAAAGCAGGCCAACAACCGCCCCACCCCCCAAATCAAATACAAAAACGGCTTCATCGTCAGCTACAGAAGCTTTGCAAATTCAACGTGAGAATTCCAATATATGAGCGTTTCGGACCATCTCCCCCGCTTCATCCCACACAGTCTTCATAAATTGAATCATCCAAAACCTCGATGAGCCCCTTCAAGAAGAGCCCAGGCAAACCGGCAATTACAATTGTAGAGACACACACAAATGTGAAGGCGATTTTAGACCCATTACAACAATGAACTCCGTCTTCTATCGCGCTACAAAACTGCTCATAAAATCCCCAAATTTTCTTCGTGTTTCCTGCATTGATAACCGGGAAGGGAACAAACAATTAATCCTTATAGAAACTGATTGAAAAAAATACTGCCACATTATAAACATTTATACTGAGATATTTAAGAAGATATGAAAGTTCAGTTCATCATGATCAAAATATGGTTCATTGTGTAAATATGTGTATTACTATTTACATATTCTCTTTACCTCTTTGAACTTTCAAATGCTCGAATTGGCTTATTCTTAATATTAAAAATGGCCAGAAATTAGTCATAAGTGTAAATTGAGCTTTCTGTCTAACAATTGATCTCTATAGGATCGAAATTATCTACCACAACTAAAACCTCTTGATGAAATTTAAGGCAGAGATGATTAATACCTTCATTCCAGTCATGCAAAACAATCCTTGATGTAGCATCAACATCAACAATTCCACCTTTCTTAAGCTTTCCTCTAACTGTAGCAACCTTCTGAAGGAAGTCGTCGACAGAATCAAAACTCGGGATCTTGCGTAGGGTTACCAACACACTATCTGGACAAAGCTTCAGAATTTTCCCAACTGCACGGACACATGAACATAAATAAGAATGACTATATAAGAAAATTAATGTAAATGTTTGAAAAGATTCAGACCTAAGAGGTCTCACCAGGACCAACAGGATCATCTGATTTTTCAATTCTCTTGACAGTCGCATCATTCCCTGTCGTTTTAAATATCACAACAACAGGGCAATCCAACAATTTAACATTTCTATTAGTCTTGGGCCCAATATGGCCTGGGGATACCCGGTACACGCCAAAAAAAAAAAAAAACAATTTATCATTTCTGTCAAGCTGAACTTCTTGCATTGATCTTGTAAGACCAGGAGTAGCACCAAGATTAACAAATCTGTCGAAACCCTAGCTCTTTTCCCCCTTTTTGTCAGATTCTATAGATTACAGAAAAATCAAGAGAAAAACCAACTTTCAGCAAGAAATTGTATCAAAATTACCCTCGAAATCTTCTCTTAAGTATCATCATCAATTGAAGTATCTGTCCTACCCAGGATTCTCCATAACACGGGAGTCTCAGTAGCGCAATCCAAAGGCGAAACGGTTCAAAATAGGGAAAAGCCGAAGCCGAAGAAACCTATAATCTTTTCATTCTCTATATAGAATTAAATTCAAAATAATAGTAAAAAAATTCACCTTAGCCTATATTAAAATGTATTGCTGGGTGAAGCAAATAGTAAACCCATATATACATCAATCCAATTTTGTTTTTTTTTTTAATAAAAAATTATATGTTGATATTTTCCTCATTCATTATGTTTGTATGAATTCTTCATATTAATCTTGCATGTTTCAAAAAGCTCAATTAATTCACTTTCCAGCTTTTGATGAAAAAGTATTTTTATTTTGTGCAAATTATTATTACTATTTTTGGAGGTGAATTCTCTAGAAAACATGAATAATTAAAATAGGAATCTAATTGGTCAATGTTTTAGATCAAAATAATTTGTGGACGTTACACCAATAATGAATTACAGTATTTTTTTTTAATAAACTCATATATTATATATATATATATATTATATCAATATCGTTTAAGCAAAAAAATACTACTATACCGTAAATGCATATTTATATTTTCTATTATTTAAATAAGAATAAAAGATTGTATATATTCATCAAAATTTTGTTACGATAAATGAAATTAGGTTTTAATTCATGAAAAAAAAATTAAAGTCAAAGATGAGGCATCATAAATTAGTAAAATTACAATCGCAACCTGATTGGTCCACATCCTTTTCCAACGTATTCCTGAATTCCCTGCATCGTTTTTTTTTTTTTTTTGTTTTTGTTTTTTTTTTTGTTTTTTGTTTAAATATGAAAAAAAGGATTTTAACATTATTCACTTTATTCATTTTTTCCCCCGATGTTGATAGAAGAAAATAAAGCCACTAATTACTTAAAAATATTAGTTGGAAATTAAATTATCTCAACAGTCATTTTTTCTATAATCAATGTTATTCATTCCATATGTTCATATATCGGATTCTCATCTTAATGTGAGAGATGTGTTTGTACAGGGGGAGTGGCAATGGAACTCTTTATACACTATCATTCCACCTGCCATAAGGGAGGAAATTATTGAAATAGGGCCCCCTCAGTTTCATGCAGCAGCTAAGGATACTTGGAGCTGGGTGGGCTGTCCGATGGGGACTTATTCGGTGTCCTCTGGCTATCGATATTTGCTTCAGCAGCGGGGGATAGGGATCGATAAGTTGTGCCGCTGGGTATGGAAAATTAAATGTCCGGAGAAACTAAAGATGATGCTGTGGCTTACTGTTAAGAACTCTCTCCCAACGAACAGGTTGCGATATCGACGTGGCATCACTGCTTCTCCATCTTGTGCTATCTGCGCAAACCACGAAGAAAGCATTTGGCATTTATTTTTTGGATGTGCATGGGCTGCTGCGTCTTGGAGTTCAATTGGAGGTGCACCCATGCAGGATGATTATGATGAGACCGAGGGGATTGCTCCTTGGCTATATCGAAACCGAAAGCAATGGGGGAGCCTACACTGGGCAATGCTATGGATACTATGGAAACACAGAAACGGGTTTTGCATGCGTGGGACTCCAATTAATGTTCATGCTGCTGTGAGGGAGGCGCAATGGCTTGGTGAGGCCATGCATACCACGTTTGGCAGAAATTTGAAGCATAAGCAGCCGAAGCTTGTCTCTTGGAACGCGCACTCTCATATGGGCGTTATTCTGCATGTGGACGGAAGTTCACTTGGTAACCCCGGGCCAGCAGGGTTTGGGGGAGTGATTCGAACAGGAGATGGACAATGGGTGGAAGGGTTTTCTGGCTCAGTGGGGATTTCGACAAACATTGTAGCGGAACTTCATGGCATTTATCAAGGAATGCTTGCTCTAAAGCGACATGGAATCACCTGTGCTCGTTGCTTTTCAGATTCGTTGGAAGCTATTCGTTTGACATCTCAAACGGTTGATGAGAATCATTGGTCCTACCCGTTGATTTGCTCTATCAAGGACATTATGCAGGAATACCCGGACTATCAATGGACTCATATTTACCGAGAGGGAAACTCTGTGGCAGATGTGTTGGCTCGGCGCGGTGCAAGATCTGAGGACTTCTTCACTACCTGGGCCTTCCCACCAGACGATGCTCGACCCTGTCTCGCTGCAGATGCGGCGGGAGTTTGTTATCAGCGCTTTTGATTTTTTTGATGGTTTTGTTTTCTCCTTTCCCTTATCCCCGTTTCTGTAGTGGTTGATAGCTTTGTAGTTAGCTTTTGCCGACGTACCTCGTTGCGTCTTTCACCAAAAAAAAATGTTAGTGAGGATTCATATCATTATCGTTTGCAATCAGTTTTTTTTTTTTTTTTGCTTAACCGTTTGCAATCAGTTGAGTACCATATATAATCTATATATATATTAAAGCATTAGTGAACAGCCCATCCTAAATTTAATGCGGTGTCTCCACTTCAAATTTGTAATTTTTATAGATTTTTGCATTTTTAATTAATTATTTTAGATTTTCACATTTATTTATTCATTATAGATTTTCAGTTTTTGAAATATATGGAATTTCCAATTTATATGGAATTCCCACAATCTTCATTTTTAAATATATTTGAAATATTTGAAATTTGAAATTTTGTATTTTTTATTTTATTTATATTATTTTACAATTTTAAATTTACTAATTTTAGATTTTCGCGTTATTTATTTATTCATTAGAGATTTATTCACTTTTAAAAAGATTTGAAAGATAAAATTTGAAATTTTGTATTTTTATTTTATCTATTTTGGAATTTATTTTTTGCATTTTTTAATATTTTATTATTTTATTTATTTTAAATTTTATTGCCGTATTTATTATTTATTTATAGATTTTGAGTTTTACACCATAGAATTATTATGACATGAATAAGCATTTTCAATTTTTGCACCATAGTATTATTAGTTAGTAGGATGAGGTTCGGCACTGGCAACTAAGAATTATGTTGCGTTTATATTTCAATATAGGGAATCATATTGTAATGTTGGTAATTTTGTGTAGGTTTAGTCTCAATTTTGGTTATGTTTATTTGGTGTGATAAATTATGTAATCAAAATGTATATTAATGTGTATATGAAATCCCAAATTTTAGTCTTTAAAAGATATTTAATTTCCAATTTATATGGAGTTCCTACAATTTTCAGTTTTTAAAAATTTGAAATTTTAAAATTTATATGGAATTCGCAGTGTATATATGTAATTTATATTATTAAAAGATACATTAATAAATATATGGAAAAGATTTGTATATATGAATTAATGTATATATAGGCCATATTTTCACAAAAATATGTCACTTCTCTTAAGTAATATACAATTATATATTTTATAAAAGCAATATACAATTATATAGTTGCTAATCGTTAAAAAATATTTTTTATAATTATATCATTCTAATTGTATATAAATATATACAAATAGAATAGATCTTATTTATGTTTTATTATATTTAAAATAATACAAAATAATTATAATTATTAAGAGAAGTATGAAAATTCATATTCCATGGATAATTGATTTACAGTAAATTGGTTATTTTCGTAAAGCATATTATAAATAAAATAATCGGGTGTATAAAGAGTTATTGGCGTGCGAATAGTCCATCAGTAACTAAAGAATGAAAATTTATTTTTTTATTATTTATTTTTAAGGAATAATTCATTATATATATTTTAACAGATTTGTAATTGACCGAAGAATAAATATAAATCTAGCTTTGTTAGAAATTGAAAGGCTAATTGCTGCAAATTCTATAAATTGGAAAATTTTCTCGGAAATGGCAGTACTGAATGAAGTTTTAACGTCTGAAACATATAATCTATTCATACTAGAAGAGAAATATTATAATAAGGAAGAAATGAAGGTGTATCATACTAAGCTATTACCTTTGTTGATTAATGAGTAGAGAAATGTTTATAATAAAATAATGTATGCAGTTGATAGTTCTGAGGATTGATTCTTTTTTATTTACGTGGTGGAACTGAGAAGACACTTATCCATAATTTATCCAGAAAACATTATGTTTAGCCCTTCGTGGGAGAAATGATATTGTGTTGCATGTAGCATCCAGTGGAATAGCATCATACTCCTTCCAAGAGGTAGGACTGCACATTATAGAATTGATATTCCACTAGATTGTGATGAGAATGCTACCTACAAAAACTTATCCCAGAAAATTATTCAACCCCTCTTCTCATTGGAACAAAGCTCAAGATTTGGGATGAAAATTCTTGATTGGTAGAATGATTATGAACCCGTCTGAATTAATCAAATTCCCCATTCGATTTTAAAGGAAAAAAGTCACACTCGCATTTTGTTTTACTATAACTATAAAAAAAAGTCAATGTCATTTTTTAAAGAAGGTTGGACTCTATCTTCAAAAATCATTTTTTTACCTATGTAAGTCATATGTTGCAACACCTCGTGTCACTAGAAAGAGGGGACTCGAAGTATTAATATGCAATTAAGTTGGATTAACCCAACATACTACAAGAAATGTTGTTTATAATAAAAATTATATATGACATAAATTTTCACAATGAATTCTTCATGTAGGTGATGGTAGTAAATCTGATATTGATCTTGAAGATGTACAATTAGATTTGATATTTCCAGATGATAATTTTATAAATTCTACGGGAGATCCTATACCGGCAATTGTTTAGAGTACTTATACACATATAAAATGCACAACTTCAAATCCAGATATTTTTAAAGATGTTGCTATACTATTCCCTACCAACGATATTGTTGATACGATCAATGATTAAATCATGGAACGTATGTCTGTAAATGAAAATGTATATATATCAGTTCTAATAATATTTGTCAAGAGGATGAAAACATAGATAATGCCAATAAATTATTTTCACTATAATATCTAAACACAATCAATTGTTCTGGATTACCCAATCATGAAATAACGTTGAATTAGGGTTGCATAATCATGCTTATTAGGAATATAGATCCATCAAATAAAGTATGTAATATATGTAGATTGATAGTAACCAAGATGCGGAACCATATTATTGAGGTTAATTTATTTTTGAGAAAGCACGAAAGTAAAAAATTCTTGATTGGTAGAATGATTATGAACCTATATGATTTAACCAAATTCCTGATTCGATTTCAGATGATAAAATTTCAACTTATAGTTTGTTTTGCTATGATTATAAACAAAAATCAATGTCAATTTTTAAAGAATGTTAGACTTTATCTTCCAAAACCAGTTTTTGCCATGAATAGTTATGTTGCAATATTTCGCGTCACTAGCAAGATGTGGCTCAAAGTATTAATATGTAATTAAGAATGATTAACTCAAGATACCACAAGAAATGTTGTTTACAATAAAATTTATATATGAAAGAAAATTTGCAAAATGAATACTTAATTTAGGTGATGGTAAGGTCGGTAATGATTTTGAAGATCTACAATTAGATGTGACATTTCCGAATGGTATTCTTATATACTTTACAGGTGATCCTATAGCGACAATTTTTAAGAGTACATATACAAATATAAACTGCACCATTTTAAATTCAGACATTTTAAAGATAGTACTATACTAGCCCATACCAATGAGATTTTCAGGAATGAACTTTTCAACAAATTGTGAGGAAATTTTTCATATTATGCTTAATACAAATATATAAATTTTATTTTATTTTAATTTAAATTTCAAATTAAGCAAAATATTATTTTAATAATTATTTTTATTGATCTGTTAAGCCAAAGAAGCTAAAGAAGACGGTATAATATGATTTCTTAGTTAGTTTTAAAAATAATAAAATTAATTATCATATACATCATCTTTCGAATAGATATAAAATCATTATACATTTTCATCACTCACATATAATTTATGATTATTTTATACAATATAAGAATATATATATATATATTATACTATAAAATATATAATTATGCCCGTCGAGTTTCGACGGGTTAATTACTAGTATATATATATATATATATATATATATATATATAAATATTAGTTGGACTTAACCACTTGGCCTTTGCAATCATATCATTATTGAGCAGTGAAATTATAACATATATATATATATATATTCAATTTACATAATTATTTATATATTTATATATTTATGCTATAAGATATTTATACATAAATCTATATATACATATTAGAACTAAATATAGATTAAGCTATTATTCTAATAAATACTGTAATTCATATTGAGCCACACTAAAAGTGTGACAAACTGAAGAACTTACACCTAATTTTTAACTAAAAATATAAAATGTCATTCGTGTGGAGTACATTTTCTTTTTTATCATATTAATTAATACATGAAATTCGATAATATATAAAACACTAATACATTATAATAAAAGCTCGTCATATAATAGGAAAATGGTTAGATGCAGTGTTGTGGACCTGCATATGCCTGTAGGAGGTGGGGTTAGGGTTGGATTAGGTTATTCATCATTAATGAACACTTAAGGAAACAAATATTCATCAAAGACTAATTCATTGCACGATGAGTTCAGCAATAAATAATTAATAATTGAGATTGAATTAGGTTCTACTTATATTATTCACGTACACATAATTTAAATGTTGTTACGATGTTATATATAGTAGTAGTAATAGAGGATGAGACTTGAGAGTACACAATTAAAATTTTGATTAAGAACTTACACAATAAAAAAGAGAAATATAACAAAACAAAAAGTATTTTAATATATATATATATATATATATATTAAAAATTGACTAAAGCCAAAATTTACAAAAGATGAACAGAATTCATTTCACAATATTTTGACATTATCTTTCGAAGCATAGGCCGATTTTTTTTGGAATCAAATATCCTCTAATCGAGCTACATAAGGGATAGAATCAACGAAAAATATTTCACAAATGGTACAAAAGAATGCCTCCATTTGAACGGCAATACTCGCCACTGTTAAAGGTGAAACACGAAAAAAATGTAAAATCACTGCATCTAATATGATTCCAACTATTCACTGTTGTCTTCAAATGGGATAGGATATCCTTGATCTCATATGTGAAATCAGATGAAACACAATCACCTGCCCACAAAGAGAAAAACCGAATAAGAACACAAAAAATATAATTCACACTCGATCACCGGTCCATAAAGAGAGAAAGGTAATACATGAACAAAAGGTTAAAAATATTACAAATGCAAAGTATGAACACAACATAAATAATGGATGATTAGAAAGACAACATTTCAACCAAATGATGGGAAGAGGAGAGCGGGAAATAGAAAATGAGTACCAAGAGGGGAAGTGCTCGAATGATTAAAACAACAACACAATAGGGTATATATATATACAACTAAACAAAGGAGGAAATGAGAGCATAGAGAATTTATGACATTAAATATGCATTGAAAATGATAAGTTGTGCATGGAAAATGAAATGTGAGTTAAAGAAAATATTTCCATAATTTTTTTTTAAAAAAAATAGTGCATTAATAGTGCATCCAAAACAATAAATACATGGAAAATGAAAAAGTGATTTTCAAGAAAAACTTTTCGGATTTGTTTTGTTAATTGCAATGGCATTTTCGTGAATTATTTGATGTGTGTGAGAGAATGCAAGGATTGTTGAATTGTGAGAGAGATAAATATTTGGAGGGAAACTATGTGTGGGTAAGACTATTTTGTTATTATATATATAATGAAATGATAATGATAATGATAATGATTTTGTATGATTTTTAAAATTCAGGGCGTATACTACTGAATTTTAAACTTTTCCTTTTCTTCTCCTTTGTTTGTGATTTGTTTGAAAATAAATTGGAAGTTCATTGTTCAAGAATCAAGATGAAAACTCCCTATCCCTCACATTTATCCTTTTATAATTTATGTAGCATGGACTTCCACTAGCATTTTCTAATATGTATAGCTTGCTCATTTATCCTTTTATAATTTGTGTAGCATGAACTTCCACTAGCATTTTCTAACAACATGTATAGCTTGCTCAGCAAAAAAAAAAAAAAAAAAATCAAGATGAAAAGCGGAAACCCTCTCTATTTAAAAAACTAAATATTCTAAGACTCCCTTCTGGACAAAAATGTCATGTTTTAATTTTTTTATACAATTTAATATATTTTTTTAATCGTTAATATTTCAAAATATATAAAAGTAAAAATATATAGAATATTTATTCAAAAACTATATTATTATTATTAGAGGAATCTAACAAGATCAAATTTGACTTTTTTTTTTTCTAAATATATGCTTGCAAAAATATTAAGTCAAATAAAATTGAACAATAAATAATGTAGAAAAGTTAAACATGGCGTTTTAACTATGACGGAGTGAGTAGTAGATAAAATAAATTAAATAATATATACTAATAAATAGTATAAATAGTTATAGGATAATTGTTTTTTTTTTTAACAGCCTATACAGGCTAGGAAATAGATGGTAGGAGCCCATGCCATACAAATTACAAATGGACAAATGGGAGGGATAAAAAGTCGGATTGAGATTCAGGGATTTGACCACTAGATTAAGTATTCATCCCGAATTATTTTAGAAGTTTAAAACAATAGAGTATATATATATATACTTCCTCTGTTCTCATATAATTGCTCTACTTTTACATTTCACGCAGTCCAAAACACATTCTTAAATGTTTATAACTCAAATTGTATACAAGTAAAAATTAAAAAAAATTGATATTCTAAAACTATATGATTAGACGAATCTAACAAGATCTCACTTGACTATGTTTTATCTTTTAAAACTATGTAAAAAAAATTGATCAAAGTTACTCAATGAATAGTTACTACTATACAGCTTAAATGAGAACGGAGGAAGTATATATTTATTTAAAAGTAAAGATATTATTATTGTTATTAATACTCCCTCTGTATCTCAAAGTCTTTTTACATTCCAACTTTTCACGCAGTTCAATGCACATTTTAAATCATTAATAACTCAATTTCGGTACAAGTAAAAATTCTAAAAGTTCGATATTTAAAAACTACATAATTAGACATATCTAACAAGATCTTACTTGGCTATATTTTAACTTGTATAAATATGATAAATTTTAAATGAAAGTCTATGTGTGAATAATACTAAATATTCAAATGTAAAGAACATAAAAATATGGAGGGAGTATTAATTATTCTAGGCTAATTATTATATGTTAAATAATTAAAGGTAGTGAGTGGTGGTGAGTATGCTTCTGGTTTTCTGCTGCTGTAGTTCTCCCTTCTTTGCATTCATATTGTAGAAAATAAATAAAAAATGAATAGTAGGAGACTAGGAGTCTGGACTCTGGAGACGCAATGTTTGACTTTGTTAACAACATTTAATTTAACTTTTTTTTTTTTTTTTTTTTTTTTTTTTTTTTTTTTCCTATTATCGATTCTTTTCTCATTGTTTTAATTTATTAATTTTGGGGATGAGGATGTAATACTCACCCGTGTATTATTAAATTCACGATTAAAAGAATTTAATTGAACTTAATTTCAAAGTCGGAAATAATTAAACTAAATGTAACTAAAAGGACTAGCGCACGAGTCGACAAATTAAAGATTACGAATACGAAAATAATTCGAGTTCGAAATGAATTTGAAATAGGAGTTCAAGGTCCGAGAATAACCCGACAATCAGAGCCCAAGAACGTTGATAGAAGCCTAAAAGAGAGAGGAGAAAAGACCCGACGAATCGCACGACCCGGCCCAGGCCGCAGTCCAGGCCGCAGTCCAGGCCGAGCTCGCGCAGAGTTGGGGCCGCCTTTTGAAACTCGGCCCCAAGTGCGCGCCAACCCTGCAGCAGTGGCCCTTGCGAGATTCTCTTGCCCAACTCTGGATTTTTCGAGGTTGTTCCACGTCTTTCGGCCCAACACTTGCCTCAACCGATCCCTGGACGTGTTGAAGGCAATAAAAACCTCGTATCTTGCCCCCGATACACTTTAACAACTCCCACAAATCACTCCCACCTTCATCACTCCGAAAAACCTAGATCTAGAACTTGTGGGGCGAATTCAACAAGGAAGGAAGGCTTCTTGGACGAATTTGAAGACTCCCGGGCGTAGGTTGGTGGTGAGGTAAGGTAGTAGTCGTAATTCATGTTCTAAATGTTTAGTACAACGTCTAACATCAAGTATTTCTTCTTTAAACCCATAAATCGGAACGAAAGGAAGAGGACGAGGAAACTAGGACATGTTCGAGGAACCCGGAGGCCAAATCGAAGAGATCCAAGACCATAGGCTTCGCATCGGGTAAGTTAACTCTTAACATATCGATTTTGGTGGCATAAAACTGATTGAAACGTAAACTTAATTAATAAACGTAAAATCTGTCAAAAAGGATCCATGAGTGCGCTGTTCTAAAACGCTAACTTTTCGGACCTTCTTGAGTGCTCAAAACGAAAAACTCAAAACTAAGATTTTGTTCCTAAGACTTGGATCTACACCGTGTTAAAATTTCACGTATTTGTATCAATGTTTATACCCGAATTCGATCTGGTTTAACCTGCGTTTTCAACTATTTCTGAAAAGCTGACAGAACCTAAATCCAAACTTGAACAACATTTTGTTGATTGATCCGATCCGATTTGAACTTTGTATTGTAAACGAAAACTGTAGATAATGGCGTTTAGGACTCGCCTGTAAAATTTCATAAGTTTTCATTGAGTTTTGAACCTTCGGAATCGATCTGGACTACTCTGCGTTTTTGTCGAACTTTTTAAAAGCTGACAGATTTGATTCACGAACTAGATCTGTGTTTTCCTAACTGATCCGATTAAGCTTTGCATTGTGAATAAAAGTTGTAGATAATCGAGTCTAGAATATGTCCGTAAATTTTCAAAAATTTTGAAGTTTGTTTGTGGTGTTGAAAAATCGAATTACAACAGTGTTTCAAACCTGAATCCTGACAGCATTTAGTTTCGGTAGAAAACTCGATTTTTGACTTGGTTTCTCACCTTATTTCTTAAAACATAAAGAATGTAAGTTGTTCATTAGGTTGTTTTAGAATTACTGTGAGAATTTCATATCGTTCGCCCGAGAAATGAATTCTTAAATTAAAAAGGCGCGAACTATGACGAATACGTATATTACATTTGGTGAAATTGAGATTTCTAAAAGGAACAGTTGAAACCCCTTCTAAATGATAAAATATTGTTTTCAAAAATCCCGTTATACTAGGTTGAGTGAGATCCATGTTCTACATAGGGGGTGAGTGCTCTGCAGGGTGCCCCTCTATCTATTCATTTCGTGCCTATAACGGACGATGGTGACCCCTTGATGAAAATGTGCCAAAACGGCGATAGATTAGAGCCTACACTCTCGGGTGTATTCAATTGGGTTACTCGAGGCTCCGGAGTGGTACTGGGTATGACGTATTTGGCTGCGGCCTTGTTCTTACCTTGCGGGTTCGATTCCCCAAGGTGTATATTTTCCTGTGGATTCAATTCCCCAGGATGTATGTTGATTCCTATGGATTCGATTCCCTAGGATGTGTTTGAATTCTTGCTGGTTCTATTCCCCAAGGACGAAGTGTGCTCGACCATATTGAAACAATGATAAAAGAATGAAATTAAAAACGTGTCTTTTTATATTCATGCTTTAAATTATGCAATTAAATTCTTATTTAATATTTGGTCAAATTACATTTCTATAAAAGCATGAGCAGTGTATATCTTTATTTAATTTAACTTTTGAAACCCATTATTGTTATGTTAGGAGTTAGCTTACTCAGTATTTTATATACTGATAAAACCGTTATATTTCCTTTTTTTTTCAGAGTATGGTGAATATGCATGAACATGTGCATACATCGGGCTTGGGGAGAATAAACCATTACCATTATGTCGCTTTCTATATAAACTTATTTAGACACTGCGTTTTGGCCATGTCGGCCCATATTTAATTTCCGTTGCTATTCATCCTTATTATGTATGAACGATATGCTATTACTTTTAAATTAAATATTTTTGGGCTTGTCTTTAAACTGTTTTATGAAATACCTTAGCCTTGCATCTCTCAAGTGAGCTCGAATGAGTCGTGTCTTGCTTGGGAGGTGTGGCAGTAGCATTCCGGTCTGGATTACGAAAACCGGGGTGTTACAGAGGACTTGCCCAAGCGGCCAAGTCTATGCATGCCTTCCAATCCTATAGTTTGGGGTTCGATTCCCCACTTGATTCCCTATCCATTTATTCTTTTGTAATTTGTGTGGCATGAGCTTCCATCACCTTTTATTTGACTTCGACTCCTCATTTATTGATGTTAATTTACTTAACGTTTAATATATTAAAAATATAAATAAAAATTACATAAAATATGTTTTAGAAAGAAAGAATTAAATTCCACTTAATTATTTGCTATTCTTAAATATTTACAATAATATTGAATTAAAAATTAAATAATAAAAATTATAAACAATAAAAAGATCGTTGAATGGAGCTTTAATATATAAAGATGCTGTTTGACAAAACAATTAAATTAAATCAGCTAACTCGTGATATATGAGAAAAAATAGCTTTTTGAAATAAACAAAATAACTTAATATTGTTGAATCCACGTGCCAACGGCATCAGCAGCGAGCAAAAATTTAACAAAATAGGGGTGGGGGGAGCCCATGTGGTGAAAAAGAGTTTCCCATCCGCACCCATCTTGGCAAGAGAATCAGCGACGGAGTTCCCCTCTCTTATAACATGCTCAAATCTACAAAGGTAGAAATCCCTCCTCAATTCATCAATGGTATGAATAATAGGTGACATCCACTGCTCATCCTATTTCGAAGGAGAGTTCAGCAGCCTAAGGACTTCTTTAGAATCACAACAACATAGCAGATCCTGAATCCCATACGATTTGGCTAATCTAAGGCCATGCATGATACCTGCAAGTTCTGCCTACAAAACACTAGCGCGCCCTAAATAACCAGGAACTCATCCACACCAACGTCCAGAATGCTCACGAAGGACCACCCCAAAATCCGCTCGCCCGCTACTAGAAAGGAAAGACCCATCCGAGTTAAGGAAATAGGCGGTCCAGTTGCCCATATTCCAACAGACCAACCTAGTTTGCAAGATATAGACCTAGTCGGTTGCTTAGAAGTAAATTGTATCAAGTCTTGCTGCTGACAGATTTTTCTATGCAAGGATTGATGAGAAGTGTCCTTCCCTTGAAAGACCCTACAATTACGTTCCAGCCAGATAATCCAAAAAGCAACCCAAAAATGAATACCATAAGCAAAAAACATGCCATGAAGCCAAAATCTAATGTTATCTGTGTCTAAGGTGTGAAGGTCATTTGGAATGAGATTAGACAAGGATAACCAATTATATTGGCAGCCCAAGAACAATGAAATAAACAATGAGTCTTCAATCTTCCACCATATCCCCACAAATACCACATAAATGAGAATTAGCCATGCCATGCGTGTATCTAAGGGAATTATAAGGTAAAGCAGCATTGGCAACAAGCCAAAGGAGGAGACATAATTTCTTAGGGAAAGTCGATTTCAACAACCATTGCCAGCCATTAGCCAACAAATTTCCATTGATAAGAAAAGAGTAACCTGACTTGGCCGAATAGTTCCCATCTTTACGTTGCCCCCAATGCCATCCATCCTTAGAATTGGAATGCAGCAGAGGTGGGGGAAATGGTAATCATCTGTTTCACCTCGTCTGGGATAATAGTATGGAGGAAAAAAAACACCATTGGTCCCATAAATTTATCAAAATTCGATTTCAGTCCCATATTAATTTGATTAACACAATCAGTCCATTATTTACGCTAATTTTTGCACAATCCATCCCAAACCCCCTTAATGACGTTTTTTGCTGATGTGGCGCAGGACACGTCAGCATAATCATGCGCCACGTCAGCAAAAATGTGTCATTAAGGGGGTTTGGGACGGATTGTGCAAAAATTAGCGTAAATAATGGACTGATTGTGTTAATAAAATTAATATGAGACTGAAATTGAAATTTGGAAAATTTATGAGACTAATGGTGTTTTTTTTCCCAGAACGTGCTCAAATCCCATCATTTTTGTGGCTGAAGCTTTTGTCCTCTTTCGTGCAGTAGTGAATTGCGGTCTGCAAAGTAGTAGTAATAATTCAAAGGTGTGTCATCAGTGTAATAGTTGCCCTTAGTTAGAGCTGTAAATAGAACAAACAGTTCGTGAGCTGAGCTCGGTTCGACACGTGTTCGTTCGTTAACAGCTCGTTCGGTAAGTTAAATGAACCGAGCTCAAACACATAATTTGGTTTGTGTGTTCGTTCGTTAAGTTCGCGAACAGTTCGGAATTCTTTTTTAATGGAATATATATTACAAAAAATAAATATTTTAGCTAGTTGTTCTTTTCATTTTCATTTTTATTAATTTCACATTTCTCTCATAAATTATATTACAATATACATTACATTTTCACACCTAATTTAATTCTAAAACAAATAAATTTATTAATAAAATAAATGGTTCGTTAACTGAGCTCGACTAGGCTCGTGTTCGTTCGTTATTAGCTCGTTCGTAAGGTTAAACGAACAGAGCTCAAACATGAAAATTGGCTCGTTAAGATTTTTGGCTCGGTTCGTGTTCGTTCGTTAAGCTTAACGAACAGAGCTCAAACACTTGAAGCTCGGTTCGATTCGGCTCGTTTACAGCTCTACCCTTAGTCTTGTTGGTGTTGCAACTAGTTGGAAAAAATAAATGAGGTCTGAAAAATCTCTGCCTTTATGAAGGTGTGGGTTGCATCAACTCTACAGCTGGCTAGCTCTCCCTATTAATGGAGGATTGGAGGAAGCATGGACAAACCCATGTATCTCAAAATATCTCAATGCATATATATTTTTTTTAAAAAAAATCATTGATATCTCAAAATATATACAACAAAAAATTATGTAAATCATATATTCTAAAACTATTCTATTAGAAGAATTTAACAAGACCGAACTCGACTATTTTTTTCCTTCCAAATATAAATCATTACAAAAAATTTGCGGGAATGTGACGAAAGGATTTCGTCGCACTAGGCGACGAACAAGGCGATGAAATCCGTCATGCGACGAGATTTTAGGTGACGATTTCAATAAAATTTCGTCGCCTTCCCGCGAATTTCTTGCAGTGTACTTATAATAATATTGAGTCAAAATTGAATAACAAACAATATCAAAAAGTCAAACAAAAATTCTTACATTGCATATTGGATTGAGGGATTTTTTTTTCCCAATTGGAATCGCCTCTTGAAGTGGTGATTGAAATGGAAAAATATAGTTTTTCTTAAAAAAACCGCTATTTGATGGCAATTTTGTACCAATAATTTTTTAGTGGAATCTCAATAGAAAAATACTTAAAAAAAAAAAATCGCCAAGCGAGACAAGTGGCAATCTGGTCAATATTTTCTTTTTAAAAAAAATATCTCTGTATTCTATTTAATTTGTCATGTTTGATTTCTGCTCACAATCAATGTAATTTTTCAATGGTTAATATGTTAAAATATGCACACAAAAAAATTACGTAAAATGTACTTACCTCCTTTCTAAATTTATGCAATTAGGTGAATTCAACAAGATCCCACTTGATTACACTTTTATCTTACACAATTGTATTAAATAGTCGAATCAAAGTTACTCAATAAAAAATGATGAATCCCCCTCCGTGTCACTTGAAAAAGAACGGAGGAAGTGTATTCTAAAACTATATTATTATACGATTCTAAAAAGATCCAACCCAACTACTTTTTTCTTTAAATATATAGTTGTAATAAAATTGAATCAAATTTAACCAATAAACTATGCCAAAAAAATCAAACAAAACGAGTAACATGAAAGGGATAAAATTTATGTTTTCATGGTCGTTAGTCGTTACTGGTTAGTTATTTTATGTACATTCTAAACTATTAATAACTTAAATTGGGTACAAGTAAAAATTCTAAAAATTCGATATTTAAAAATTATCCGGAAAAAAAAAGGGAGGAAGTACAATATAATTTATTTAACACTATAAATAGAGGGGGCTCAACACTCCACTTTCCAAACTCCATATATACAAGCTAAGAATCTGTGAATGGGGTCTCCTATAAGATCTCACTTCGTCCTCTTCCCCTTCATGGCCAAAGGCCACACCATCCCCCTCCTCTACCTCGCCCGCCTCCTCCACCGCCGTTCCGCCGCCGTCACTATCTTTACCACACCCGCCAATTCTGCCTCCATCTACGCCGCTCTCCACGACACCGATGTCTCCATCCTCCAACTTCCCTTCCCGGAAAACATCCCCGGCGTCCCTCCCGGTGTCGAAGACACCCATGACCTCCCTTCCATGGCCGCCTTCGTACCCTTCGTCAGAGCCACCCAATTTATGCAAAAAGACTTCGAACACACCCTTGAAACCCTCCACCCGCCGCTTTCCTACATCATCTCCGACGGATTCCTTGGCTGGACTCTCCAATCGGCGCAGAAATTCCGCGTCCCCAGGCTGGTGTTCTTTGGGATCGGAAACTTTTCGAGCACCATGTACGAAGTTTTGATCAGGGAAAGGCCCCATGTTGATGCAAATTCAGCCGATGATCCATTTTTCATGCCTGGATTTGATAATTTGAAGCTGACAATACATGATTTCGGCCCACCCTGGAATGGATTTGAGCCCTCCAGCGAGTGGAACGATTTGACGGAGCATATTTCTACTACTGCGGCGAACAGTTATGGAATGATCGTCAATAGTTTTTACGAATTCGAAAAGTGTTACTTCGATTATTGGATTGACAAAATCGGCCGTAAAGCGTTTTGCATCGGTCCATTGGCGGCGGCGGCGGCACCGTTTCCGCCACAGCCGGAAAGGCCAAATTATCTGAAATTTCTGGATGAGAAATTGGAGAAGGGGGAATCCGTATTGTACGTGGCGTTCGGGACTCAGGCGGAGGTTACCGGCGACCAATTGGTGGAAATCGCCACAGGACTGGAGAAATCAGGGGTGAATTTCCTGTGGGTTCTGAATGCGGAAAGATCGGAACTTGTACTGAAATTTATCAACACGATGGAGAGCAAGGGACTTATGGTGGATGGATGGGTTGATCAGCTGCAAATTTTGCATCACGGTGCGGTGAAGGGGTTTCTCAGCCACTGCGGCTGGAATTCGGTGATGGAGAGCGTTTTCGCCGGAGTTCCGATTATTGCGATGCTGTTCATGGCGGAGCAGTATCTGAACGCGCGGCTGGTGGCGGAGGTAGCCGGCGTGGGGGTGAGGGTGATGCAGGGGAGTGGATCGGTCCGGGGATTCATGGAGGCGGAGGCGGTGGAGAGAGCGGTGAGGGATGTGATGGATGACGGGGAGAAAGGGGCGGCTGTGCGGTGGAGGGCGGCGGAGTATGGGGTGGCAGCCCGTGTGGCTATGGAAGATGGGGGCTCGTCCATGCGTGCGTTGGATGCGCTAATTGAGGAAGTCAGAACTTATAAATAATTTTACACACTTAAAAGCTTATCAACAAATAAATTTGTGGTAATCCTTAAAAAAAAAATTATAGTAATGTGTGACATGAGTTTCCACCATCATTTTTTTTAGCTTCAGCTCCTAAAAAAACTAATAAATTTCTGTCCCAACTACAGTTGCTTGAGTAGATTGGGGCTCTAAAGTTGCTTGAGTAAATTTGTCTCAGGTTTGAGCTGCAAAAAAACTGTTTTGGGAGTTGGTTGAGTAGATTGGGGCTCTAAAGTTGCTTGAGTAAATTTGTCTCAGGTTTGAGTTGCAAAAAAACTGTTTTGGGAAATGCGTCATTCATTGTCGAGTGTTAATGTTTACCAAAACCTTCGGTCATTTTTCTAGCAACGAATAGAGCTACTTTTGGGAAAACGAATATTTTTATTTTTTATTTTATTTTTTTGCTTACCCAAAATTTTTTTTGGATTTTTTTAAATATAATATTTGTATATTTTTATATATATTTTAATACAATATATTAAATAATTGACCTAATTATGAATTAAACCCAAGTGGTCTTAGGTCCAATGTGGCCTGGGGATACCCTGGTATTCACCTAAAATTAAATCCAAGTGGTTACACTACAAGAAAAACAGTGTTTACCGACCGCAATATGCGGTCGGTAACCAAGAAAAGCGGGTCGTCCGCGAGGTTCCCGACCGCACGCCCGACCGCAATGTCGGTCGGGAATCCCTTGGTAGGTGATTCTCGGCCGACCAAAAACACGGTGGTCGGTAATCGTACCGACCAAAATGCCGACCGCAGATTGGTCGGCATTTTTCCCGACCAAATTACCGACCAGTTTTCTTGGTCGGTACCCAACTCAAGGGACCTCGTGGTCCACCCCTTACCGACCGCACCTGCGGTCGGGACTGCGGTCGGTAAATTACCGACCAGGATGCGGTCTGGGGTGCGGTCGGTACCCAACTGTAGGGTGCACCAGAAATGGCTGTTTTCACAGCCATCCCTGCTGCATCAATACCAACAAATAATACACAATATGTTTCCCAACACCTTCAGCACAGTATGACAATCTCATTTCATTCACATCAACAATATGGCAATCCATTGCATGTACAATCACAAATCTACAACGCATTTGACATTCCAAATTCAATGGATGTTGAAAACGATAATGACAATCCCAAAATGCAATTTGAAATGTCAAAGTATGAAACGGAAAACATTAACATATTCTTAAAAATCTCTACAAAGTAGACACATCTATACGTCTCATAAATAAAAAAAAAAGACACTAACCAAGTCATGTCCCTCAACTCTCAATGAGCACCCAAACCACCTCCACCCAGGCCGCCTCCAAAGTCATCTCCATCTCCGTGTCCAGGGGATCGAGGGGCTCTGACTCCTAGCAATCTCTCCACCTGATCGGCCATAGTCTCTTGTCTCTGTGACACTCGCTGAATAGTCTCTGTGAGCTGCTGAAACTGCTCCTGTGTCACATAACTGGAATCAGATGGGGGAGCGGTGGTGGAATAATTGCCTCCGGGCCTAAACGACTTGGCCAACGATCCTAAGCCGTATACAGCGTGGCGTCTATCGTGACCACCGGCTACGTCGTAGAAGACATCGTCAGGATCGAAGTCAGGCCCAATCTCAGGGTTCTGGCTCAATGTCTGGGTGACTGCATTGAACTCCTCCTATGTTCAACATTTGAAATTCGTAAAGAACATAATATAGTGACCCAAATTAGTAGATATAGGTAGATGTGATATTATGTAGGATTTCTTACATTCACCTGCGCCGACCTTTCACGAATCCAATTGTCCTTCTCGTGCCCCCGTGTGTGTGTGTGCTCGTGCACCTCGTGCAAATGTACGGGCCTTCCCAGATCAGTAGACTGCAAGATTTCAAGGACTACAACTCAAGAGCCAAAATCCACATAAATAATTGAATATTAAATGTAAATATGCTAAACATACCAATTTATCTTTTGTGGCTAGGAATGTCTTTGATCCCGCGGTGTGAGTTGGGAGGGCCGGTGCATCCTCCTGTCCCCGTCGCCTGTTTAGCTTTCCCCTTTTTGACTTCTCCTTAAATTGCGGGGAATCCCAGATCCGCCTCCAGTTCTCTGCCACCAACTCGTCTGCGGGGTAGGGCTTCTTCTTGCTCCTTATGTCGAGCGTGTAGTCCTTGTATCTGAAATTTAGAAACATGTGAAGTTACCCGTGAAGCCATTCGATATGCAAACATTTATTTAATTAAAACAATAAAATACCGAGCAATATTCTTTTTCTCCCATTCCTTCCTCACAGCTCCAGCGTGCTCCGGCGCCCAACGAGCTGCTTTCTGCAGGTTATGTAAATCAAGTAAAGTACAAATCCAAAGTATAATCCGAAATGGGTCTTGTTTACAGTTATGAAATTAAATACCATAAACTCATTCCAGTAGAAATCTTTTGTCTCTCGAGAGACCTTTCCCCAGCTTATCCCATTCATATCCGATCGCATGGGATATATGTCTGTGATCTTCCTCACCACAGCATTTGAGAACTCTATGCTGTCGAAAACAATAAAGATAAACCCACACACTCAAAATATAATCTAAACCAAAGTGTTATAATGTCAATGGAAATTTGATAACAATGAACTAAGACATAACACTTACACCCCATCGTCCCTGGGCTCAACGAGCAGCCTATCCCGACCTAACTGGGTGGCTGGAGGCGTCCCCTGTGTAGAACCCGACGAACCTAGGAATATACAAAACATTTTAATTGTA
Source organism: Hygrophila difformis (assembly GCA_030278955.1). Taxonomy (NCBI): domain Eukaryota; kingdom Viridiplantae; phylum Streptophyta; class Magnoliopsida; order Lamiales; family Acanthaceae; genus Hygrophila; species Hygrophila difformis. The sequence goes on from JAOANR010000001.1 coordinate 80,473,291, forward strand.
GTAAATAAATAACGTAATATTATAATTATGAATTACTCGTACCTGGAGTGTGAGGTGGGGGAGTCTCTGGGACCTGAGTCATCGCCCCTGCAGGTGCCTCCGCGGGCTGTTCCTCTGAACCAGCTTCGTTCACTATTGTTCCAGAAATGGTAAGTGTAAATACAAACCAATAGTAAAAAAAATGAATGTCACACACGTTGTCATAAATACCTGCACTCTGGCGCTGCCACGCCTCCCGGGCCGCCCGAAGAGCAGAAGCCAATCTAGACCCCCTTGTTGGGGTCCCCGAACCCCGCCTTTGGGACCCTGTCCCACGCGGTGTGCCCGATGAAGAGCCACCCCCTTGGTCACTCATCTGCAATAATTGAATTATATTAGAACATACAAGAGGATATTACGCAAAGAATACACTTTATTTAAATTACATTAATTAGATGTCACATTTTATATTTCGAAGTCATCATCCGAAGTCTCCTGTGATGGATCGTCGGTGCCAGTCTCTTCTGAAGTAGAATCAGAGCCTATCGAAGATTCTGATTCAATACCCTCGTTGAGTTGTAGATCAACATATTGCACCTCACTGTCTGTCAAGGGCTCTCGCGTCGACGTGATATTTGCAGTGTTGATGTGACCATGCTCGGGGACATCATCCTGGTATGCTTCTGCCTCTTCACCTTGCCTAACTGTAATTATACCTCGTGGTTTGACTTTACATACAGCCAACCAATCATTGCGATTAGCCGCTGGTCTGTTTGTTGGGAACGGTACGTAGCAAACTTGCTCGGCTTGATGAGCAAAAATAAAAGGCTCATATACGTTCAAAGATTTTGACTGGTTTATTTCAACAATCTTATAGTTCGCATGAGTTCGTGTCCCAATTCCTTCGCGGGGGTCAAACCACCTGCATTTGAAGACTGTTGTCTGCTTGATAGGCAGCGCAGGGTATTCTATGACTATAATCTCTTCGATGATACCATAGTAGTCTCCCTGTTCTTCCGACGTGATACACACTCCACTATTGTATGTCGACTTCTGCCTACCATGAGATTCTGTGTGAAATTTCATTCCATTGGTAAAGTACATAGGATATGATGTACCAATTGGAAGCGGGCCCTGTGCCACGTGGTAAACGCATGGATTCTCGGGTGGATATTCGGTCACGTAATCCAAAAACCATTTAGAAAAGTCTGCGGACTGCGCTGCCCATATATCTGTAACACTTAGACCAGGTTGATCTTCCAGCAGCTGCTCTTGGAATGTCCTATTGGCCAGACAAGTATTTTAGTAATGAACACACTGATAGTTTACTAATTGAAAGATTATAATTAGAACTTACTCGAGGTACGGTTCGATCTCTTTACAATTTAAGAGGAGGTAATTATGTACGGCGTTCAACTCTTCCCCAGTCAGTCGTCTCTTTGTTGCTTTCCCTTGAGCACGTCCGGAGTGCGTAAATACACTAGGTAGGCGATCATCATATTGAATAATGCCTCCGTCATCATTCCTTGGCACATTCCTCTCACGTGTGAACACATGCTTCTCAAAGTAATGAGAGCAGAAAATTGAGGCCTCTCTCACCATATATGCGTTGCAAATACTCCCTTCAACATGCGCTTTGTTGCGCACAGTCCTCTTCAATCGATTCAGATATCTACAAGTTATAATGCAATACAATATTGGTCATCACATTGAATAGAATCATTTCAGACATTGCATAAAAATATAAATGGATGTAAAAATTCACCTCTCATACGGGTACATCCATCTGAACTGCACGGGCCCGCCAAGCCTGGCTTCGTGAGGTAGGTGGATGGGAAGATGTTCCATGCAGTCAAAGAATGATGGTGGGAAAATTGCTTCCAACTTACATAAAAGTACTGGAATATCGAAGGCCAATTTGTCTAAGTCCTCAATCTTAATTGTTTTCGCAGTCAAGGCCCTGAAAAAGTTGCTCAACTCGGCTATGGGTTCCCACACACTCTTTGGGAGTAGATCCCGCCAACCTATCGGTAGGAGACGCTGTAAAAAAATATGGCAGTCATGACTCTTCATTCCAAACATTCTATGTTTGTTCATATCTATGCATCTGCCCAGGTTGGAAACAAATCCATCGGGAAACTTTAACCCTGCAACCCATTTCAAAAATATATCCCGTCTCTCCTTGTCCATTGTATAGACTGCTTTTGGATATCTACCGGTACGATTGTCCCTATGTAGTTCAGGCCTGTTGCACAATGTCATGAGGTCCTCCCGTGCTTTCGCATTATCTTTTGTCTTGCCCTGAACGTCCATAACTGTGTTGAAAACATTCTCGAACACATTTTTCTCAATGTGCATGACATCCAAATTGTGTCTAACCAAATTCGTCTTCCAATATGGTAGATCCCAAAAAATACTCCTTTTCTTCCATCCACAAGTCTTACTAAGCACTGCATTCTCCTCAACTCCTTCAAATTCCGTAACCCGTCGCATTCCATGCATTTCAATGTCCTCTAGCACCTCTTCACCACTCTTATACCTTGGTGGCGACCCGCGTTCTTCTCGGTCTTTAGTGAATTTTGACTTATCAACTCTGAAAGGATGATCGGGAGGCAGAAACCTCCTGTGGACATCGAACCATGACTGTTTGCCACCCTCCTTTAGCCTAATCGATTCGGTCTCTTCCATACATACCGGGCAAGCCGTTTTCCCATATGTGCTCCAACCAGACAACATAGAATACGCTGGGAAGTCCCCAATTGTCCACATCAAGGCCGCCTTGAGCTGAAAGTTTTGCTTGGAATATTTGTCGTATGTTGTGACCCCAAATTCCCACAAATCCAATAGCTCTGCTATCAATGGCTGTAAGTATACATCTATCCCTTGTTTTGGGCTTGATCTCCCAGGGATTATACATGTCAGGAACATGTATTCATCTTTCATGCACATGCCGGGCGGGAGATTGTAAGGGGTTATAATAACTGGCCAACAAGAGTATTGTGAACCTGACTGACCAAATGGTTGGAAACCATCCGTGCATAAGCCCAAACGGACATTCCGTCCCTCAGCAGCAAAAACTGGATGAAGTGTGTCAAAGTGCTTCCATGCCCTCGAGTCGCATGGATGACACATCTCACCGGAAGACCCATGGTCATGTCCAACATGCCAAGTCATATGCTCTGCAGTCGTCTCTGAAGCGTACAACCTTTTTAGTCGGTTTGTTAGTGGGAAATAAAACATGTACTTGCGTGCGAGCCGTGAAGTGGAATTTGTTTCCCTAAACCGAGGCCCGTCACAGAACTTGCATCTATCTAATGATGCATCGTCGCGCCAATACAACATACAACCTTTAGGACAACAATCTATTTTCTGAACAGGTAGCCCCAACCCCTCGAGTAGCTTCTTCGCCTCGTAAAAGTTCTTTACCATGGCATTATCCTCGGGAAGTGTATCTATTATGAGTTGGCATAAAGTGTCGAAACACTTCTCAGAGAGATTATGTTCAGCCTTAATATTTAACAATCTAGCAATTGTTGACAATAAAGTCATTTTCTTGCATCCAGGCCATAGATCCTTGTCCGCTGCATCCAACATACGGTAGAACATACTCTCTTGGGCGTTAGGTTCCTCGGGGGCCCTATGCTCATCTCCTTCATCACCTTCATCGGGCTGTGTCGTATTCGGGATACCAAATCCCATACCATCGAACACCATCTGTATATAAGCATCTTCAGCGGCAGGCCTCGAAGAGCCGGCCGTTTCAAGAACCTCTGAACTAGTGGGGTGGTGTGACTCTCCATGACACGTCCACCTTTCGTAGTTCAGCACGAATCCATTGCATTGTAGATGATACTTGATGTCATCATCAGGTAGATAACACTTATTCCTACACTGTCTACACGGACACCTTAGTTTTCCCTGTGCTCTATCCACGTTTGGGTTTTGATGAGACATAAGCAGGAACAAATCAACTCCATTCTTAAATTCTGAGGTCAGTACTCCCAATTCACGACGGGAGCGGTACATCCAACTCCGGTCCATCACCTACATTAATATGTTTTCCTCGTTTTGGTTAATATAGACTAAGTGGATGTTACATTATTTGTTCCCTTGCATTAATTCAACTCGTGAAATTAATTTAATATAAATTTACCCTAAGGTGGATTAGACTTATTGAATGTTACTTGAATATGTTGTCGTCGTATATTCACCTTTAAATTAACTCAATTTTATCTATAAAAACAAGTGGACATGTTCATATTAATCCAATCAATTGTCTAGATTCGGTTCATCCTATACTTAACATATTTCAATTCAACATCTCCTCAATCCGACCGAATATACAATCCATCTATATAGCCTAATTTAAATACTAAGTTCATCCTATATCATAAACAAACACTTGCACAATATGCATACTATACAAACCAATGATTAGAAAGTTTCCACTAATATACAGTTCAACAAGCCATAAGTTTCTCATACGACATCCAAATTAAGCATATCACATATGCAAATTCATCTACTCGACGAGAGCTTTCCAATTATGTGATTATCATTTCACAAATCTAAACATTTTGTGCGCAAATCATGAAAACAGCGGGCTGCCCGGAATTCGAACACAAGCAATCTCGATTTTTTTCTCCTATTTTGCGAATTTGCTAACAAAAACATCAAACATAATGTCCAACACTCAATTCTTTCTATAATCTCATAATCCAACATCAATTAAAAAAAAAATAAAGTGGTGTCAAGCTTCAAGCTAATAAAACGAACACAACAAAAATTTGCCCAAAATGTTGAACAATCGAATATCTAAAATGAGAAGGTGTAGCCAATCGAATACCTTGGGTGATTACACGAATGTAATCAAAATGCTCCCCTCGAGAAGAAATCTCCACTGCCCGGAATCGAATGGCTTGCGGGGGTGGCTCGAAAGTGTTCCACGAAAGAGGGAGGACGACGGCGGCGGCGACGGGCGGCGGCGGGTCGGCGGCGCTGGCGGAGGAGGTCGGAAACGTGGTCGGAGGCGAGAGGGAGAACGATTTTCGCGAGAGAAGAGGGGTGGGAGGGCTGTGCGAGCAGACTGATTCTGTTCGCGAATGGGATTTTTAATCCCTAGGTTACCGACCGCAGTTGCGGTCGGTAACGCGGTCGGTATCACCGACCAAATTGCATGTGGTCGGTGATTTGGTCGGATTTTAAGCCGGGACCCCACAACGGCTACAATTTACCGACCACCGCTTGCGGTCGGCGCTGCGGTCGGTAAATCCGACCCGCAAAGCGGTGGTCGGTAATTGCGGTCGGTAACCCCAGTTTTTCTTGTAGTGTTAAGCCCCTGGGGATAAGGACTAGCCCAAGTGGTTAAGTCCATCGACTTCCAACGAAAGGTTGGAGGTTCGATCCCCACCGGCCCCCTATCCCTCTCTTTTATTCCCCTTTGTAATTGTGTGGCATGGGCTCCCACCACCCCTATCCAGGTCTTCAATTGCTCCTCCAAAAAAAAAAGTGGTTAAGCCCCTTATTTTCAGAAAAAAAAATTATGAACTGATGTTGGGATAAGCAAACTGAAAAAAATAATTTTGTGCAGTTTGGTTTCGGTTTAACCAAAGTTTTAGAAATAAAAAAATTCTATGAATTATAGCTGTAAGTGTAACAGTCCAAACTCAAAAATGCTAACTAAAAATTAAAAAAAAATAAAAGATCACTATTTACAAATTAAATACGTAATAACTAGAACTACTAGAAGATCTTGGAAAAAAAATAAAAATCAAATTATCAATGTATAGACAATTATCCAAAAAGTAGCTGCAAAAAAATTGCGTTTAAAAACCTCCAAAACGCAGATAATTGATTATCACATGGTATTTATTTACCCAAATCGGATTAACAAATTATTTTTATTTTAAAAACGTGATAATCAAATAATCTATTCCAAAATGTTTAAACAAACACCCTCTTAGTCACCTGCCGAGTTCTTCACCCCAGTTTTATCACCGCCGCTATAATATTTAGTCACTTGACTAGTCCAAAACCCAGTTTTATCATCATCGCGACTATAGTATTTAGTCATTGACTAGTCGAAAATTCATAACGCATAACACCCATTTAACATTGAACTTTCTCTTGTTTTTTTCCTCAGACCCAGTCCTAGGGAATGTAGAATGATAATGTGAATGCTAGAGCAAATCTTCATAAGCACTGTCTTATTGTTGACAAGACAGTTTCTTCACATTATGTGGAATTTGAAGCTAAATCATTCATCTAGAATATCTGAACAACATGATCTTCTAAGACTTTTAACTGAAATGGGGAGTACCTAAATTGTAATGTTTGGATTGAATTATTTAATTGGCTAAATTTTTAGAACTTAAGCTAGCGGTCAAGTCCCTCGATGGCTCTCACACCCCTTTACCGACACCCAAGTATTAATGTATAACAAAAAAAAAAACAATTGGCTATCTTTTGGTATATTTGGTTCAGTATATCCAACCTGATTTTAAAAATAATTAATCACACAAGATATTCTAGCTTGTTAAATTGCTCATGGTTGTGGTTGAGGACTTGAGGTTGCCTTCCCTCGCTCCCTATCTTGGTGAAATAAAACTTATGGGATCAAAAATAGAAATTCTATAAACATGGGATGAAAAGTTAGAACGAGTAGAACTTATGGGACAAAAAGAATCATCTTCCCCATAATATTTTAATTTAATTAATCTAAGTGCTGATTTAAGGTAACAAACCAATCATCCAAAAAAAAAAAAATCAACATAAAATGGGTTTCATAAATTCATTCATCTTCCAACCATCCTTCTTTTGGGACGGTGGGCCAAAGGGTGGATGGGCTACGCTGCCCCCATCCGCGCCGCCCTCCACGACACCGATGTATCCATCCTCCAACTCCCTTTCCCGGAAAATATCCTCGGCGTCCCTCCCGGTGTCGAAAACACCCATGACCTCCCTACCATGGCCGCCTTCGGACCCTTCGTCAAGTCCACCCAATTGATGCAAAAAGACTTCGAACACGCCCTCGAAACCCTCCACCCGCCGCCTTCCTGTATCATCTCCGACGGATTCCTTGGCTGGACTCTCCAATCGGCGCAGAAATTCCACGTCCCCAGTCTGGTGTTCTTTGGGATGGGAAACTTTGCGAGCACCATGTACCAAGTTTTGATCAGGGAAAGGCCCCATGTTGATACAAATTCAGCTGATGATCCCTTTTCCGTGCCTGGATTTGATAATCTGAAGCTGACAAGAAACGATTTTGAACCACCATGGAATGAAATTGAGACCTCCGGCGATTTTGTTCGATTACATGGGGCAGCAGGCTATTTCAATGGCGATGGGTCATGGAATGATCGTCAATAGTTTTTATGAAATTGAAAAGTGTTTCGTCAATTATTGGAATGAAAAAATTGGCCCTAAAGCGTTTTGCATCGGTCCATTGTCGGCGGGAGCAGCGCCGCCTCCACCGCAGCCGGAAAGGCCGAATTACCTGAAATTTCTGGACGAGAAATTGGCGAAGGGGAATCGGTTTTGTATGTGGCGTTCGGGACTCAGGCGGAGGTTTCCGGCGACCAATTGGTGGAAATCGCCACCGGACTGGAGAAATCAGGAGTGAACTTCCTGTGGGTTCTGAAGCCGGAAAGATTGTAATTTGCAATTAAATTTATCAACGGGACGGAGAATCGGGGACTTGTGGTGGAAGAATGGGTTGATCAGCTGGAAATTTTGAATCACGTTGCGGTGAAGGGGTTTCTCAGCCACTGCGGGTGGAATTCCGTGATGGAGAGCGTCTCCGCCGGAGTTCCGATTGTTGCGATGCCGTTCATGGCGGAGCAGCATCTGAATGCACGGCTGGTGGCGGAGGTGGCCGGCGTGGGGGTGAGGGTGATGCCGGGGAGTGGATCAGTGAGGGGATTCGTCGAGGCGGAGGAGGTGGAGAGAGCGGTGAGGGTGGTGATGGATGACGGGGAGAAAGGGGAGGGAGTGCGGAGGAAGGCGGCGGAGTATGGAGCGGCGGCGCGTGCGGCTACGGAAGAAGGGGGCTCGTCAACGGTTGCGTTGGATAAGCTGATTGAGGAAGTCAACAGTTATAAATGAGGTGTATTATTTCGAAGAAGCTGTCGACAAATAAATTCTGCTGCATACTACAATTAGAAGTGATTAGTGAATACTGAGATCAAAATAAAACCAAAATCTGCTTTCTTATAGGTAAAAATTGTATTATTAGTTATCCCCGAAAAAAAAAAAAAAAAAAATTGTATTATTAGTTTGAATACACTTAAAATTATTAATAAAAATACTTTTATTTTTTAGAAACAACAATGAAAAGGACAAAAAAAAAAACAAAAAAAAAAACCTCGAATTACCTCGAAAACTTGTGAGTTCAATCCGTTAAAGAGTTGTATTTGTACACGTCCTATATCAGGGTGAAAACGAGCCGAGCCGAGATCGAGCCTGATATAGCTTGGCTCGGCTCGATTAAGTAAAAGTACGGCTCGGCTCGGCTCGAGCTCGAAGCTTGACGAGCTTTAAAAAATTGTGCTCGGCTCGAGCTCGACATAAAAAAGCCGAATTCGAGTTCGGCTCGAGGCTCGAATAAAGCTCGAGTTTTTTTTTTTTAACGTTGACACTCATATATTAATAAATGTGTGTATGGGCTCAAATCACACAAATTACAAAGATGGATAAAGGGGACTACCACTAAACCAAGTCCCCATTCCCAAGCCAAACTCGATATAAAATTAGGAATAATTTTTAAATTATTAAATAATGAGCTTAAAAACTTGAATGATTGAAGTTTAATAGATTTAATATATTAAACTATTCCTAGTTCCTACTTCTAACCGTAAAAAAGAAAAAATTGAAAAGAAAATTTATAGGAGTAATAAATAGATTATACATATGTACTATGTATAATTGATATATATATATATTCGAGCCTATTATCTAGCTTTCAAGCCGAGTATTGGTTAGCTCGGCTTGGGCTCATTAACATTCAGAGCGTCTCGAATTCGAGTCGAGCATTTTCGAGTTGAGCTTTGGTCGAGTTTTGATCGAGCCGAGCCCGAATATTTTACGAGCCCATCAGTCTCATTTTTCAGAATAGCCAATGCTATTATTATCCAACCATATAGAAGTAAAGTCAATATAGATTACTATCAACGACAGTTGACTTAGTAGATTTGGCTTCTAGTGCCTAAGTAAGGTTTTATGTTCGAAACTTGTGTATAAAAAATACTACTACATTTTGAGAGAGACGTCATTCATTGTCCATGCATATCATCGAGAGATTAATGTTTGGTCCAATATGGCACGTGAAAACTCGGTTTCACCAAAAAGTCAGTATAGACTACTTCTATTAGACTGAGTATTATGGGTGTGTGAATGTTCACAATATTTTAAAATGAAAGTTGAAAAATGATTAATACTTTATGTTGCTGGAAAAAGGTCTACAATGTAATCCACAACCAAACAAATGGTGTGGCTATTTGAATTATGTATCCCTAGCTAAAATAACAATGGAAAAAAAAAATGGCAAAAACTGCATCAAAATAAATCTAAATCAACAACACTTTATTAGGTATGTTTTAATAGCAATTTCAAAAAAAACCAAAAAAAAAAACCAAAAAAAAAAACCAAAAAAAAAAAAAAAAAAAAAACCAAAATTGTGAATCCATGATATGCGGGCATTGACCAGTCACCATTTTACTTCATTGACTGGGTCTAATCATCAATAGGTGGGTCTGATATGTAAATTAATAATGGTTTGTGTTTTTGTTTTTTTGTGTTTAGCCAGAGAAAAATGTAAAGATAGTTAGGAGATGAATTTTATATATTTATTTATTTTAATTAGCTGCAAATATGGGAACAATGAGTCATTATTTGGATGAACTTTAGAAGCATGTTCTCACCTTCTTAAAAATATTAGGAAATATTTATATGTATCATTAGGCAATAATTTTGCTGCAAAATTATTGGGGGGAAATAATATAATCTTAACCCTAAATTTTATTTTCTAAAAATTAAAAATGCCAATAAATTATGTTAAGATGGCCAGTATATAGATTATATGTTTGTAGTGTTACAATCACAGTATCATCCTATATGTAGTACTTCGTACATGATACATCCATTTTTTTTTTTTAATTTTCAGAGAAAAAGAATGGCCGAAGCAGTTTCATTCAAAAGATTGATAGGAATGATACATTTCAAAAGTGTCATGGGCCAAAGCATCCCCAAGAGCATGAATGTCACTATATATTATAACAATAATTAATACTTCGAATATATTAAAAATTAATTACAAACTACATCCTATTATATTCTTCTAATTTGTTCATGATCTGCTTTTTACAATAATACTGTATTGCGTTCTTAAATATAATAATTGTTGGGATGAGGATTTAGTTCAAGTGGTTAAGTTCCTTGACTTCTAACCTATTACTCCCCCGTCCCAACAATATATTTCATTTTGACTTTTAACACTATTCATAATATATTTTGGCCTAATATTATCATAATTATAAATGAAAAAATATAGTCAAGTTCGATTTTGTTAGATATGTCTAATCATTTAGTTTTATAATATATATTCCATATAACTTTTATTACTTATACACATTTTAAAATATTAACAATTATATACAAATGCATAGGACAATGTATCTAAAAGTATTGGAATATAAATAATAGGAGAGGGGAAGTATAATTGGAATCCAATAAAATAAAAATAAAAATAAAAATATGCCATAATCTTCAATATAATAGCTTTGACTAACATAAGTTTATATTACTATAAATTAGACACCACGTTTGAATTAATCTTAATTGCATTTGTTTATAGTTCGTTTTTTCTTTTTTCTTTTTGGTCATGATCTCTTGTCGTCGCCCACCCTTTTATAGATTTGTTTCATAGGTTCTGTTTTTTGTTTACGTTTTATTTTTTTAATTTTTTTTTTCCTTCTTTTATTTTACTGGTGCTCGCGGGTCAGCGGTTCCAAAGAAGATTTGATGATTTGCAGATCTTATCCTTTGGCCTATTTGAATTTTGATGTATAGTTGGGCCGGGGGTTCAATCCCCCACTCGACCCCTAATCTCTCTTATTTATCTCTTTATAATTTATGTGGTATGAACTCTCACCACTCCTCTTTTTCTAGCATCGGTTTCGCAACAAAAAAAGAAAAAAAGAAAAACACAAACAAACAATCTTGAAAAAGAGTGAAATGTATCCGAGCTCATCACACCTCATCTAATTCGATGAGATATTTATTTTTGAAATAAAATTGCATGATCAGGATCGAAATCATTTTAATACCATGCAGAAATATAACTATGAATAAGAGGCTCATACTTTAAATTAATGAGTGATAAGTAAAGTTGTTTAAACCATATAAACTCACGGGATGACTATATATGATGATTACATCATACATGTGAGATCTCTAACGTAGTATTTTGCATCCCATGTCAAATTGCACAAATTAATCCCAGTATAGACACTATGCATAGATTTATCATCATGTTGTGACTTGTGCCATATGTTTTAACATTAATTTGTCATGAATATAAGCATCCAAGTGGGTGTACTATGTTCAAAAAAAATTCCATGACTCCAATTTTAAAATTTATACTTGATGTTTAAAAAGAAATTAAACTCAAACCCTAATCCAAATTTTTTATTGGATTTTCGGTAAAATATCTTCTATTCGAACTTGAATATCATCCAGTTGCAGCTTGAGCTTGTCATAAAGTACAAGATCAAACATGACAAAAAATACACTTTTTTTATTTTTATTTTTATTTTTTCCTCATTTTTGAGATTAATCCACATCAAGTGGTGATAGATATAAGGTTTAACGCAAAATCAATTGTCAATAAGTACAGTGACTCATATCCATATAAATAAGAGATGATCCCATTATACAAATGATGTGAGATACTTAACAAAATTATTACTATTAGCTTTACTCAACAGTGACTTGTATTTTTTGGCGTGTACCGGGTATCCTTAAACTACATTGAATTAAAGACTAATTCTTGGAGGATATGATGAGCATTGAAAGGTTGACTCTCCCAAAGCAGAAATCTGCACACATAAAGACTCAAACTCGAGACATTTGTTTAAGCTTGACAGAGTCCTGTACCACTCATATCACCTGCGCATGGTAACAATGACTCGTATTTATGCCTATAAAATATAAGGTGCCCAATTGCTTCACTACTCTTCATATTTGAAACCACATAACATAACCAAGAAAATCCATCAATGGGGTCTCTCCCAAGATCTCACTTCGTGCTCTTCCCCTTCATGGCCAAAGGCCACACCATCCCCATCCTCTACCTCGCCCGCCTCCTCCACCGCCGCTCCGCCGCCGTCACCATCTTCACCACACCCGCCAACGCTGCCTCCATCCTCGCCGCCCTCCACGACACCGATGTCTCCATCCTCCAGCTTCCCTTCCCGGAAAACATCCCCGGCGTCCCTCCCGGTGTCGAAAACACCCATGACCTCCCTTCCATGGCGGCCTTCTTACCCTTCACCAAATCCACCGAATTGATGCAAAAAGACTTCGAACACGCCCTCGAAACCCTCCACCCGCCGCCTTCCTGTATCATCTCCGACGGATTCCTTGGCTGGACTCTCCAATCGGCGCAGAAATTCCGCGTCCCCAGGCTGGTGTTCTTCGGGATGGGAAACTTTTCGGCCACCATGTACCAAGTTTTGATCAGGGAAAGGCCCCATGTTGATACAAATTCAGCTGATGATCCCTTTTCCGTGCCTGGATTTGATAATCTGAAGCTGACAAGAAACGATTTTGAACCACCGTGGAATGAAATTGAGCCCTCCGGCGATTTTGTCGATTTCATGGGGCAGCAGGCTATTTCAATGGCGATGAGTCATGGAATGATCGTCAATAGTTTCTATGAAATTGAAAAGTGTTTCGCCGATTATTGGAATGAAAAAATCGGCCCTAAAGCGTTTTGCATCGGTCCATTGTCGGCGGGAGCAGCGTCGCCTCCACCGCAGCCGGAAAGGCCGAATTACCTGAAATTTCTGGACGAGAAATTGGCGAAGGGGGAATCGGTTTTGTATGTGGCGTTCGGGACTCAGGCGGAGGTTTCCGGCGACCAATTGGTGGAAATCGCCACCGGAGTGGAGAAATCAGGAGTGAACTTCCTGTGGGTTCTGAAGCCGGAAAGATCGAAATTTGCAATTAAATTTATCAACAGGACGGAGAATCGGGGACTTGTGGTGGAAGAATGGGTTGATCAGCTGCAAATTTTGAATCACGGCGCGGTGAAGGGGTTTCTCAGCCACTGCGGGTGGAATTCCGTGATGGAGAGCGTCTCCGCCGGAGTTCCGATTGTTGTGATGCCGTTCATGGCGGAGCAGCATCTGAATGCACGGCTGGTGGCGGAGGTGGCCGGCGTGGGGGTGAGGGTGATGCCGGGGAGTGGATCAGTGAGGGGATTCGTGGAGGCGGAGGAGGTGGAGAGAGCGGTGAGGGTGGTGATGGATGACGGGGAGAAAGGGGAGGGAGTGCGGAGGAAGGCGGCGGAGTATGGAGCGGCGGCGCGTGCGGCTACGGAGGAAGGGGGCTCGTCAACGGTTGCATTGAATAAGCTGATTGAGGAAGTCAACAGTTATAAATGAGGTGTATTATTTCGAAGAAGCTGCCGACAAATAAATTCTGCTGCATACTACAATTAGAAGTGATTAGTGAATACTGAGATCAATTAGGACGTGTTATCTGTAGCTTAAACATATGCTTAAGCTTTTCATTTTTAATTTTTCTGTTCGATGTTATATTATTTATGCTTATAGGAGTTCCTTTTTATTTTGTTCGATTTTTAAAATTCAGAGTGTATAAGTACTCAAAACTAAGTTTTATTTTCCTTCTCATGTTCTGTTTTTTGGCCCGGGTATCCCATGGCATTGGGCCCAAAACTAAATACTCGAGATCTGATTGATATTGGCCCAAGTCTAATTTTATTTTGGGTCCGTTTGGATTGACTTTTTGAAAAATACAGAATTAGAAGTGAAAGCCAGAAGCAGAAGCAAGTAATTTTTGTGTTTGGATGGAATGTTTGAAAAACAATTTTTTTTCTTTCAAAAGTGTGTTTGAATGTGTAAAAGTAAAAAGCGTTTTTGAAATGTGTAAATTACCAAAAAGATATGCTACTCATATAGGATAGTATATTTATAGTGTAATTTAAATAAATTAGTAGGAGTATTTATGACTGTGCACACATTACTAGATACTTTTGGCTTCTGCTTTTCGAAGAAGCACCCCCTGAGCTGCTTCTCCCAGAAGCACTTTTGCAGTTTTTCGATTTGTTTTTGTTTTTTTAAAAAGCCAAAACAAACACTATTTTTCATCAAAAGTGCTTTTGTCAAAAATAAAGGCCAAAGGCACTTTAAAAAGTCATTCCAAACGCCCCTTTGTTTTGTTTTGTTTGAAAATATTGTGGGAGTGTATAAAAGAAACAATTTGGAAGTTCAATTTTCAAGAATCAAGATGAAAACCTTGTCTATTTATTTTTTTCCAAACAGGGCTACATTCTCTATTTAAAAATCAAATATTCTAATAGAAGATATTCTAAATTAAATAAGTAATATGTACTCTATTATACTATGGTTATAGGATAATTGTTTTAGAAATTTTCTTTTTGGATAAATGACACCAAAGTGTACGCAAAGATAAAACCAACCAAAAACCACATAAAAGAGGGGAGAGAAGAAATACATGAAAGAAATAATCCCTAGTGACGAGGCTAAATACAGGCTATCAGGTGGAAATTTTAAAACAATGGAGTATATATATTTCTTATTAAAAAAGTAAGATATTATTATGGTCATTATTGTTATTATTATTGTTATTGGTATTATGGAAAAAAGGTTAATTAAGTCTTTTTTCTTTTTCAAAAATCCAAATCAGTCATTTTTCTATTTTATTACCAAAACAGTCCGTTACAAATGCTAATTATATCCAAATCAATCCATTGTTCACTAATTATGCCCTAATTGCTGACGTGACAAGGGTATACTGAATTGGCAAAAGATAAAAGAAAAAAGACTAATATTATGCCCACGTGTCAGGTTTAAATTTAAACCCTTTCCACGACAGCAATTAGGACATAATTACTAAACAGTTGACTGATTTGGACATAATTAGCATTTGTAGCGGACTGTTTTGATAATAAAATAAAAAAATGACTGATTTGGATTTTTGGAAAAGAAAAAGGACTTAATTAACCTTTTTTTTCCTTGGTATTATACAATTTAATTGGACTTCTCCAAAAATTCATCGGAACGGGTCTATGTTAAATTAAATACTTCCTCCGTTTTTATTTGTTTGCTACGGACCCATATCGCACGCAGTTCAATGTACATTTTAAACCGTTAATAACTCAAGTTCGGTAAAAGTGAAAATTCTATAAGTTTCATATTTAAAAACTACATGACGAGACGAATCAAATAAGATCACACTTGACTATATTTTAACTTGTATAGCTATGAGAAAAATTGAAATCAAAGTAGTTCAATGAATAGTGGCAAAACTTCCAATGTAGCTAATAATAAAAAACGGAGGAAGTAGTTAAAGGTAGTGAGTGGTGGTGAGTAGGCTTATGTTTTCCTGCTACTCTATTTCTTGACAATCATATTACAAAAAATAAAATAATAAAATAAAATAAATTAATAGTAGGAGACCGACTAGGAGTCTGGACTCTGGAGACGCATAGTTTGACTTTTTTTTTTTTTTTTAACAAGATTTAATTTTTAAATTTTCCCTTTTTTTTAATAAGCTGACGCTAAAGGAATCTAAAAAACCTACAGAAGTTGGGGGAAAGGAAGAAAAGCAATCTAAAGAACTCAAAATCTAGCAAAACAAACTCCAAACAAGTCTGCAGAAAGCAAATGCCTAGTTTCGTCCGGTAGAAATGCTCAAGTAATGAAAACTTATTTGCCCGTGCTCTCCGCTTGGCCAATGCATCCGCAACCGTATTACCTTTACTAAACACATGTGACCAACAAACACCCGAATGCCTACTCAAAATGTCAGAGATCTGCGTGACCAGAGGAGAGAGCCAATGGTCCATAGCGATGAAACTCAGCCTCCATGGCAAAATTTTCCCTATTATTGATTCTTTTCTCACTAGTTCGTAGGGTGGGCAAAATATTCGAACCGATTCGTTGAACCGCTGAATCGAACCGAATTTCCGGTTAACCGAGGACCCCGGAGCAAATACAAATATCATATTTCAGTATTCGTCCGATTCAAATACAAATACAAATACTTTAATTTTTTCCCCCGGTTAACCGAACCGAACCGAATATATTTATTTTATTTTAAAAGTTATATATATTGTAAATATTATAGACATTTGATGGTATAAAATTATATAGATAATATATATTATTATTTATTTAAGTATATAATAACAAAAATATAAAAAACTAAAGAGCTAATTATCAAAATATATCATCATAATTAATAAGTCTATATTGATTTTTGTCTTTCAGAATACCCTATTATTAAAATATACCTCTACACTAAGATTTGTTACATATACTAACATATTTTGATTACATTGAAAAGAACCATAATTTGATTCCATAGTTATACATTTTTTTTTTCTGAGTGTAATAACCTCGTCCGACCCTCTTAAAATGTATAATCAAGTTTTCATTTCTTAAATATTTGAGTTCCGTAGATTTTTAAATATTCGAACCGAATCGTTTAACCGCTAAATCTAATCGAAACCGAACCCCCGGTTAACTGAGGACTCCGGTTACAAATACAAATACTGAAATGAAGTATTTGCCCGGTTCAAATACAAATATAAATACCTGAAAAATTCAGGTTAACCGAACCGTGCCCACCCCTACTAGTTCGTTCCTTCAAGTTATTTTTTTTGGGTGAATAGTTCCTTCAAGTTATTGATTTTAATTTACTTAAGGGTAAATATATTAAAATATAAAAATTTTACTATAATACTAAGTTTTTACGATTATCAAATTAGATGGAATAATTCTCATTCTTATAGAGGTTTAAATGGAAAATTTAGAAAGCTGGACGAAATCCTATAAATTTAATTTATTAAAAATAATGCAAATAAAGTCAAACTGAATCAATTGAGTTCGTTAAAATGAAAATTTTAAGGTCAAAAACTGAAATACTATAGTCGACTTGTTTAGATGAGCTATGTTGCCAACTTGCCATGATATGATTGTAATAAACTGATCAAAACCATCAAAATCAAACTGGGCATGATTGGTTTGTGGAAATTTCCAATAATATTGGGTTTTGGGGTGTTTGAATATTCAGAAAGGATATTTTGAAATATTTGTGTGGGTGGAAACACGGACAAAACAATTTTCTTGATAGCCCGGCAGCATTGACTGCCTCTAATTTCTACGTAGAGCTCGACTTTTTTAGATTGAAAACTCATACTTGAATACGACCAGATAATCCCTGTAATAAATGCTTCGTTTTTAGACCTTTTCATCCCAATAATCCGATTATAGTATAGGTAAAGTACTAAACTATCGCTCAAAGTTATTCAACTCATGTTTTCAATTAATATAATATATGAAAATTTTATTCTAACACTTTTGATTGACGTTTCAATATTACAACTTACTAACGTTTTTTGTCCGCGTTGTGCATGAGCGTATTGTTTTCTTTCTTATTATGAATAGAACTAATATATATATATATATATTTTTAAATTGAATGAACAAAATAACTATGTAGAAGTATACAGTTTAGAATTCATAGTCAATGATAATTTTAAATTGTAATGAATTGTACGTAGAAGGACTTTTTATATATTTCCTCCATTTTTGTTTAATTGCCCCATTGGGGTATTGAGTACTATTCACGAACACATTTTAATTTAAAGTTTTCTTATACTACAAGTTAAAATATAGTCAAGTGAGATCTTGTTATATTATTTTCGTCGTGTAATTTTTAAATATCGAACTTTTAGAATTTTTACTTCTACCGAACTTGAGTTATTAATGATTTAAAATGTGCATTGGACTACGTACTGGGTGGGTCCGTAGCAAACAATAAAAAAATGGAGGAAATACTAAGATTACTAAAATGGACATAAATTTTATATAGCATTTACAACTTATTTTATTTCCTTGTTAAATAGGAATATTTTTTTATTCCCAAAGTGACTTCTTTTTTTAGAAATAACCCTCTACCTACTATGAAAAAAAATGAGAATTTCTATTTTTGTTTCTCCTTTTTCTTTTTAGAAAAGTGAAAATAAACAGCTAAAAAAAATTCAAAAGAATATTTGGTAGCAAAAGTCAAAAAGAGAAAAATTATGGCATTTTTATTTTGACTTTTGAAAAAATAAAAAGTCCGTAGTAAAAGGAGAAGGAGAGAGAATGAGAATTCAAAAGCAAAAGCAACTCAAATAATTGTTTGGATTGATATTATTAAAGTTGTTTTTCAACGGAAACATGTATGGATGAATTGTACGTAGAAGGACTTTCGATGTATTACAATTACTAAAGTGGATATAAATATTGTAAAGATATTTACAATATATTTTATTTCCTTTTTAAATGGGGATATTTTTTAATTTTTATTCCAAAATGACTTCTCCTTTTAAAAAAATTAACCCCTACCTACTTTGAAAAAAAGTTGAATTTTAACTTTGCTTCTCCTTTTCCATTTAAAAAAAAGTCAAAACATATACTTAAAAAAATTTAAAATGACTTTTGGGTGAAGCAAAAATCAAACTGAGAAAAAATAAGCCAAAACAAACAGGCTCTTAAGGTAAAACAAACAGGCTCTAAGTACTCATTTTAAAAATTCTATTTTTCTTCTCATTTTGTTCTGTTTTGTTTTTTGTTTGTTTTTTTTTTGTTTTTAGGAGCAATTGAAGGCCTGGAAAGGGGTGGTGGGAGCTCATGCCACACAATTACAAAGGAGAATTAAAGGGAGGGATAGGGGGTCGGTGGGAATCGAACCTCCAACCTTCCGTTGGAAGTCAATGGACTTTAGGGATAGCCCGGACAAAACAATTCTTGATAGCCCGGCATTGACTGCCTCTAACTTCTACATAGAGCATGCGTGCCTACGTCATATGGTGCAAACCTATAAGTACGGAGGTAGTATATAAGATATGAAAATTTTATTCACTCATTGACGATTCAATATTTATAACTTATCAGTTAAAATTCAACGTCTTTACATATGCAAAATTAATATAGTAATCTATTTACCTTTCATCAACACAAGAAAGAAACATTTTGTATAAATAGTAAATTTAATCTAACTACTAGCATCGTACTAATAAATAAATCCAAACAAAATATAGCATCGTACCAACAAAAGTCTGTACCTACAGCCTATATTGAAAGAAGGTATTTTGGTGAAGGCAAAATACTTAGAAACTTCATTACCAGCTAACTTTACCCACCCAAAACCGTCATCTTCCCTATCCAAAACTGTCATCCCCCAAACCCAAAAATTGCTATCGTCACCACCTCATCACTAAATAGAGTTTTCAATTTAATAACTGATGCTGTCACCTCATCACAGGCTGTTAACATCTTTGAAATCCACCCAAAACCGTGATCTTCCTCAAGAAAAACTCACCTGCCAGAAATCACTCCCTGTGACTGAATACCGCATGGCCGGAATTATAAATTTAGACATCCCGCCACCGGATGAAGAAGCTATGGAAAAAGCCATGCCAGAAACCTGCAAGAAATGATATCCATGGAGTTCGCCAATAATCCTAGCATCATGTCCATAGATGAAGAACCTATGGAAGACCCTAGTCAAGGTCCGACGCCAGAAATTTCCACCACACCACCTCGCAATCAAATCACAGGGATGGGGTTCGTGATTCATCCGATGTACATAAGAATGTGGTATGATTCCACGACCATGGCAGTTGGCCATGGTTAAAGATGGTCATGTTGTGTATTTGTATTATGTGATGCTTGTAAGTGTTGCACGTGATGTATATGACATTTCATGTGATGAGAGACTAAAAGTGATGTATATATATCGTCTAATTTTGCATTATGTGATGATTACAAGTATGTGATGAGAAACTAAAAGTGCGAAATACCGGGACAACAACATATGCCTTAGTAAAGTATAATATACTGTGTTTAAATATCACCATTTTAAGCATACACATCACATAAAAATCTACACCTCAAGGTACCCGCAACATAACACATTCCAAATGAATCAATTCAACTTTTACATTCTCTTCATCAATAAATTCTCTATTAAAACCATCTCAAGACACCAATAGATAACTTAAATAAAATGTGAATCCAATAGCATCACATACTACAAATTAAATCATTACACTAACTAAATTCTATCTCTTTTGCAAAAAATAATTTATCATTCCAAAACGTTCCATCTTTATCGAACCGAGTACAAGATTTTGAATTTATAATAAATGTATAAAAATGAAATACAAATTCTAAACAAAAAACAAGAATTTAATGAATTAATTAAACATGGGAGGGAACTTCTTGCCAATTAAAAGGATACTCCCTTTGTCCAGCCTATTTTGGGCTATTTCTTTGAAATGAATTTAATGATTTTTTATATGCATTAGAAGTAGTGATTCACCATTCTAATAGTTGTACAATTTATTCTATTTTTTTTGTCCTTAACAATTTCTTTACAACGACCACAAAATCTAACACTATTTTCTGTTTTGTGTTACCTACTTACCTATTTTTAAAAAATAATTCTGCAAAATGCGCATCTAAATATTACGAACATTTTAGAACATGTTGGACATATCCATATTACTATTATATAGCTACATGCACACAACTTCTGTAGGTGCTCCATGATGAGTGATGCTCTAAAAATGATAGTATTAAAAAATAGAACAAACCATATGTATCATTTATGAAGGTGTATATATAATTTTTGAGATGGTATTAAAAAATAGAACAAATTATAACTACAAGAAAAAACTCAATTACCGACCCCAATTACCGACCACCATAGTCCGGGTCGGATTTATCGACCCCATTACCGACTCCAAAATGGGGTCGGTAATATTTAGCCATTATTGGGACCCAGGGCATTCGACAACCAAAATACCGAACACAATAAATATGGCCGGCGTTACCGACCCAATTACCGACTCCAAATGGCGTTGGTAATTGTTACCGACCCCATTACCGACCCCAAATGGGGTCTGTAGTTTTTTTCCATTTTTTTTATTTTTTATGGTATTACCGACCCCATTAGCAACCCCAATTGGGGTCGGTAATTTTTTTTTACTTTTTTTTAAATTTTTAAATTGTTTTATTTAATTAAAAATTATTTATTATTTGATTAATATAATTTGAGTTTTTATTTTATTTAGTTACTAATTTACATATTTTTATTTATATATGTTACTAGGA
The DNA here is from genome assembly GCA_030278955.1 of Hygrophila difformis. Classification (NCBI taxonomy): domain Eukaryota; kingdom Viridiplantae; phylum Streptophyta; class Magnoliopsida; order Lamiales; family Acanthaceae; genus Hygrophila; species Hygrophila difformis. The sequence continues at coordinate 80,494,698 of JAOANR010000001.1, forward strand.
AAATACGTTGTTCTACGCACAACATATTTGCACGTACAGCTGCCCATAGCAAAAGAAGAAACAAGTGTAAGTGAATAAAAGTGAGTTAAAGATAACGAATTGATTTGATAGGTATATTGAACCATGAAAGGCAACGCACAACTTTAGGCCTTTCATTGTTTCACTGCATCAATTTTAATAATTAATGTTGAACACAAAATGATATTGCACTATATCACACGTCTTAAATACGCTGTGCAACGCACAACTTTATCATTGAACACAAAATGATATTGCACTATATCACACAAAAATTCCAGAGGAAAGGGGAAGTACATTAACAATATTTTGACAATATGTTAAGTAATAGAGCTCCCTGGCCAGGCTGTTCATTAGAACATGGTCAATGATCATTATGTAAGATAAATTATGGATATCTCTAGCAAAGAAACCAAATACCGCCTAAACACTTACTAACGCTACATCCTAGAACAAAATCAACCACTCAAAAGATTGGTGAAAACTGAAAAACCATATAGAGATAATGCATGTGTTTCTTATTAAGCGTTAAGCATTCAAGGCTACAACAAAAAAAATCAAGAAAATATATATTAAAATATAACATCAAGCAAACCTTTGATTCAGTGATCTCTCCATAGCTAGCATGCTCCTTTGCAACAGAAACAAGTGCAGAACTAATGCGTTTCTTCAGCCCTGAAAGAACTGTCTTAATATGTTGTACCAGGATCTGTGTACAAGGAAGATACTAAATCATGTCAATATATCGGATGGAACATCCTTCAGCTATTGGTTGCCATATAATAATACAGTGAAAGCATAGACAATGACTCAATAAATCCAAAATTTTATGGCATTTTGGCAAAAGCACAGGCAAAAAATGCATTCAGCCAACTTCTATGACAGAGTAACTCCCAGCTCCACATTAAAGAAAGCAATATATTTCTATATGGACATTGGCATTGACATTTGTCAACCATAGACAAGATAACAAGCAAATAAAGGTAAGCGTTATGGCACAGGCATTCACTTCAGGTTGCATATGTAAACACCACAGTGCAACGAGAATATACAGACAAGAGTTATATATATATATATATATATATACACGTATGCACCTGGTTCAACTTCTTGGCCAATTGAGGTACTCCACATCGATCTGCAATGTCACTGCATACCTGAAAAGATATTAACCCATCATTTATACGGGCCATGGCAAGCCATTACAACCTGACAAATCGGGCAAAAAGAGCTATATAACAAGCACATTCAAGGGCAAGAGATCACCTATCCATTCAGAGTTGCCTTCTGACTGAGGTTGGACGCGATCTTGTCTTCTCCGCCAATATGCACACTTTCAATCTGTCGAATAACCTCATCTGCTACTGCTTTGACATTATGGATAGCCTCATTCCTACCTGTAGCCTCTGGCTCATAGGTTGAATGACTTGTCTGCCATATTCTAATAGTTCCTGTACGGGCACGGGGGGGGTGAGGTATGTGGAGACTTCGATCACTGTTGAGCCAAGCAAGAGTTCTGATGCAACCAGGAGATTTTTCTAATTCCCTGGAGGGGGCATCAGGACGATTTAAATCGAATATTTCACGTAAATAACATTATTTAATACCAACACTAACAAGGATGGGGAGTTTTCTTACAACCACCTTTACCTCTAACGCTAATAATGTAAGTAAATGTCATTTGGTATCTTTTTTGTGCAAAATATGAAATGAGTGTAACAGCCTAACAAGGATTCCCACCAAGAAGAACCTTAATACGAATGTACTATATCGAAGAAATCATTTAAGTTGGAAAACTACATAGCTAAGCATTTCTATAAAAATTGGCAAATAAGCTCACTTGTGTGATCAACTACACAAAAATAAGAATAAACAATAACTAATGCCAACAAACAGAGGAATAGAACTGATGATTGCCATTTAACCACTAAAAACAATAGCCTGTGCAAATTCCAGTCAATACTCTCAAAATGCAACAACAAAGCAGCGGTCTTACCTTCTTGGTAATAAGTTCGCACCGAGTTCCTTTTCAGAAGCAGGAGCGCCCGATATCATTACCTTCAAATGTTCTGCGTTTTCCCCTGTTGCAACAACCTATTCAGAAAGGACAAAATCAAATCCGTCTCTCAAGAACCGGCCCCCAACCCATCTATAATGAATGATAAAGGAATACAACAGTTATACCATATGCAATTTGAAGCATCAATATGAATCCTAATTAAACACATATATAAATAGTCATCATAATATTGAAGTGTGAAACTCTTGAGAACAGAAATATATTTTTGCATATAAATGGAGAACTGGAATATTTTTGCATTGAAAGTCTGAATTTCTTTCTTTCTTCTTCTTTTATTTCTTCTTCATCTTCTTCTTCTTCTTCCTTTTTTTGAAAATTGCTTCAGTCCACATATTTCTATACCCTGCATTACTCTCTCTACTTCAACAGTATCATATTCTGACTTTAAGCCAAATTTCACTTCATGGCACATTAGTGAATGATCACAACTCAAAAAATAAAATCTTTGGAGGCATTTTCAGACTTGCAGAACAATACACATTGCCATAGACGTATTTTATAGTATTAATTAGCAGTCTACACTTCACTTCCTCACTGAAAATTAAATGAGAACACTACACTTCGGTTGAAAGGTTATACTATGCACACTCATATCCACAATATATATTCTTACATTCCTGTTGCAAAATAAAGAAAACAAAAACGTCAGTTAAGCAAACACTTGTGTACGGAATATGGTACCAAAGTATGGAAACATATAAAGCTTGAAAAGCTCCCACTTCGCAGTAAAACATGAGTAGTATTTTCAACTCTACAATCACACAATTGAGTCACATGGTGTCCTGCGTATCTTACTTGAAACATTCTCCTGTAGTCATTGAGGGCCTGTTATATAAATGTTACTGTAACTAATAGGATAGGGTCATTAGCCGTTCTCAACAACACAAACTATGGGACACAAAACAAACAATAAAAAAAAAAAAACCCCAAAAAATAAACAAAAAAAAAAACAACACTCCCACCTGCCACTAAGAAAACCCCAGTAGAAACTAACAAAATATGTCCTATTGCAATTTCAATATAATTAAGGTATCCTCCATTTAAGCACACATCATTAACTCACTTAACAGTATACAGATCCTCAAGTAATTCATTAGCATTCTTCACCACCATAGTCAAAGTCTAATCTGAGGTTACTTCTCATCCCAGGCGATCGGAAAAGCCAACCAGTGTCAACAACAAATAGAAGCAAAAACTAACATAACAGAAAGCATTGAAAACTTCACCCTTCACCAGGAAAAGATAATCACAAGAATCTTCCCAACAAATATTTTTTATATTAACATAGTATGACCTTTCAACCGGAGTCTGAAACAGAATATTCATACCTACATTGGGATCTAAAACATGGTGTCTCCGACTCTATAATATTTGGAGATGAAACAAAACACGTGAACCATTCAACAGCCTCATTTGAAACCTATCTCGCATGAACAATTGAAACCATCTTGAATCAATTGTATCTTTATTATCATCCCTCTATATATATCGACCAATTTCAATCCCAATCTCATTCTTAGCTGAAAAGAAATTGATTATCTTTGTACTCACATATTGCCAGTAAACCCACGGTTGATCGCATAGAAAAATTGCCATATACAAAAAGGGAACCCTATGAATAGACCACGTATAACTCAACATTAAAACCGCAGAAGCCAGAATCGAACAAAACAACATAAAACAAGCCAACCAAAAAAAAAAAATATATCCTAACTCTCGAGAGGCAGAGTCGTACATCCAAATCTAAAAAGCTTGTACAGACATCAACGACATTAAACTCAATTATCAAAACATCTCATCAAAAAAATTCTTGCTCACCTAATCTACCCATCATAAATCCCCAAAACAAAAATCTCAAAATTATCCCTTTCATATATACATTCAACAAACCTAATGCCAGGAATTAACCTTCAAATCTGACAAAAAAATAAAAAATAAATAAACTGATCTCCTCAAGCTTACTTGTTGAAGAAGAACCCCTGCCTGGGCTCCTGCTTCTCCCACTGTTTCTCAGTAGCTTAGTAGTAGAGCGGTCAGCTGTTTACTGATTGGTCGTAGGTTTGAGTCCTACTTGGGGAGATTTGATTCATTGAATCAATTCTTTGCAGGAACTTTTTAAAAAATAGAAGGAAACAACAAAAGGACAGTAAGAGTTTAGGAAAGGAGCATATGAGAATTGAAATTTAAAAATAAAAAGTGCGCAAGCCAAAAAAAAAAGGTTAAGGGGAAAAGTACTTGGTTCTATACACCCCGTATTAGGGACACAATTTGAAACACCCAAGGAACTTAGGCCCAACATATATGGACAAGCTTCAACGAAACCAAACCGTCTTCAATGGGAGATATTGAAGAACCACCCATTAAATACGAAGTTAACGACAGAAAACAACAATAAATGCAAACACGAGACCAATTATCTCTTTGCTTGAACCCGAGAACAACCTGTGGACATCAAAACAAACAACTACACCACTTGGAACAAAAAGTCCATATTTAAAAAACAGGAAATATAAAAGTGTATCTTTCCGTTGAACTAAATAATAGTCACTCCATTTATATAATGAAATTAAAAATCATCAAATAGAGAATAAGGCCATGGGCCTACATGTGCAATGACACAAATAAAGGTATACGTTCAAGAGTACCTTTCCAAAATTTATTAATTTGAGAAGATTAGATCAAAATCATGCTCACTTGTTATATCAACACTGTTGCAAATAAAGAACCATGGATAAAATATGGGCATAATCAAATGAACAATAACTAACGAAAACCATAGGTATGATTCTCACTTGCAGATCAACTGAAACAATAGAGTGGGCTAATCAAGATTGAATAACAGAAGTTGCTTTCAACATCCAAAGTCCATGTCCTACAAAAATACCATCACTGGATCATATTCCGAAGGACTATCATGACAGTCCGCATATTTATAAACCAACAACTATGAGTAATGGGTAAATCCAACTAAATTCACTTTTCCCAAATAATTTTCTACTGCTAATGGCTGGATCATATTCTGCAGTGAAATCCGAACGAACAAGGCTAGCCTGACACTCCGTATATTTATAAACAAACAGCGATGAGTAAATCCAACTAAATTAACTTTTCCCAGATAATTTTCTACTGCTAATGGCTTTATAATGAGCAAAAAAACCTAGTGACAGAATCAGGTTCCAACTAAAAAATTGCTTTACTAAGCAAGGGAACAAAGTTCCTAAGCGAAAGATTATCTATTTTCTTATCCAAGACTACAACAATAGCCAAAACTATCAGATGTTCTGAGTAATGTGGCTTCCAAAAATGGGGAAGATTTACAAACTTAAAATAAATTAAAATCATCACAAGCTATACACAGCAGATTTCTTTTCCAAATACTGCCCACACCTATTATAAATGGACAAGGATCTATTGATAAACCCTGGTACCACACTGCTATGATCCTTTAATTATCATCAGGGAAAAGCACATCAACATTCGCAATATGCTCTACGAAAAAATTTACACGCCACTTCAATATATAGGGAAGTGCTCACACAATCTACTTATATTTTCAAATATCACAATCCATAGCAAGTTCATAACAAGTACAAAGTAATGCATTTTGAACGTATAACTTTTATAAAATGCTATTAAGGAAAAGCGCGCACAGGCTGGCTGATTACAAAATAAAGCAAGTTCATGATCATATGGTGCTCGCAGCATGAATTTAAAAAAAGAATCAAAGAAACAAAACTTACATCTTGGCGATAGTAAGTATACGCAAGGGTCATCTTCGATTGCATATTTCCTCCCTGTGACGCAAAATAGTGCTTCAAAAACGCCTTCCCCTCACTCTTCTCCTTTCCAATTCCCATACTGCACTGAATAATGTCTTTGTTGTTTAGGAAAACACATATGGATGAAGGTATAACCTAAAATAGCTTTAAAAACATAGAAATACGCCCAGCTAAGAACAAGTATGGAGTAAATTCTGGAAATTTGTGGGCACAGTAATAATGAAACTCTACAAGTAAATACGCCCAGTCAATTAAGTGAAAGAAGAATGACTGAGGCGATATGGAACATTGATAAAAATTCAGGTTAAATTAGTCTGAATGCATCTTGTGTATCATAATATTCCAACAGAAAATAAGTGTGAGACAAAAAGAAAGGGAAAGAGAAGAAAATTGGTAGCGGTACTTGATTTCCACTGCAACCAATTGGTGATTAAAAGAAGAGAACTACAAATTTAATTTCTTCATGAAGAGTTTATTTGAAATGTATTAGCTTGAGCTTTGAGTCATAAGAGTTCAGAGTCGTAAGTTATTTTGCAGAATATGCAATTATACATAATGCAACGATGAATTTGCTACAAACCCAAAATGCCACTGAAATTTTCTTCAATACCTGAATATTCTCTTTTAGGTGAGGGCATATTGAATAAACGGGTGCTTCATGACATTCAAAGATGAATAATCTCCTTCCTCTTATATCCCACACCTGTAACAGATTTATTTCTCAGAGATATGGCAAAAGTCATAACACACATTTCAGAAAGGAATTTCAAAATATTTCCTCCCACCTTTATCAACTTGTCATCCCCACAAGTCACAACATAAAGCTGCATATTTAGATGTGCAAAAGCAATGTTATTCACTCCTCCTGCATGAGCATCAATCTACAGAACAAAGTAGAAACTTAAAACTATTAGTTCAAACTTAGGCTTCTTATTAAAAAGTTATACTGCAACATACTTCCTTATGCTCTCGTAAATCATTTGGCCCCACATACGCGTACAAATGAATAAAATGTTTAGAAAATGAAGCACCTGAAAAATGAGAAATCCTAAGTGATATAGAAATTCTATGAAATAAAGTATCACAAATTCACAATACATGTTTTACCACAAAAAGTTCCAACAGAGCTCCAGGTAACTCGCGTCACAGAAAATGGTGCATCCTTGGCTACAGAAGCCTGTTCAAAAGCTCAGAACAAAAAAAGGAACGATAAATATCAGAAAACCATCAATATACCAACTTCTAATGTATAAATAGATATCAATTAATACTTACAATATGTTATAGTTCAGAAGACCCACTATTACAATATGGAAAAATAACAAAAGAACTTCAGAAGAGGACTTACAAACCTGGAACGTTAATGAACAAGTTTGTAAGTCCCAAATTTAAAAGGCTTTGATGCCAATTTCTCCCTCGCTCCAGTTTCCCACAGGGTTATCTCACCATTATTGTAGCCAACTGTTGAACACCTCATGTTGTTCAAAAAAACAAACAACATTAAAATGTACTCCAAGTTTAGGTTTTTTTAGGGGGGAAAAAGGAGTTTTTGAAATGAAGTACCCAGAAGTAATCTATGATGTGATGGATGGAATTCCAAGCTAGTCATAGCAGAACCCTGAGCAACAGTTTTGGGAAGGTCTTCTAGGGATCAAGATGCCTGTTGATGAACTGTAGGATACGTAACCTGAACATTATGAATAAGCAAAGGACATATGTTATTACTGGAATGGTCCAGATTGGTTGTATTCCATAACAGCATACCTCTTCAACCGACGGTGCAGGGCGCAGACGCTTCAACAATTGGTCATAGTCAGCATTCTGATACTCAACTACACCATGAGTCGTTGCAGTACTTCAGTACTTGGACGTTTCAATACCTTCTGAGTACTCCAGCAACACGGAGGGACTGCACATGAAAGGGAATAGAAGAAATGGCACCTGTCAACTACAAACACACGAGCATCCTTCCATGGGAAACTTCTGAGTTCCAACATGTTCATCAACCAAAAATGAAAATCTACCACAAAATAACTCAAATACCTTTACTTCTCTTAGGTTTATACATTCCTCCCAATAATAGTACTTCCTCTTCATTTTTTGACAGCAACCTGGAACATATCTATATATAAATTCAACAGTACCCACAATTTTGTGTATATTGGAAGGATAAAAACCATGGATGAGTTCTTTGACCCTTCAAACCAGGGTTATAAATGATATCAGAAACTCCTTTTTCTAGGGACCCACACCTGTAACAGATTGAAATTCAACCAAGGGACATATCTATATATAAATTCAACAGAACTGAATTTATGAAATTGGAGTACTCATCCACGTTCCAACTGCAATCACATAATACCAGTTAGATACCGACATCCTTTTTCTATGGAAACATAAAAGCACAAACAAATGACTGCGGTGAATGTTGTATAGGATGGGATATTCTGTTTTCCTAAACGGTATATGGAACATAACCTATACCAAATGAAAGATAGGCAGATAACACCCCACCATATACTCCATAAAAATATTGCTATTGATCAAGATTGTTTCGATTTTAAAGGGGCATTTCATCAAACATCTTGTAGGCATATAGTGAGCAATATAAAATTGATACCGACACTATCACTCTAAATCAACCCATTACTGAATTGCACAAAGTCTCTCAGTAACTAAGTAATGAATATGCTACTCAGCAGAATAATTAATCCACTCAAAATAAACTATGCAGCAACAATGAAAAAAATAACTGACATCCTGACAGATATAGGCTACAAGTGGAATCTTAGTTGCCTTCAAGGGAATTCAAATAAACTTTTTGAATAATACTTTTTGTATTTATTTATTTTAACCTGTTGGAGTAATAGGTAAGGCACAGGAAACAGAGGGATGGGACCTAATAAAGAGTAATCGCTGAGTCAATCACTAAACAACCAGAGCTGAATAATACATTTAACAGACTTTTTTGGATTTCTTTGCTTATGAAGACAGAAAACATAGAGCATCAACTACAAGGTAATAATAAAGTGAAATAAGAGAACCAACATATATCAAACTCACTATGGCACTTCTTTAAAATTTAAAATCAATAAAATCTACCTTCATGAATCCATCTGTATAGCCCTGCATTGTTTCCGTAGGGATGTTTTGAATTGATGAATTGGATGAGGGAGCAAATGATAAAGATGAGCTTGATGAAGAACATTTGGCACCACTATTCCTTTCTCTGCACCTTGAACTTCTTTTTCCATCCAGAATATCAGAACCACTGCTTTGGTCTTTAGAGACATCAATTGAACCATATTGTCCCATTTTAGGATCAACATAATCTACTATCTTCCTCGTCAATGGAATTAGATTTTATTCTAAGAAAGAAGAAACTTTACAAAAAGTAAACATTTCCACAGTTCAGACAATGAAATTACTTGTAAGAGCCTTGAAAATGAAATTCCAGGCCAAAAAAGCCTGGCAGTGGAATTGATCCTTTCACACATTTAATTTCTTTCCTTCAAAGATAGGCATCGATATATAACTACCAACACCATTACTGATAAAAATGAACGGCTAAGAGAACATAAGAAAACCATCCAATCAATGAAAACATGTGGATTAAGGTTTAAACACCGAATATGTTTGGATCCAATAAGTATACACTAATGTGCAAACAAAATACGATGTCATCAATGTATTATTTATAGTGCAAAGTAGAAGTTGTTACAATGTGGAAACCAGTCGGCCTCCAAGCTTCAAGGCTCAAAACCTATCACAAAATAATTTTATTCTTATCTTGCAGATTTTCTTCCAAATAATCATGCAAACACCATTCATTTGCAGCCATAATTTTCCAGATAAAGGTTATGAAGAAAACAAAAAAGAAACTTTCAGGGAAAACATGCATGATAATGGTGGCACCCAGATAAGTAAAGCCCATGTAGAACTACTCATACAAATAAGTTAACAACAAACCTCCACTGGAATTAATCTTTCAGCTTCTTGAGCTGAAGCTTCCCTGGTCAGCTGCTCCAAGACATTCCCAAGAACCTTAAAAGTAGTCAAAACCGCCGTTCTTTTGTCTCTTGTACTCTTAAGTCTAACAAGAATAAAAGGGAGCATCAGAAAATTAAATGAGTTATGCAGAATCTTAATGGCAGAAGACAATAAAACTGAGAAAAAATGCACAATGTTCCCTTATTTGGACTGAGAATTGGTTAAAGACTTGAAAACCCTACAGAGATTCTTATTGAGGCAAAGTGAGCTTATGAACGTACTCTTCCAAGTTACTACCAAAATCATCAGGAAACAAAAACTCCCACTCATCAGCTAGTAGCTGATCCACATTATTCTTTTCTCTGAATAATGTGTAGAATCCCGTAAGCGAGTAATATCCTGGCTTCCATCTATGTCTCCGCCGAGCGCCTCTGCAAATTCCTGTTGCTGAATATTTCATTAAGTGCCAAAAGGAAGCGTATATATTCCCTCAACAAAAAATAGATATAAACGAATGGGGCACAAGTACTACAAACAAAAGTGCAAAACAATAAGAGGACCTATGTGGTATAGAAAACATAAGGCACCAACAAAAAGGAACAATCTTGATAAAATTCAAATGAGCAAGTGAACTATTGCTTGAGCAACTTCGAAAGGCGATACCTCAATAACTTCCTTCAAGCGAGCCTTAAACTCCAAATATGCATGTTTATCCGTAATACTATCGGGATCCACATTTTCAAACACTGAATATGCATGTTCAACTACTGCAAGGAAAAAATCAAGAAAGCGCAAAGTAAGGATAGGATAGCCATATTAAACAAAGCAACCTGCTAAACAAAGCCACCAACCCACACGCACACACAAGAAACAAGAAAGGCAACAAGCACCTGCTAAAGATTCACGGATAAACAATATTAGTGAAAGTTTCCTTGTATATTAAGAAAGGCAACTTTCCTTGTATATTTAGGTATATCTGGATTATTGCTACAAATTATATTAAGAAAGGCAACTTTCCTTGTATAGCTGTTTGATCAAGAGCAGCAGTTACTACAGCCAAATTTTGCAAAAATTCATCAGTTGTTGATTTTTCACCATCAATACTTCTGTCACTGCTTTTAAAAATAGTGTAGGTACTTTAAAGAGATCGGCTACATAAGCAACAGCAGCTCCCTGACACATAGGAATAACAAGATGAGTAACGACAACAAAGTTAAAGAAAGTTTTAGTAAAGACCAATTAGTTAATTTCCTCAGAAATAGAAGTCTACCTCTATATCTTTGACAGTAGCATCATTAGCATGGATTGCTGCTTCATCTTGTGGGGGTAATATCCAGAGAATCAGCAGTTGACAATTTGCAAACCTACCTCAGCTACATGACGTTAAGCCTCAGTATACAAATATGTCGTCACATGAATGTTAGTATTAATTAAATATTGCCCACATTTACAACATCATACTCAAGTACAACTTGATTATAAGGATCCATGTATTTATGGAAAGAAAATCCTCAGCCTTAGAATGGAGGCAAGGTGATTCTCTTCAAATAGGACGGCCAAGGGTTGGATCTATACGACGAATGAATTGACTTACACCCTTGAGCAATCGAAAGCATTTGTGAAGAGAGAATCATATTCCTTCTGTGTTCGTATGTTTATCATTTCGAAGAAAGAAATCCGATCAACACTTCCTCGGGTGGATTGATCGACAGGTGTTGAGATTAAAATTGAAGCTCATATCTGCAAAAAATTGCTATAGTGACCTTCAAGTTCAGCTCCTTTGCAAGGTTTGGGGTGGAGAATGGTTGGCGAGCACCAACACCATACATGTGAAATCCCTGTAAATCAAACAAAAAAAATTCATGAATACTGACTCTGCAATTACACACCTCTATGTAATGAAGGTTCTGCCGACGTCATATTATCCAAGTTGAAATGGAGCCCATATGAGACTTGCATCCCAATATCATGATCACGGGAAATCCAACATATTAGTGAACTTAATATAATTTGTAGCAATAATCTGAATCTGGTAATCCAGATATACCTAAATATAAGGAAAGTTGTTCTTGTGCCCTACTGCCCTTTCAAAAATAAAAAAGGTGATTGGTTAAAAAATTGAAAAGCAGCAAAGTACTCACAGGAATCGGAATTCTTCTGTCATGAAAAGCAACACCAGAAACAAGAAACACATCACCTATTGAAGCACCCTTTGCCTGTAAAATACAGAAAATTTTAAGGATGATTTATTTAAAATAGAAGAAGAAACGAATCATGGTGCTAGCAATCATAACAGCTTGAATCCTCCAGCAGTTCCTGCATTTATTATGAGGTCCGGCTGCAATGCTTGTATGGAACCAAAAGTCAGAAGAGCTGCAGACATTGTACCAAGGCTATCAACCCCTGATAAATATATCACTCACCAACTCAATAACTGAATATTAAAGACTGGAGATGATATCAGGTGCAAACTTCGAATACTACTACAATTAAAATAGTTTACTTCAAACTCCTAGTGCATTACAATCCATCTTCCCAATTATTTAATTCAACATGATGAATAATTTCACCTAACAATATAGAATGCTGCAAACACTGTATCATAACCCAATTAATACACATGACAAACTCACACACAAACACTTCACCCAAAATATGCCTTAGGATTATTTTTCATGTAATGCATCACCCAATCACATTAAACGCAGTGGATCTTAGAAAAAAGGCATACATCAAAATGAATTGGAAACAGAACTTACGTCCCAAAAAGCTTCCCTGGAACCCACCACTGGCCAGAGTTAAAAATTAGAACATCTGAATCAATCCATTCGTCACTGACAGAGATGGCACCTACGATGTCCCGCAGACAACAGCCACTGACAGAGATGGCAGCGCTCGCACGTGGTCAAGGCAGCGCTAGGGTCCAGTTGGATAAGAGGAGTCACGACAACACAACTCGAAAGGAGATGCTAGGGCTCCGCGGGTTGAAAGAACCGGAACGGGAGAGGGATGACGGTCGGCGACGCCTTGATCGACTTCGAACCTTCGATGTACAATTGTTGTACAAATCGTTGATCGACGCCTTGGTAGGCGAAAGAGTGAGACAAATCGTTGTACAATTGGGTTGAAAACCCCTGAGACGACTGGGTGTTGGAATGGGAATTAGGGCTACAGTTGAGGAATCGAGCGAAACGAAACGGGGGGCGAACTGGGAATGTAGTCTGAAGAAATAAATTCTCACCCATACTCACAGAACAACCAACCCGATCAACCGGAAGGCGAAGAGGAGAAGAGGAGACAGACTCAGGAACTCAACGACAGAGGACGGAGTTCATATAGACTTGTCCAGTTCGACGCGTAGTATAGATGAAGTAGAAGAATCAGCAAACACGAAGCACTTGGAGACGCTGAGCTATCAAATTGACAATCCAAGGGTCACCATTGAAATTGAAACCCAATCCAACGGTTCATACTCCAATTCAGCCTGTTGCGTTTTTGATGTACCATTCTTATATAGTAGTAGATATATAAAGTTTTACATATGATGACATGAAATGTAGGCTACCCGGATGGCACACGCGCGCGCGAGGGAGTTTCGCACCAGGGTTCGAGCTCTCCTTTCAACATATCCCAAAACATATTTGGGAAGGCTTTAATATATACTCCGTATGACACATGGCGGAATATAATTGGTCGTCTGAAGAGGTAGCCCAGCTGGTTAAAATTGTGGGCTTACGTATGTTGAGGTGGTATGACACATGGCGGAATATAATTGGTCGTCTGAAGAGGTAGCCCAGCTGGTTAAAATTGTGGGCTTACGTATGTTGAGGTGGTGGGTTCAAGCTCTCCTGAGCACATTTTATTTCATGTAAGAGATTTACGGGTTTGGGGTCGGTAACGGCGAAGACGACCCGTAAAACCCCATATCCAGTATAGTACTATTCAATAATGATATCATACTAAAAAAGCCACCACAAAACCAATTTAATTATTATCATCTCGTTGTACCTAGAGCTGGTAGTTAAGAGTATCCAATATGAAATTTATGAATTCAACATAATTTCTTTAACAAATCGAATAAGATGTAAAATAAAATTCATTTAAACTATTATTACATCAAAGAAGTGAGTTAATTTGGTGATAAGACCATTGGAGAAGAAATGAAGAAACCCCACAAACAAATGGTAAACGCTGTAAGCCCAGGAGGCCAGGACCATGTGGACATCTAAAATCTGGTTCCTTATTTATTTATTTATTTATTGGGCTAGAGAGAAAATATGAACACTACAAGTTTTTGTTATCTTAGGCTCAAATACTTACATCATTCTGTTTTTTTAAGTGTCATGGATCCACATTTCATGCAATCCAATACATTTTTAATTTTCAATAACTCAAATTACATACAAGTAAAAATTATAAAAATTTGATATTCTAAATCATTGCGATTAGACGAATCCGACAAGATCCAAATTGACTATATTTTATCGTATATAATTGTATTAAAAATTCGAATCAAAATTACTCAATTAACATTGACAAAACCCCCCTCCGTATCACTCAAGAAAGAACACTGGAAGTATTAAATATGAGAATTCCCTTTTTATTTAAGGGCAAATTTCGAACTTCTAATGAAATGAAATCAAATTAAAACTTTTGCTTCTTTCGAAAAAAATTAATACCTTTGCTAACATCATCATCAATTTATAAACCGGACACGGTTTAGCAAATTAGGAGGCGTTAATAACAATGTATGTGTGTAATTGTGCTGGATTTCCTAACTGTAAAATGTGATAAATTGCGTAATTATAATGTACATATCATCACAAAATCAACTTCAAACAACACTTTTAGGACATTTTTAAAAAAAGTGAAGACTCTAACCTATCCGGAACCACCCTGTTATGTCTTTGGTCATGAGTCAATCCAGTTTCTTTGATTTATTCTTGGGGTGTTTGGTACAGGGAATTGGCCTAGAGAAAAGGAATTGAGCCCAATTCCCTTGTTTGTTTGAGTAAGAGAATAGAAGACCGAGAATTAGAGTCCAATTCCCTACTTTTAATTCTCTCCAAAATACGGAGAATTGGGGAGATTTGCGTCCCAATTCCCAAATCAATTCTCTCGGCTTCTGCTATTATGCACAAGAGTTCATCAGAGCCCCATTGCCTCCCCTTCCACAGTCCGTCACTGCAGAACCCATTGCCCCCTTCCACAGTCGTCTCTGCCATTATTCTTCTGTGTATCCGAAAACTCCGCACCTGCGTCTGGCACCCGCGTTCTCTTCAGGTACGTGTGTCGCTGTTGTATTCCTCCATTTTCTACCAGCTTTTGTATACCGTCCTTCCCTTTTTGTTTGGAGTATTTCTTTGTCATAACAAGTCCAAAAGGGGTGGTTTTTCGAGCAAGCTTATTGGATATTTGGATGTTTATGTTTATGCTCATAAACTCTCCACAATCGCCGAGTCTTTCACCGCCGGCGGTTAATTTGTTGTTCCTGTGCATCTGTAATTTTTGTTGGTTTTGAGATATTTGATGCTTATGCTTGCTGTGAATTATTGTTACTTGTGGTGATAGATGATTTGCACTATTATTTTGATTTATTTGGATGTTGGTGTGCCGCATCTGTGTTGATTGAGGTTATTTTTGTGGATTAGTTGAGATGTAATGAAGTTTATTGCTAATAGTTTGTGCATTCTATGTTAAAGTGGTTCGGTTACGTGCGGTGACATGAGGAAATTTGTTCAGTATAATTGATGAATCTGGAAACTGACTGATTATATCAATTGAATTAGATATATTAATCCTCCAAAATCTATAGAGACTAGAGTAGTTTTCATGTGGATCAGTAAATTGCAAACTGTGTTTTAAGTAGAATAAAAGTTTTGCTCATATCTGTTATCCTCGTTTTTAGGGAGTATACTGCAAATGATTTCCTAGTATATATTTGCTAATCTGCATAATTATCAAATTACTTTTACACGAAAGTGAAAGCATGGAAACTGTATTATTCTGTTGACACTTCTTATGTCCGAAGTATATAGGCTCATCTTTTGAATTTTGTGTTTAGTCATGTTACACACCATAAGGCCTGCTATTATGGGTGCTTATTTAAAGTTTTATAATTGTTATAATTGATTAATCATCTTGTTATTGGCATTCTTAATAGCCATTTACAGATTTTTTGGTTCTCCTCATGAAACAGATTACTTTGTAGTTTGTACTTCCTAAGGCAAATCAAGATTCTTCAGTTTAGGGAAATTTAGTTGTTTAATTGTTGGGTGAGTATTTTTATTCCTGTTTAGACTAAAAAACCATGTTTCTTTTTGCTGAAATTGCATGACTGTCTGTAGGCAAACATGAACATACTCTTATCAATTATTTATATTTTAATGTGTAGATGGCAAGAACACCGTTGAGAGAAAGGACAAATCGCAATAGACGAATGGTTGTCATAGGTGCATATTATGCTATGTTTGCTATGATTCGTTGGTGGATGATGTGTACTTTGCATTTCTTTCTATCCTATGAGTCAAGAATGCTGCGAGGTAATTATTCAATGAGCTACCATAATAGGCGTGAGAACATGATTGAGATGGTTTATGTTAGTGATGTCACAAGCGTGAATAACATAAGAATGAATAGGCATGCATTTTCAATACTCTGTGACATTTTAGAAAATAGAGGGGACTGAGTAATAGTAGAAATATGTTAGTCCATGAGCAGGTTGCTATGTTTTTACATACACTTGCTCATAATGTAAAGAATAGGGTGTTGGTCAATAGATTTCATCGGTCTGGGGAAACAATAAGCCGGTATTTCAAGTTAGTTTTAAATGCTGTATGCCGATTACACAAAGAGTTCTACAAGATACCAGTCCCCGTGCCGAATAATGAAACCGACGAGAGATGGAAATGGTTTAAGGTTTGTGAAACACTTGATTTGTTAACAATACTTTTTTATGTTCGACTTTATTAAGTTTGAATTTTATGAAGGGTTGCCTCGGAGCCTTGGATGGAACATATGTAAAGGTTAAGGTACCTGCTATTGACCGAAAACCTTATCGAACACGGAAGGGGGAGATTTGTACCAATGTTCTCGGAGTATGTACGAGGGACCTTTTATTTACATATGTATTAGCTGGATGGGAGGGTTCTGCAGCTGATAGTAGAGTTCTACGAGATGCAATTAGCAGACCTAATGGTCTTAAAATAACCCAGGGTAAGTGATTTATTTTTTTTCAAACTATATATGCATTATCAAGTATTTTAATTTAATATAACTTTTATTGTTAATTGTAGGAACATACTACCTTTGTGATGCCGGTTACACAAATGGTGAAGGTTTTTTAACTCCATATCGAGGACAACGTTATCATCTTAATGATTGGTCTCGCCCGCCTTTGAATGCCAATGAGTTATTTAATATGAGACATTCATCGGCAAGGAATGTTATAGAAAGATGCTTTGGTTTGATTAAAGCTAGATGGGCTATTTTGCGCGACAACTCATATCATCCCATAGAGTCCATGCCACGCATCATCATTGCTTCTTGTTTGCTACACAATTTCATACAGACAACAATGACTGAAGACCCTGCTGAGGATAGAGTTCAACTAAATCATACACAACCGGGAGACGATCGTGACAATATCATTTCTACCGTTGAGACTTCACAAGAATGGACTAATAACAGAGATGTTCTTGCTGATGAAATGTTTAATGATTGGAACGCTAGGCATACCAATAATTAGCTTGCTTTATAGACATTTTTATATGTATTTTTCCTTATTGCATATGTTCTTTTTATTATAGAACAAACAATTTTATTTATATGAAGGGATTTTTTTTTTAAAAAAATTGATCAACAGGTTTTAATTAATGTATTTGTTCTACACTTTTGTGGCGTGCAGGTAAGATTTTTGAGAAGGTCTGTGAGTTATGCCATATTATTTTGAACAAAGTTACTATTTTGACGAAAATGGCAATCCATGAGGTGTAAAAAAAATTGATCAACAGATTTAATTAATGGATTTGTGTTTATTTATGTGTAATTTTTTATGTTTAACTTACCCATTGTTATTTAAAAATAAAGTATAGTTGAGAAAAATAAGTTTGAAATAAAATTATTTCAATTCTCTATTTATAAAACCAAACAAGAGAATTGATTCTCTATGCTATTTCTCTGTTGTACCAAACAGGAAAATCAATTCCATTTCTCTGACTAAATTGACTAAATTCTCTTTCTCTGCAATTCCATTCTCTGCTTTCAATTCTCTGCAATTCCATTCTCTGTACCAAACGCACCCTTAGAATAAAATTATTTCTCTACTTCTTTTTTGATTATAAGAGAGGCCGAAAAAAGAGATGCCAAAGCCAGAATTGTGTGATATGTCACACTGACTCATTTACTTACTTTTGTAAGTTGTAACGAAGATATGGGACGTACTAATCAAGGCCCCGTTTGGAATAAGCGGTCCAAACGCTAAAAGCCCATTCCCAACTCTACGAGATTCATATCTGTTTGTTTTCCCGAAAATATAAGATTTGGAATCGCTGATTTTTTTCACAAATTGTGGTTTTGGGGACTCTAACCTCTGAAGTCAAACTCTAATCTCTAAAACCAAACTCTAAACTCTAAACTCTATTTATTTACCAAACGAAGTCCAAGTTCCTTGAATGGAAATTGTAACCAAAATAATATTCAGCTTAAAATAGGTAACTTATTATAATAAAATAAGAAACTTATTCTAACAAATGATTTAAAGGCACTCCCCAAATCAATCAGCCTAATTTATCTTTTTTAATTACAAAGTGGATGCTTGGAGCGAAGAATCAGTGGATTCATTATTTTTTTTTCTTTGTTTGGTAAAATCGGAGAAACCAGTGATGGGATTGGGAGCTAATAAAGGGTCTCTTCTGTACATAATTTTTAGGAGCTTTTGATAACATTTGATTTTATATTAAAATTATAGTTTTCTTATGTACACTTACTTTTAAGGGCCCTAGTTATAATTTGAAACTCTAGAAATCGAAAATATCTAATACTTCTCGCAGCCCGGAGTTTTAACTCACAATTATAACTCCGTATGCAGAACATACCCAAAATAATAAGAATGAGGAATAATAGATTGGAGAAACGAATTTCATCCATAACGTTGAAAGTAAAGACTTCACTATTTTGAAGTCCTCCTCTCTACACAGTTTTTTTTTTTTTTTTTTAACCGCCTATACAGATTAAGAAATTATGGTGGGAGTCAATGATACACAAATTACAAATGGAATAAAGGAGAAATAAAGATCTGATAAAGAATCGAACCCCAATCCCGATCTATAGGTTAGAGTGGGGTCCCATCCCAAACCACACAAATTTATTTGTTGATAAGTTTTTAAATGTTTAAAATTATTAAAAAGTGCTGACTTCCTCAATCAGCGTATCCAACGCCCGCATGGACGAGCCCCCGTTTTCCATAGCCACACGGGCCGCCACCCCATACTCCTCCGCCATCCGCAGCACAGCCGCCCCTTTCTCCCCGTCATCCATCACCTCCCTCACCGCTCTCTCCACCGCCTCCGCCTCCATGAATCCCCGTACCGATCCACTCCCCGGCATCACCCTCACCCCCACGCCGACCTCCTCCGCCACCAGCCGCGCGTTCAGATGCTGCTCCGCTATGAATGGCATCGCAATAATCGGAACTCCGGCGGAAACACTCTCCATCACGGAATTCCACCCGCAGTGGCTGAGAAACCCCTTCACCGCACCGTGATTCAAAATTTGCAGCTGATCGACCCATTCTTCCACCACAAGTCCGTAATTCTCCACCCTGTTGATAAATTCCAGTACAAATTTCGATCTTTCCGCCTTCAGAACCCACAGGAAATTCACCCCCGATTTCTCCAGTCCGGTGGCGATTTCCGCCAATTGCTCGCCGGAAACCTCCGCCTGAGTCCCGAACGCCACGTACAATACCGGTTCCCCCTTCTCCAATTTCTCATCCAGAAATTTCACATAATTTGGCCTTTCCCGCGGCGGCAGCGACGGCGCAGCCGCCGTCGAAACCGGACCGATGCAGAACACTTTGGGACCGATTTTGTCGTTCCAATAATCGACGTAACGCTTTTCAAATTCGTAAAAACTGTTGACGAACATTCCATAACTGTTCGCCATGGAAATAGAAACACGCTCCACGAAATCGACCCACTCGCCGGAGGGCTCAATTTCATTCCAGGGTGGGCCAAAATCGTTTCTTGTCAGTTCCAAATGTTCAAATCCAGGCATGACGAACGGATCATCCATTGAATTCGCATCAGCATGTGGCCTTTCCCTGGTCAAAACATCGAGCATGGTCGTCGAAAAGCTCCCCATCCCGAAGAACACGATCCGGGGGACGCCGAATTTCTGGGCGGATAGGTGAGTCCAGGCGAGGAATCCGTCGGAGACGATGCAGGAAAGCGGCGGGTGTAGGGTTTCCAGGGCGTGTTCGAAGTCTTTCTGCATAAATTGGGTGGCTCTGACGAAGGGCAGGAAGGCGGCCATGGAAGGGAGGTTATTGGTGTTTTCGACGCCTGGAGGGACGCCGGGGATGTTTTTGGGGAATGGGAGTTGGAGGATGGAGACATCGGTGTCGTCGTGGAGGGCGGCCCGGATGGGGGCGGCGTTGGCCGAGGTGGTGAAGATGGTGACGGCGGCGGAGCGCCGGTGGAGGAGGAGGCGGGCGAAGTGGAGGAGGGGGATGGTGTGGCCTTGGGACATGAAGGGGAAGAGGACGAAGTGAGGTCTTGGGAGAGACCCCATTAGCAAAGTCTTTAATTGTGTTTTTTGTGGTCTGAAATATGGAGTGTGGTAACTGGAGTGATTGAGCCCCCTCAATTTATAGGGCTAAATTATTTTTTTATTTTGCTGATACCAAATAGGTGATACCAAATAGGTGGTGGTCACATTTCACATAAATTACAAAGACTAAAAGAGAGGGATATAGGGCGGAAATCGAACCCAACCTAAAAATTAAGAGTCATGAACTTGACCACTAATTCAAATCTTAATCTATTTAATTTAAAATCCTCATTTCAAAGGCTATGAAAGAGTTCACCAAAAAAAAAAAGCTATGAAAGAATATATATATTCTACTCGATCTGTTCCATTAGTATTGTCTCAAAACTTTTAGATACACCGTCCAATTCATTGTTTAACAATTAATATCTTAAAATATATAAGTAAAAATTCTATAAATTATATTTTCTAAAATAATGCGAAAAAATGAATTTAACAAGATCCAACTCGACTATATTTTTTCTTATATAATTGTAACAAAAGGTTATGCCAAACTTATATCAGTGTAAAAAGTCAAAATGAGACAATACAAATGGGACGGAGGGAATATGCTACTTGTCATGTTTTATATTATATTTTAACACCGTTCATTATTTAACTTTGACTCAATTTTATTACAAGTATATATTGAAAAAAGAATCGAGTTGAATCTTATTATCGTATGATCATGTAGTTTTAGAATATATATTTTACATAATTTTTTGTTTTATATATTTTAAAATATTAGCCGTTGAAAAATACATTGTAATATGCACAGAAATAAAATATACTAATAAGTTAAATGGAACATTGTGAGTATTTTTTCTTTAAAATATTGACCCGAATGCCACTTGTCTCACATAGCTATCTTTTTTAATTTTAAAAAGTATTTTTCTATTGAGATTCCACTAAAAAATAACTGAATAATGAACGGTACAAAATCACCATTATAATTTTCCAATTCAATCATCATTTCAAGAGGCAATTTCAATAATTTTAAAAATAATAATAATAATAGAAAGAAAAATGAACATACAAATCGACATTTCAAATAGGTGTTTAGCAAAAAAAAAAAATAGAAAATGGCGATTGAGAAATATAAATAAATGAAAAATAACCTAAGATTTCTATGAAGTGAACATGTACAACATGGGTTTGTCCATGCATGCTTCCTCCATTAATGCATGCAATGCAACCTAGCTACCTTCATAAATGCAGAGGTTTTTCAGACCTCAATTATTTTTTCCAACTGCCAACACCAACAAGGCGACAACTATTACTATTGAATTTACTTTGCAGACCACAATTCACCCTCGAATCTCAATTATTTTGCAGGCCACAATTCACTAATAGTGCACGAAAGAGGGCAAAATTAAAGCTTCAAGCCACAAACATTTTGGGATTTGAGAACGTTTTGGGGGTGGATTAGGGTTTTGAGGAAATATAAATTTTTCTTTTTTAACAGCTTATACATGCGAGGAAATAGGTGGTTTTCGAGGAAATATAATTAATTAATACTTATTAATTCATCAAAGTGCCGAGAGATGGAATGTCTGTGGAGCATTCCATGGTTTAAATACTGTTACGTCAGCTAATCTCAGCTCAACTGAAAATAAAAAAAGGGATGAAATGGGATGGAATTACCATACTTTTAGATAATGAAATCGGGCCAAAGTTGGTAAATAAAAGAAAGAATTGATGATATTTTTATTAATTTTTCCTATATGCATAAAGAATTTTGGGGGAATAAAGTCAATGAACCATATATGGTCGATCCTGCAACAAAGTGATGCTTAGATTTGGGAATTTTTTAAAAAAAAAACCAAACTAAAGAGCATTCCATTAAAGCTTAAAACCCTAGTGTATAATAATAAAAGGTTTTTTTGGTGAATATAATAATAAAAGGTTTGTTCTATTTCATTTTCACCGGCACCCCAAAAAATGCAAAGAGCATCAAACACAAGTTGCCATTTTATAAAGGGGAATTACCACAGCCATTACATAATCTATATACAATACATATATAAATAAATAGGGGGAATATCTTAATTACTTCAATAGCCACACATTTCTGGCTTCGGCTTTGCTAAAAAAAAAAAAACAGCCACACATTTGATCAGTTTCTACGACAAAAAGAAAAAGAAAAAGAAAAAGAAAAAGAAAAGCACCATGAATATATCTTCCAAGTATTTAAACACAATCAATGCTAAATGAACCCTTTTCTTTGTCACCAAGTGTGTCCATACTAGTAGAAAGTTTCAATGGCCTAAAAGAACAAGGACCATAAATTTCTGTCCCAAGTTCAAATGCAATTAATGTGGCTTTTTTTTTATCCGAATCTACACACCTATAAGTACCATAGTACACCAAATAATTCACAAGTAGCCCAGTACAAAGAAACAAGTGAGAAATCAAGAACACCCCCCCCCCCCCCCCCCCCCACCATCCCTGCTAAACAAAGAAAAAAGTAGGTTCCAGAAAGCAATATCAGCGGCACCGGCACTTTGGGCAGCAGCGTCGGTGGCAGCCGTCGTGGTGGCGGTGGAAGGAACTGCACTAGTGGCGATATATAGTGATAGCGGGAACAAGCCATATGCTGAAGATGTTGGATGACACATGAGTCACAGACATACAGGGGTGTTCGCGACCATAAAAGAACTCACTACTAAAAATAATTCAGTTTAACTATCGAATTTGATCACTAAATTATTATTAATAACTACTCCCTCCGTCCTACTTAACGCGTCGTGTTTGACTCTTTGACACTGTACATTGTTCACATTTGACTCAATGTTATTGCAAGTATATATTTG